>JAPDFI010000023.1:0-408732 GCA_027569585.1 Penicillium silybi
ACGCCGCTCTTACTAGAGATAATAAGGATTCGATGCTGCTATCTTCCGTCGTCGGTGTTACTGAAGTAATATTAAAGACTGATAGAGTGCGTAGTGGCAGCGGTGGGCTGACGTAAGACGCCGCTCTCACTAGAGATACTTAATAAGGATTCAATGCCGCTATCTCCCATCGTCGGCGTTCGTAAGCCGCCATCTCTTACAGGTCGTTATTAATCAAGTAGAAGGGATCGACCACCGATACAGCGGAGTCTACTGACAGCTGACGATTCAGACCTAGGGTTGCTATAGGAGCGGGGGTTGATATGGCCACTGGGGTTTGGCTGATTTCCGGATTCACCGGTGCGGTAAAGGCGGCCGGAACGGACCTGTCGCTTCGCGAGGCGCATCCACGCTGGCGGTGAGCTTCTTGATGGCGATCATTAATAATTCATCCCGGGCTCGTTGAGCCTAAGTCATGTCGTGAATTGCTTCTTTGATTGACTGGAGCTCGCGGCCCACCATCGCCTGATCTTCGCGATGAGCTCGCTTCTCTGCGGATTCCTGGAACTTGCCAGTGGACGCTCTTCCCTGGCGTCGAGCCTGAATTTCTCGGGTCGAAAACTCGCGGTGGGCTCCGCAATACACCGTCTGTACTATGCCACATCCTTTAGCCACGACTGCCGTAGCTGCAATTGCACCCTAAGCTTCTGGCTTATTCACCCCACTGTCAAGCGGCGAGGATGCGCTGCCGGCGGGCCCCCGGCAGCGCATCCTCGCCGCTTGACGGTGGGCTTATCCGCTT
This sequence comes from Penicillium silybi, assembly GCA_027569585.1. Taxonomy (NCBI): domain Eukaryota; kingdom Fungi; phylum Ascomycota; class Eurotiomycetes; order Eurotiales; family Aspergillaceae; genus Penicillium; species Penicillium silybi. Next base: position 782 of record JAPDFI010000023.1, read on the forward strand.
GACGGACCGGGTTACCGGGCCTGTAGCGCTCATCAAATAGCTTGGATTGACACTAGTGTATATTGATAACGTCAAGAGACCGGTATAAAACAATCCGTATCAAAATGTATTAGAAGTAAATAAATAATATAACTAGAGGTATGCTTGCAATAAGTTATTGAGAGCTCAATTGTAGCTTGCCATCCGAGACCTCAAAGCATCTGGTCCATCTCGCCAGAGTAACCAAACTCGTCGTCATCAGTATCGTCTCTGTTTTCATGGACGATCTGGTCTAGCTCTGCGAAATCCACTTCCGTCCCGAATTCGTCTGATCCCTCGCTGTCATCTGTATCATGGGGAGGATTCTCGGTGGGAGCATCTTCAGTAGCCGCGGTCGCCTGTGTCTGACGGGTTTCGACGGCCGCCTGCACCACCGAATCGATCTCGACGCGGGACATATGATGAATGTCCCTGAGGTGTTGGCGGAAAGTGTCCCGATTCGCGAACCCCTGAACACAGTCTCTCGCTGGACATTGCCAGCGGCCCGGCTCCGTAGCCAGTTGTTGACCAAGAACACGTGGTCCTAGAAGATCCACCATTCGGCTGTTTGATAGTCTGTGGCACTCGCGAAGGTGGGAGCGAATGGCCGCCCATTTGGCCCAAGCGCGATTAGGGCTTGGGCATTCGGGATCGACAGCGTCAGCACACGGACAGAGAATCGGACCATCCTCGATAGAATCGTGTTCTCGGAAGATGTGTCGGGAATAATCTTGTACGGTCTGGAACTCTTGCCTGCAGTGAGGGCACTTTCGCGTCTGATCTGTGTGTATGTCCCTCTTGTGGTGCCTGAGGGTAACCGGACTCCGGAACATCCGCCCGCAGACGTCGCAGGCGTGAATTAGGCCGTTCGGGGCAGAGCCCTTGCATGTCCCACGATGGCGACTGAGCTTGCCAGCTGAAGGGGTGGAGTACGTACACTGACCCTGGTCGCAGTAGAAAATAAACCGCGTGGGCTCCGCTCGACTGCCGCCTGTGTTCTTGTGTAGCCTTGTGTAGCCAGCATCTCCATGCGAGCACATAATAGAATTGATCGAGGCGAAGTGATTCACAAACGCATTCTGTGTGAAATGGAGAGGGCGAGTAGTATCTGTCTCGATGCTAGGATTTCTTAGAGACCGGAGACGCACTTCCATATGTATATCACTGGGGCGCTCCTCGGGACCCCCGAAAACGAGATTCTCGAATGCTTGAACACGAGCATTCGTATCCGCTAGATCGAGTTCCTGGCTAACCTCCGGGGTGCAAGCAGGCTCGGCGCTCTAATAACGACTTAGTACGCCCGAGATAGTTAGCAAGAGCGGTCTAACTCACGCCGTCGTCCGTCGGCCCATTATCCTCGCCATCCTCGCCCGCTGACTCATCCTCCCCGCTTGCCGACTGGGTTCCAGGAACGAAGTCCGCATCGTCTTCATCCGAGTCGGACTGGAGCGTCACTTGATTTGCGCGTATCCGGCGGCACGCTCGAGCCCGTGCCCGCTGATCGTTCACGTCGAAGCCCTCGTTCTGCACGAACTGAGAAACCGTCGCGGGGCGAATGCGTTGAGCCCCTCGATGGGGACCGGACGTGATCCTGGGAGCGAGATCACCCGTTGTGTGGTTATCGGCTCGTAGATTGTGGAAATTGGTATGAAGACTCCCGATATAATCATCTGTGATACCGACCTGGAATGCACGGCTAGAGTGACCTGCCACCGCAGCGCCGACAGCACGGTCCGTGAGGTTGACCTCAGAAGCGGGAAGATGGGCAATGTCGCGTATAGCGCCCCTCCGGATCGCATGCGATGTCACGCGATCGAGCATCCCGGTTTCCTGGGCCATATCCTTGAGCAATTTGTTAAGATGTGGGATGGACATTGGCTTGTCCACTTCGGTCAGCGACTGTTTGTTTTGATTACAGATCACTGGACGCTCGGGATACCGCCAACGCACTCGACGATCGGGTCGAATTCTCGTGCTCTCCAGAACCTCCTCTATTGTAACCCCGTGTGTCTGTCCAGTCCGCATCGCCACGACGAGGATGAGTCTGATCGGACACATCACGTTCTGCGATGTATTTTGAAGTGATTCGAACCAGTGCCGCGGGCCTTCTTGGTCAAGCTGTCTAACTTCGGTCAGCAGGGTCGCTGCGCGTCTTCTGGCATCCGCGCTCGCTCTGCATTCTCACTTTGACACGTCAGATGCTTACTTTTGGCCCTTAGTATACCGCAAATGGACACAAGCTCTGAGGTCCTGAACACTCGGAGGGCTTGAATGATCGTTCCGGAGCGTGATCTCGACGTCCTTGTACGCGAGAAATTCTTTGCCGGTATATAATCGGGTGCGCGTCATATCTCCCACACGGGCGCAGAGTGCGTATTGCAACGTGAACGCTAGTGCACCGACGAGTGGCAGGTCCCAGTCCCTGACACCGCTTGAAAGGCAGTTTGAGAGATAGGTCTCGATCATCTCGTGTAATGCGCTGAACCCGAGCCACTGTCGCTTCCAGAAGCGACCTCTGTGGAGTTTGCCTTCACGAACGCTTTGTTCAATGAACTCTTCGATCCGAGCGACGTCATGGCGAGTGTACAGGACTTGGAAATGCCGATGTTTGAACCGAAGAATCGTAAGAAGTGTCTTCCAGGTGTCCCTGATGGTTGATTGAGAGATAGTGGGCTTGTTGATGATACGGGGTTCCATATGCTCGACACAGGCATCCAGGAACCCCAGGATCTGATCTCCACTAGGGCACTCGTTCGTTCTAGAAGAGGTCAATCAAAAGAGGCTTACAAAACAATTCGGTTACATACCGAAGCCCGAGGGCATGTGCGTATTCCGTCCACTGCTCGGTCACTCGCTCCCGATTTTCTCGGGTGCTCGGTGCACCAGAGGTCAATTCGAGGTTTTTCGGAATCTGTTGGGCACGTTGGGTAATGCTCGGCCTATTGTTCGCAAACGCTTGCACGAGCCGTCTTCGTTTCGGTGCATGGGCTTCCTCACCGTCCGGACGGTGGGAAGGCATGGCGTAAGTCTCTTGATCAGAGCTTTCAAGGAGCGAAGAAGGACTTTACGAGGAAACGAGGGGAGGCAGCAGTGAAAGTGCGAGTAAACAGAATCCCTGTGGGGGAAAAGGACCAGAAAAGGAAAGCACATGAGTTCCGTATTAACGCTCTCTGTGCACTCAGGGCTGAAATCTGAACCCTTTCCGGAGCCAACCCTACGGCCAGCCAATTCAATTCGGTCAGCAATTCCAATACGGACAACCGCTCCAGTGCGGTCAGTTCGGGCACCCTCAGTTCCAGCAATTCCAACAGTACCAGCGTCAGTTGCCTCCGCCGCAACCTACGCCGTCCACGCAGTCCAACCCACAACCGGGTCAACAGCGGGGAGGCCAGTATACCAACCGGAGTCTCTCTACACTATTTGAGGATCCCTCTCCAACGGAAATCAAGGCATTTGAAGACATCCAGTCGGTGTTCCGGAAGTCATTGTCCACGGCATCTCCAGATAGGTTGAATCTGCGATTGGTGCGCGCTCCCCAGTATATTCAACAATTTCGAATCAAGATCCACCATCGCGCCGGCCGAACTAACTTGGTTGCTGATGCGCTATCACGCTTGCCATCGAAAAACCCAACCCCTGCGGCCGACGACGATGACCTTGACGCTCTCGCGGCGGACGTCGAACAACCATCCCCCTGCCCCCTGGATGACTGCTCCTACGCGTTCCTGATATCTACGGTGGAAATGCTTCGAACGCTCGCTATAATTGGCGGCGCGGAGTCGTATTCTTAGCGCCGCTTCGTATCTTACGGCCATTCTTCCTTCTCTTCAACTTCTTCATTTTTCATATCGACCCTTTTATCACTCTTCCGCTCCGTCATCTCCTCTTTCTCTTCTCTACCCTCCACCGCTGCTCACAGCGCGTCTTTTGTCATTTAACCACCCCCGCCGTCCGCATCCTCTGCCCCTCTTCCGCTCTGTCATCTGTCTTCCTCTGTCTCTTCTCTACCTTCCACCGCTGCTCATAGCGCGTCTTCTGTCATTTGCTGTCACTGCGCGCCTTCTGCCTTTCGCGCGCGCTTTGCACTGTCACTTCGACACTGCGCGTCTTCTGGCATCCGCATCCGCGCGTGCTCTGCATGCTCACTTCGACGCTGCCCGTCTTCTGGCATCCGCATCCGCGCGTGCTCTGCATTCTCACTTCGACGCTGCGCGTCTTCTGGCATCCGCTTCCGCGCGTGCTCTGCATTCTCACTTCCACAGTCACTTCTCACTTTCGGACGAGACTCGATTCGTTCCCTCTCCGCGGTACGTCCTACGTTCAAGCCTTCTCCGACTCTCTCACTTCTACGTTCACTTGTTAAACATCCCGTCAGCCTCCGTCGGCTTCACATTATGGCGGTGCCTCACGTTCCCTTCGTCAACCCGGAGATTTACGCATCCCTGCTCTACGAACTGAAGACCAAATGCGATCGTTGGGCGGTCACCGAAAAGCTTCGAAAGCTTGATTCTCCGGAACCTGGTCACGAAATGGGCCGCCCAGCGACCTTCCGCGGTGCGAGTGTCCAGTACCCCTCGGTGGTACACTGGAAAATCTACAGTTTCGATATTCATCGAGATTGGGACGCCCAGCAAAAGACCCAAGACATGAACCTTCGCAACATGCGCCTCACCGACCAAGGCGTCTTCTGGGCGCTGTGCACCCTCTCCCCGGATCAGCGAAAAGCCTTTACCCTCGACTTCGATACCCATGGTAACATTCGCGGTAACCGTATTCCGAAGGACCCCCCGATGGTGGTATGGGCCAACGGCCTGCCATGGTTTCCCGTCTTCAAGGAAGCCTACGTGCTCTGCGGCTCCTGGCGCAATGCGGGTTATCTTCTGTCGGAAGCGATCCCACGCAATTCCCCGGTGCTGGACATCCATGATGTTTTTAAGCTTGGCCTGGTGCTCGCTCCCCCGGCTGCGGTGGCCGCAGCACGCGCAGTGACCCCGCATGACTTCCAGCTCCTGGCCAACTCGTCTATGGACTACCCGCTGCCGGACCCCGGCTGTCCTCTCCCGCAAACAACGGATCTCATCGAAATCGCGCGCCGTCGCCATGTGCATATTGAGATGAACATCAACCCTGACGCTTACATTCTGATCGCGGATAAGCGTGACACTGCTTGCCAACGCCTGTCCCTTATCCCTGGCTATGATCCGCGCGTCTGCGACGGAGCTGCACCCTCAATTTCCCAAGCAAGGTGTGCGGAGTTGGGAATATCGTTCATGCTCGGAAGACCTTACACTTTGCACAGTGAGATCTGGACAGGCGACCACTACTTCCAGTGGGACGTGCTCGCAGACCGTGCCGATCCTGGAGGAAAAAAGAGGAAGCGCGATGCGACGCGCAGCGCGCGTAGGCTACGTGAATCTGTCCTCGGCCAGCAAGCTATAGCGGCCGCCTCCCGCCCTAGTGGAAACGTGGCGTCTGCGTCAGGCAGGACTACAAATGTGCCGCCTGCCGCTGCCGCCACTGCCGCGAATGCCGCGAATGCCGATGATTCTACGCCGGCGCTGGACACTGATGACGAGCAACCTGATTTCCTGGACCTTATGCAAGGCCCCGTCGTCCCCCGCTCATACGTGAGTGACGTCTTCCGTGAGGAGATCAGTGATATGCGTTTTATGGATGGCGCCATTAACTTCCGTGATCACATCTTCGCCCTGGACCACATCAATCGCTTGCGTCAGGGCTTTGCCCATCACCCCCCAGCAACCTGGTTGGTCAACCAAGGACTTACCGCAAGTGAACTGAGTGAAATTGAACAGCGTGTCCTCCAACGAACCACGACCACAAAGGTCGATCGCATCCTGCAGACGGTGGTTACGGGCGATCAGGAAATGATCTTGAACGCGGTCCGTATGACTCGCTGCGTCGACGCACTCACCGCGGAACTTGCGAAAGTCGACGACGACCCTGTGAAAGCCCTGGTGGAAGACATGTGCATGAAGCTTTGCCCTTTGACAAGCGACGACGACCTTACGCTCTTTACGCGACGCCGAATGCGTACCACGCGGGATGACGACTTGTTCGTCTCACCCAATGACGGAACTCAAACCACAAATTGACATGACGAAGGACGGAGGATGAAATGCGGAGGATGAAATGCGGAGGATGAAATGCGGAGGATGAAATGCGGAGGATGAAATGCGGAGGATGAAGGGCGCCTTTGAGATTGAGACTGCGGAGGACGAAGGACGCGTTTGAAATTGACATTACGGAGGACACGCGTCATCGTGCTTACATTTTGCTTTTCATCTTGTAGCCGTCGAGGACGACGACCGCTTTCTGTGGGGGGCAGATGTCACCCATGGAGGACGTCATATGTCATGTGACGGTATCCACGTGATACGTCATGTGGATCTTAGCTAGCTTCTAGCCGGAATCATCATCAGTTTACCCGAGATTTCTCCTTCCATTGTAATAATTAATTAAAGGATCTATATTATTAATATTCAATAAGCTCTCAAACAAATGTATCTGCTGAGTGGCGCCGATGGTCGAGTGGTAAGATGCCTCCCTCCCAAGGTGGCGGCCCGGGTTCGAACCCCGGTCGGCGCATTCGATTTTTGTGTTTGCTTCCATTCAAGGAAGTATCATTTTCTTTTTGCCCGTCTGCTATATAGAAAGGCAAAAAACCATTTTGCTCGCTGGTTATAATTTGCCGCAAATGCCGAAGTACGGACGGTTAACTCGGCACTCCGCACCTTTGACCGAACCCGTGTGGGGATGGAACACCGATGGTGTCAGTGTCGGAGATTTCTTCGCCTTGACCTTTTTTTCCAACTGAACCTTGGGCACCAGCTTCCACATGCTCTGTATATCACGCATGCCAAGACAGGATCAACCTTTTGCAACCCTGCACAACACTCGCCCCAACACAGTATCGAGTAACACCCGGTCGCGTGGCCGCAGGTTGGCCGATGGGGTCCTCTCCACACAGTGCGGGCCAATCCCGCACCGATGAAACCGGTATTCGCCTGCCTTCCAGGAGCATTGACTCGCCACATACCGATTTGTCGAGTGACAGCGAGGAGGAAAATACAAATACGGCCATTTTAGATGGCTACTCTTCGCCAGGGAGAAGGTTGGGATCTGCACCGTTGCTCACCAATCATCGACGATTCCCTTCTGCAGACGAGAACAATTGTGATGATGACCACGATGGTGTACTTGATCCTGCACAAGAAGAAGAAAAGCCGGTGACATGGATGTCGCTGCCTAAGAAAGGGCAGCTGGCGATCTTGACTTTTGCGCGGTTGTCGGAGCCGCTCACGCAGACCTCGTTGCAGGCCTATATGTTTTACCAGCTCAAGTCGTTTGATCCGTCTTTACCAGACTCGACGATCTCGGCACAGGCGGGCATTTTACAAGGCAGCTTTACCGCTGCACAGTTTCTTACGGCGGTATGGTGGGGTCGACTCGCTGATGCCGGGTGGATGGGCAGGAAAAGAGTTCTTCTGATCGGTTTGATGGGAACTTGCATTTCATGTCTGGGCTTTGGATTCTCTCAATCCTTTGTTTCTGCGGTGGTATTCCGCACGCTGGGAGGAGTGTTGAACAGTAACGTTGGTGTGATGAGGACAATGATTGCAGAGATTATTGCTGAAAAGAAGTATGTGCCCAAAATGTATGATCCCATTTAAGGATTCCATGCTGACAACTCAGGTTTCAATCACGGGCATTTTTATTACTTCCCATGTGCTTCAATATTGGTGTGATTATTGGTCCAATTCTGGGGGGCTCGTTGGCCGATCCTGTCAATAGCTTCCCCAAAATATTTGGCCCTGGTTCCATTATCGGTGGAAAAGAAGGCGTGTGGTGGATGGAACACTGGCCGTACGCTTTGCCGAACGTCCTGAGTGCTATCTATATTTTCTCTTCTCTACTGGCTGTCTTTCTGGGGCTTGATGAAGTGAGTGATACAGACATAGGGATCCATGGCCCAGACACTAATCCATAGCTAGACACACGAGACTGCCCGTTACCGCGTTGACTGGGGCCGCAAACTTGGCAAGAGGATTGCCCGGTTTTTCACTCGTCGGCCTCGGCACTATCGCCCGCTCAATCAAAACGGAGATGATGAATCCCTATATATGGATGGTAGCGTGGGAACATGGTCCGCACCGTCAAGTCCCGCTCGCTCACGGATGCCACCCCTTCGACCACATAAGCGACCAGGTTTCCGACAAATCTGGACAAAGAACGTCCTCCTGACTCTCCTTGCACACTTCCTCCTCGCTGTCCACACAAGCGCCTTCAATGCAATGACATTTGTCTTCCTGCCTACTCCCCGAGCACCTGAGAACTCTCGTGACGGCTTCTTCCACTTTGGCGGAGGACTCGGTCTACCATCTGCCCGTGTCGGTCTCGCAACAGCCATTATCGGCTTTATCGGTCTTCCCCTGCAAATCTTCCTCTACCCCCGTATCCAAGAGAAGCTAGGAACTCTCACCTCATTCCGCACATTCCTCCCCTTCTCACCTATATCATACTTCCTCATGCCATTTCTGGTAACTCTTCCACGTGTACCGTGGATTGTTTGGCCATCTTTTACCGTTGTCGTGTCACTGCAAGTGATTTCACGCACGTTTGCCTTGCCTGCAGCCATCATTCTGGTCAACAACTGTGTCACCGATCCATCTATTCTGGGAACGGTGCATGGAGTTGCGCAGAGTATAGCTAGTGCCGCACGTACCCTGGGTCCCTTTCTTGGTGGCTGGGGCCTGGGTCTCGGTCTCGCAAACAATATGGTTGGTGCTGTATGGTGGGCTCTGGCTGTTGAGGCCACAATTGGTTGGTTTGTGCTGTGGAGTATTCATGAAGGAAAGGGGATCGAGCGACCGAAGGAGGTACTAGAAGAGGAAAGAAATTGATGAGCAGTGGATGACTTGAGTATATAGCTTTCTAGGATCTATGTGAGATGACCTACTGATAGACGATAGTGGTGTACATTTACAGGTTAGACATATCATGCTCAGTTGCTTCCATCTACATATACAATGACTAACTGCTCCTTGCCTAATATACTTCTTAAATCTATCTTGTTATCATGCAAGAGTACAACACCAAGCTTAGGTTCCCACAAGCAGAAGAGTCCTGGAGTGGACGAAAGGTCGCTTGAGCCTGTTAAGCTGACCACCAGTCTTGTAGATACTTCAGTAGCTCTCTCTTATCATCTGTTTCTGTCAACATGGCCCGTCTGTTAGATCGATCACCTTCTGGTCTAAACAAGGTGATCAGCTGCGTCCATATCTTCCACCACACTGCTTACGAACTTTAGGACCCTACCCCAAGCAGGCAGTTCATTTGTACATACAGACACAACTACTTTCGAAGGTTGACTTATTCAGCCTATGGCTTCTTCTATTATCCGAAGATTATATATTGACATTTAATTGTATATATACAGATCAATCAGAACTTCGAAGGCATGATCCTCGTAACCTCATTGGCGTCGGGTTCAAACGCTCAACAATAACATGACACACGGCTGGGACTCTGTAACTCTGCATCCCGGTGCAGGAGTGCCAGCTCCTGTGTCATCAACTCTCTTTAAGGCTCAATCTTCGCCTTGCTCACACGGCGGCCATTGTTTGCAGCACGTTCGGCAACAAGAGACTGGGCGAACTTGGACTTGGCACGGATCTGGGGTCCCTTCCAGTAGAACAAGTAAATGGGAGCCACAACCAGACAGGAAAGGCAGGCCAGAACGGTGGAGGCGTACTCAACGTGCCACTTGTCACCGATGTTCTCATACATCGGGAAAGCGTACATTGCCGAGACCCCAGCGAGGAGATCACGAGCGAATGCATTACCGCCGCAAGCAGAGGCAGAGTAGACTCCGTAGGCGGCGATCATGTAATCGACAGATGACAGGTAAATGGCGTAGTTGGCGATTCCGACCATCGTGGAGAAAATCATGGATGCAATCCAAGGAATTCCCCTCTCCTTTCCGAATGACGTCCAGGCAAAACCAAACAGCCCAATGGGCTCGAAAGGCGCAAGGAAAAGGAGCCACTTCAGTCGTCTTTCAGCGGGCGCGAAGTCAGCCCCATGCTTTTTGGCAAGGTGCTCGTCACGCCAGAACCATGGGAAGTAGGAGAAGTAGGTGAGGAAATAGGCCAGGTTGATAGGGATGACTGCCCATGCCTGAGCCAGGATACCAAAGCCCCAACCCTGCTCATACACAGTTGAGAAACTCTCGAGGAAGGTGAAGATCAGCGCGTCGGAGAAACCAGACAGAAGGGACAGACAGAACACAATGGGCTCGCGCAGAAGCATGACGAAGGGTCGCGCCCAAATCTTGCCAGCCTCCTTCGCGGAAACACGAGGTTTCTTCAGCTCGTTGGGTCCATAGATATTAGGGTCTTCGCCGGTCTTACGGCGACGCTTGGCTTCCCTGTCCATGAGAATAGTCGAACGGCTCTCCGGCATGAAGAAGATGATAGCTTGAGTCACGCCCCCGAAGATGAGCTGGATCCAGAAGAACCATTGCCATCCGAGGAAACGCTCGATGGGTCCACCAATAACACCACCAATGCTAGTACCAATGCACGAAGACAGGACGATGAAGGCAAGGGGGAATTGCTGGGTTTCACGCTCGTAGATATCGGCAATAAGACCAAGGGTCACACTACCACCAGCAGTTGAAAGACCACCCTATTGTAAATGTTAGATCATGATTCGATAAGGATGTTTCGCAAGAGGAAACGTACCAGACCACGGCAGACAACAATGGTTCCCCAGTTGGGCGCGAGCGCGCAGGGGATTTGCCAGATGTTGATCAGGAACATCGAGAGCTGGAGGATGGGCCAGCGACCGAACTCCTCGGACCAGGGAGCCCACAGCTCACATCCAATGGAGTAGAGGACAAGATAGATCATCTGTCCAGTACGCGCCTCCTGCTGGCCAATGTCAAAGGCCTTGGACAGGGGTTTAACCGCGTTGGGAAAGACGGATGTGTTGAAGTTCATGGACACCTGCACGAAGGCAACGGCACAAAGGTACGACCATTTCTTCCATGATGGCCAGGAGTAGCCCAGAATATCATCATAGCAGTCCTGTTCCTTCAGCTCGCGTTTGCCGTCGGAGCGAACAGAGTCCTTCTTCTCGATTTCGTGTGCGAGGTCGACTTGGTTGTCAGACTGACTCGAGGTGCCATTCCTGGAGGAATTCCTGGTAACAGGGTCCCCGGCGGCAGTTTCTTGCTGCTCGACATCGGCCATCGTCACACAGGGGTTATATCAGATTGACGAAAGACGGCCTGCATTCCAAGATTTTCGCGTCTCTGGCCTCGCATTTTAATTCTCAGGAACCCGACAGTGTTTGCCTCGTCATGTTTTTCGGTACCGTCGTCATAGTCTTCAAACCGGTTTGTTAGAAGACTAAGCGCGCTGTACCCACCGTAAAATGTGGGCTCACTCATCCCGACGAACTTCGTGCATAACGAAGATCTCGCCGGGCGTTCTTGGCTAGGGAGAAATCCAAATTGAACCGGTGAAAGGCGAATGTTTCATAAATCTCAGACAAACTATCCAATCCTTCAAAGCCAACACGACGACAAAAGCTGAAATGCAAGGAGACGGGTGCAAACTGAAAATTCAGATGATGAGATATCGGTTGATCGCCGGGTGTTTCTCGCCAGAACCCTCGGTTGTGGATCAATTGTGGATCAATTGTGAATCACCGAAAGTCAGAATTGACGTCAATCTGCTGCATAGCGGCCGCGGTCGCATGCACCAGAGCGCCCCTGTTAAACATTCTGACACCTATCACTGGCCCAAAGGTTGCATCCGTCAAAATTTTGGTGACCCGTTGGGGGTCATTAAATGATGTCTTTTGGCCTCGCGGAGTACATAAAAGTGGCGCATAAGGGATTTATTTTGCAATCCAATTTGTTGAAATTCAGTTGGTAGTCATCTAATCGTAAATTGCTTTCGGGTGAATGGTATTCCATTGTGTCCGGCATCCCGAAGTGGCAAGCCATGTGCCTGTGGCGGATACCCGAATCCGAGCACACGAGCACGCGATCTTCGGCATCGGCTATCAACTTCGGCGAACCTTCCACTTTGACTTTGCCCCAGACGTAGTTTGTCCATGCGCACCATTACACCCCAAATGATGGGGTGATAAACGCCTTCATGGCAAGGGTGACGTTGCCTTCGTTGGCTTTTAGGAGGTCGGTGGCCTTGTTCTTATGCAAGTCCAGCTGTTCGGCCTGTGAGTCGAAGGATTCAGTATACACTTTAGCCTCAAAATAGAGATATCGTCGCCGCGCGAGGCGCCCGTGCACGTACCAGAAAAGCGACATCACTGGCAGCAATCTTAACGGCCTTTCTTTTCACCTCGGCCTCCTTCTTCTGCGTATCGGCCGTACCCTTCTGCGCGGACCCTTTTCCAGCGGCAATCTCCAGCCGACTCATGGCCTTGCCGAGGGCTTCCTGGTCGGCACTAGATGGCGCCTTAGCTGGGGCATCCGCGGCTAGTTCATTGGTATGGAGCGAGTCGAGCGCAGCAGCAGCTTTGCGGTCTTCAGCATTCGCGGGGAGGGGCTGCTCCACAGAATCAGGGTCCCCAGTTGCGGAGGGAATGGGATCAGACATGGTTTCTCAGATATCAAGCGCTGATCAATGGAGAGCTCAGCGTTCTGTTGTGATGGAGAGGAACAACGTCACTGATAAGCGGGGAGTCGCGATAACGGCTGACATAACATATTGGTGCCTCGTTAATCAGGCGAAAAGTGTTTTACGCCTCACTTCACAGGCATCAAGATGACTCATCCCGAATCCCGTGAATAAGCGGCCTCGAACCCTTTTTTGTGTTTGCTGCTTTTCAAGTGTGATTTTTCTGTTCTTTGTTCAATTCAGGGTCGATAGAGCTTCTTAGTCTTCTCTACCTGCATAATCAGGCAGTCAATTGCACTAGACGCCGATCAGAGAACCGACTGCTCCATCTCCAACGAGACCTGTTGTCCCACGTTGCCCCGTGCGGACTACCCCACTAGCCATGGCTGACTGGACCCCAAGCTGTACGTTTCCTGCCTGCGCCGAGCTTCCAATTGACCTCTTGTCGCTAATTCTCCCTTTTCAGCCTGGACGACCAAGCCCATCAAGCAGGATGTGGTCTACGAAGATGCACAGGGCGTCAAAGACTCACTAGAGAAGCTGCAGAAGCTCCCGCCGCTAGTGACAACGCAGGAGGTATGCCGCACGGGCTCGATTTACTCCCATTCTACCAATATCTAATCCCATCTTTAGATCAATAACCTCAAGAAGAGCTTGAAAAATGTTGCCCTCGGCAAGGCCTTTGTCTTGCAAGGCGGTACGTCGAGCAAAGCCTCCTCATGTTTGATTTTCATCTAATTTCATCTAAACAGGTGACTGCGCCGAGCTTTTCGACTACTGCAACCAAGACATGATCGAAGCCAAAGTCAAGCTTCTCTTGCAGATGAGTTTGGTTCTGATCTGGGGTATGGATATCAACACTCAATGGAGGAAGCGTCCGCTGACCACGTACAGGAGCCAACAAGCCAGTCATCCGTATAGCTCGCATTGCCGGCCAATTTGCCAAGTATGGAGTCAAATCCCAAATAGCCCCTTCACCTGTCACGACTAACATCAACCTGCAGGCCACGCTCCAGCCCAACAGAACTGGTCAATGGCGTCGAGATGCCATCCTTCCGCGGTGACAACATCAACGGCTTCGCCGCAGACTTTGAATCAAGAAAGCCCGACCCCTCCCGTCTAGTCTCAGCATACTTCCACTCCGCCGCAACCCTGAACTACCTGCGTGCGTCGCTCTCCTCGGGCCTCGCAGACCTCCACTCCCCACTAGACTGGGGCCTGGGCCACGTAATCACGCCCTCTATCAAAGAGCAGTACTCTCGCACCGTAAACGCAGTGAAAGACGCACTCCGTTTCATGCGCACAGTGGGCATCGACAAAGACCGCGGCGTCGAGACAGCAGACATCTACACCAGCCACGAGGGCCTCTCCCTCGAATACGAGCAGACATTAACCCGGTCCATGAAAAACCCCGCTCAAGCCGGTGCCGCGCAGATATCTGGCTTCTATGCTACCTCTGCACACTTCCTCTGGATCGGAGACCGGACGCGCCAACTGGACGGCGCACACGTTGAGTTCTTCCGGGGCATCGCCAACCCCATCGGAATCAAGATCGGGCCTAGCATGGCATCCGACGAGCTCGTGCGTCTACTGGACATTGTGAACCCGGACAAGGAAGTCGGTAAAGTCACGCTCATCTCACGTTACGGCGCAGGGAAGATCGCGCAGTTCCTCCCCGGTCACATCGCCGCCGTGCAAGCGTCAGGCCATCTCCCCGTGTGGCAATGTGATCCCATGCATGGAAACACCCAGGCGACGCCATCGGGTGTCAAGACAAGACACTTCACGGATATCTTGGCGGAGCTGAAGCAGGCGCTAGAGATTCATCGTGCGGCGGGGTCGTTCTTGGGTGGTATGCATCTTGAGTTGACCGGGGAGGCTGTTACGGAGTGTGTGGGTGGTGCTGCTGGGCTGACGGAGGATGGGCTTGGGGAGAGATATACGACTTTCTGTGACCCGCGACTTAATGAGAAGCAGGCTTTGGAGCTTGCATTCCTTGTTGCTGGGTTCTATCGTCAGGAAGAAGAGAACTGAGTGAAGGGTGTGTCTTCGCACCTCTTCTTAGTGTATGATTTCGGGTCAAGATAAAGACAATAAACGGAAGAAAGTTATCAGATGACTGGATTGTATTGAAAATGCAAAATGAACCAAGCTCCGAATCCTAACCAGTTAATTTGACCAAGTCGCCACACAGAAAACTCCAAAAGCTCCCATATGTACAGTAGCTTGGGACGAATGTATTGAACATTAAACAAAAAAGAAAATCACCGCCCAAGGGGGCTTCCAGCAGAGGGTTTGAAGAGATTAGTCTTGCGACGTGCAGCTTCCATGCGAGCGCGCTGCTTGCGTCTCTCCTCCTCGTCATCATCGTCAAATAGACCTCGGCGCGAGGTAGGCTTGTTCGCCGAGAATAGGCCCTGTTGGCTCTGCTTGGGTGGGCAGGACTGCTGAACCAGCTGGGCACGGTTGGACAGGAAATAAGGAGTGGCAGGGGACATGCCGATGGCATCAAGGTTGGCGAAGTTGTAGCCTGGGGTTTGAGGAAGGGTGTATTTGTCAGTGGATGACTGCTCAGGAGTTGACGGAACTTGGACTGGGGTTGGTGGGGTGATCTTGCGGAAGGTCTCCACGGCGCCCAGGTTAGCACCGTAGCGACGACCGCTTGCAGAGGGAGTGGATGGCTCAGCGGTGCGCACAAGAGTGCCGTTCACATTGCTCAGTGCATGCGGCTCCATGCTCTTGCGACGCTTGGCACCACCGCGAGGGATAATTGAACAGTCAACAGTGTAGGGGGTCTCGTCGAGCCACCTGTTCTCTCTTTCGCAGTCAAGAACCCAATTAACGCCAACACACTTAACTAGACCAGCTGCATGCTTAACCTTCTCCAGTGTCCGCAGGCCACCATCCTTGTAGACCACATGGGTGATGCCCACTTTGGAGTTAGCTTCCTTCGAGTCAACCCCGTCAACGGGAGAAAGACTGGACCGCGGGTTCCAAGACCACGACTTCACACATCTCGCACCCATTTGTTGCAAAAGTTCGAGGAAAATCCCCGATGCATCCTCGCCCTCAGTCGTGTGAACATCCACATGAACAACAGCGCCGCGTAGAGCCTGACTGCAGGGGCCGAAATTGGGTCTCGGGGTTTTCGCTGGGCTTGCAGGGACAGATGGGGCCTTGGGTGGTGCCATGTCTGTCACTTTTCCACTGGAGCGTCTAGGAGTGCTGCGACGACGCTTGGGACTTGGGCTTCGAGACACTCGTGGCGCCTTATGAGGAGAAAACGTGGCCATACTGCCAGTCCGCGGAGGGAAGATAGGCTTGCGAGTGCGAGGCGAGGAGCGAGTGGGAGATGTGCTCGAGAGCGAATGGCCACGCTTTCGTGGCAGCTTTAGCGGGGACACTTCGCCCTCATCTTTAAGCGGCACCTTCGAGACTGTATGAACCGTCCGGCTTTGTTCGGGCACGGGCCTCACTGGGGTGGCTGGAGCAGGGGAAGGAGGGGGAGCGGTGTCCGAGTTCTCTTTATCCTCATCAGAGGAATCGTGCTCATCGTCAGTCGACTCATGGGCAGGCATAACCCCGCGTGGCTCAATTATTTCCATTTCTTCGTTTTCAGGGGCAACAGACTCGGGGTCCTCAAATATGGCACTCTTGCTCGGTGAATCGAGCATTTCGTGATCCCGTTCAACAAGGGGAGACCTTGTGGGAGACCTTGTTGGAGAGACGGAAGTCCGGAGAGGTAGCTCGGCGAACAGGGATGGGGTATTTGCGAGGGGAGTGCGCGAGAGGTCAGGGTATGATACATCATCTTCTCGGGTCGGAGTGTTACTCTCAGCAGCTTTTTCCAGGGGGCCGACGAGAGAGAACACACCACGCCGGCGAGGTCGAGCTGTTCTCTCCTGAGTCGGGGTATTGGCTTCCCAGCCACCAAACCGGTCTGCTAGGGGTGTGAAGCCCAAATCAACACCCGCGAGAGACTTGCGGTTGTTCTGAACACAAGGAGTGTGAGAGACGCTGGGTGCTACAGGCGTAGCAATCTCAGACTGGGTAATGTCGAAGGGGCTCTCCTGAGCAGCCGGCCGGGGTTCGTAGTTAATGTCGAAAAGTCGATCAATAGACTTAACACTTTCCTGGCTCTCCTGGTACCGAGTCGACATCGGAGTCATCTCTTCAACTGGGGGAGTCGGTGCCAAGGGAGGAATAGAGTGCATCCTCGGAATCGAGCTGGTGTTGTGCTCGCCCTCGCTGAGTTCATATGGCGAGCGAGGCTGGGAAGTAACCGAAAAGGCGGCTTCGGATTGTACGAGAGTAAAATCGTCTTCTACCGTCTCTTCTTGTTCGCTCTCCATCTCCTGTTCTTCATCTGCGTAGCGGACGCATTTGGCGGGGAGTTCGTCCTGACCAATTTCCTCCTGCTCAGACGAGATTTCGTGGACCGATGGTGCAGACTGTGCTTCTTCCAGAGCGCCCAGCCCAAGTGTGGGTTCAGACAGCGAAGGAGAATATGGGACTTCCATAGACTGTATATCAAATATATCTGTTTTCTCTGTCTCAAAAGACTCAACAGGTTCAACGGTGGCGTCTGCAGGGTCAGAGAGCAACTCTGGTTCACACCCGCTCTCCACTTCAACCTCCGACTCCTCACTCGGGTCAGCCTCATCCGAATCCATGTCTACATCCACATTGTGCGGTTGCTCAAGATCCTGGAACGGCTCCTGGAGTTCTTCCATGGTATTGAAGCAGAAAGTGTCCATGTCTTCAGGTTCACGACGAATTTCTTCTTGTAGTTCTTCCAACTTCTCATCAACATCCGCATCATCTGATTCTCCCATATCGTCAAATTCAGCAGCTTTGGCAGGAGTTGATTGAGGCTCTGGCATCGGTTCTGCCTCCAATGACTCTCTTGACAGAGGCGACTCGGATGAAGTTTTCCTGTCAGACTGCAGCTCAATGCCAAAGATATCACGAGCCACTTCTTCTACCATCTCAAGATCCTCGTCGCCGCCGAGTGGCTGGAAGACCTTGGAAGGAGAAGGGTATTTTTTGGCCTTCGTGGCAGATGCGGCAAAGGCATCGTCGTTATCGTAGGTTTTCTCCTCGCTTACCGTAGCTTTAGAGGAAAGTAAAGAGCTTTTGAAGGGAGAAGGTATTCTCTTCGCTGGACTTTGGATCAGGGAAGACCGAGCTTGAAATAACGGGATCGAGGCTTTGGAAGGAGTGCCTGAGAACGACGAAGCCAGGTGACCCTTTCTCGGCGACATCTTGAGTGGGGATGATTGGCCCGGGGTGAAGTTAGGCGCCGGGACAGACTTGGAAAGACCACCATTTGGAGTATCCCTGATGCTGAATTTGAAGGGAGATGTCTCCGGCCGCCTCGCTGGGCTGGACATGAAGACTGAGTCGCTGAAATCAATCGATTTTCCGGGAGGAAGAGCCAGATTACTATTCTCGGCCACGGCGTTCCGACTCCGGTTGGGAGTGAAGTTGATTCTCCTCACTGGGGAGCTAAGACCTGTAGCTGCTGATCCGTGTTTGGGCGTCGGTAGTCTCGGCTCGCCATTCTCGTCGACGGTGGTGGGGGCTTTCCTCGGCGTGAAGTTGATTTTGCGTACGGGAGATGCCAGTCCCGCGTTCTCGGTGGCGTCTTTGATGGGCGAGTGGACCACCAGCTTAACTGGACTCTTGTAATCATTCTTCGCGGCACTCAGCTCATCCTCTTCACCGTCAGAGCTGGCATACGCGGAAAGAGACTTGGCGATTTGCTTCGCCTTCTTGGGAGAAAGAGGTTGAGATGCATCCTTCTTCGCTGCAGCAGACTTCCGTCCACGACCAGCTGTCGCGACATTCTTACGAACAGGTGTTGCTCCGAGTCCAACCTTGCCTGCACTTTTTGTAGCTGCCTTTTTCCTTCCAGCAGCTGGAGGGGTGGGCTGCTCGTCCTCCGATCCCGAGTCGGACATATCTTGGAACGTTACTGTCTTCTTCTTCGCAGGGCCGCGGAGAATGTTGGATCGTATGGCGTTTGGGTTTATGGCAATCTTCGTGGGCCCCGACTCATCTGGCGATACCTGAGCTTCAGCGGCCTTCCGGGCATTCTTGCGCGTAGTTGTCGTTTTCGGGGCATTCTGAGAACCCTTCGGTCGTCCTCGAGGCTTCGGCGCGATCTCGGTTTTGGCGACAGCAGGCTCCTCGGGCAATGGATTCTTCCTTGGTCTTCCAACACGTTTCTTTGGGGGTTCTGGTTTCGCAGCTGCCTCGTCGTCGTCACTTTCGCCGTGTGAATCTTCGGTAGCCAGAGGTGGCGTTGCTTTCTTGCCACGGGCCGTCGCTTTTGTTGCAGGTCTTCCAACCGGCCGTGCAGCAGGTTTTCCCCGGGCAGATTGCTGTTGTTCCTTCATCATCATACCGAGCTCATCTTCGGTATCGTCTGAATCTGACATGGGAGCGCTTTTCACGGGTGCTCTGGCTGGCGCCTTCTTCTTCGCGTTGGATGAGGCGGTAGTCTTCGTCAAAGCCGTCCGAGGAGCTGTGCGAGCTCCCCGTTTGGCAGGAGATGGTGGCAGAATGGCCGCGCGCGCCATGGTGGCGGGGGAGGGACAACGGTGTATCTGTGGCGCGTGCTGTGTTTTGGTGTATGTTGTTGGCGTCTGGTCGTAATCGTTTACTGCGTTACGGGAGTCGATAGTGCAATGCACCCAATGCACTCATGGCGGGTCTGGAGTGCTGTCTCGGCCACGGGTGCCCTGTGAAATGCAGGTAAATTGCAGGGCAAAATAGTCCGCTGTGGAGCGTGTTTTGCGCGAAGCTGGGAAGATGCGCCGCGTCGCCATGGCGACCATCACGTGATTCCAAAGTCCCCACCCATAGACGGTGCGTAGAAGTCTTGGCTACGATACCGACGCCGCTTCTACCATGGTTGAGATTCGGGTCGGATTGGTTCGCTGGTTTGCCTAGACCAGCCTCTGAATCATTATTAAAGCAACGTCCTCCTTTGCAACATTATGTCATGTGTCCGATTCGTAACTTTCATTCTGCTATGCGACTCTATGTTGAAGAATTATTCGACATTGACAACATGTCAAAATATCGCGGCCATGAAGCCTACATAGATCAATCCGAACGTAAACGAAAGACAAGGCAAGTCATCAAAAGAAACGGTTCCAGTTCTCCTATAACAAAGATTCAGTCGCTGGTGGCTGGCCTCGATGGGCTTCCCCGTTACCGTGGTATGGTCAATCATATTTTCCTTCCAAACAGCTCTCCAACAGCTAATGTAGGGAACATTATGCGCCATGGCAATCATGTTCAACATCTGCGCGACAGCACAGGGGTGGCAACAGGCTCTTGATTCTGACAATCACATTATCAAACCACCCTTACCACAGTGGCAAGTCTGCTTTGCTTCACGCTGGTTTCTTTGTCCAAACAGGAACTAAACTGTGCAGGAATGTTGCACTCAAAGCATTATCGTTGGCTCTAGCTTCTACCGCATATATCCTTTACTTGCTCACAATGGCATTTCACTACAACCCGCAAAAAGGATTTGCTATACCAGTTTTGGGCTGGCTCGCCTCAGGAGTGATTCTCTTCAGCCTTATAGGGGTCGAAGCTCATCAGCACCGAACAGCCATAACAAAACAGTCAATGGAGTATACACAGAACTTTTTCGCCGGTATTCTGGCTGCCGGTCTCTACTGGTTGATTGCAATACTACTAGCGGCTTATATGGTCAGCGCAAATTCGCTCCGGTTAAGTCCCACAGACAGGCGAACGGTCGAATGTTCAAGCATCATCCATCGGGTCATCATTTTTACCATCATTCTTCTTGGAGGTGCTGGAATGTACAGCACTGTTGAAGGTTGGTCTTTGATGGATTCTCTATACTTCACAGACTATACTGTTCTCACTATTGGCATCGGAAACATCACACCTCAAACTCACCTGGGGCGTTCCCTGCTGTTTCCATATGCTACCGCCGGAATAATCAATCTGGGTTTCGTCATCTCCGGTGTAGCATCATTCACCAACCAAACGAGACATCTAAAACTGAGATATCAAATTGATGAGGCACGACGTATCTTCCGCGAAGAGAGAATGGCGAACGGCGAGGAATCCCAAAGCACATTTCCAGTCCCGTCTAAGTTTCCAAAAAGGGATGAAGTGCTCAAGCTGCACCAAATCAAGTCGAGTTTCTATCGCAAAAGCCGATGGAGAGAATTAATATTCTTTTCAGTGGCATGGTTCATATTGTGGCTCGTCAGTGCCGGAATTTTCCGTCGATCGGAGAAAAGCCAAGGGTGGACCTACTTCACAGGACTCTACTTTACCTTCACTTCCCTCACGACAATTGGCTACGGTGACTATCATCCGACAAGCAACTTTGGAAAGGTCTTTTTCGTCTTCTGGTCCTTACTTGCTCTTCCCATCTTAACAAACCTTGTCACTACCATGGGTGAAGTTCTCCATAGGTTGCTGGTAGTTTGTTCTGGCTATGTATGGAGAAACTTGCTTCACAGAGGGCCCACATCGCACCATCATTCGCACCATCATTCGCACAAATACAGCTCTCAGTTACTTGAAGAAGCAGACAGGAGTGTGCCAGATAGCTCCACTCCGCATGCGACTGAGCCAGGCCATGGAACTACGATGGAAGATCACTCTCGAGATCTATCTTCGGCCGGACTCACGCCAAAAATTGTGCAGGCAAGTGGTGCCGGAGTGAGGGCAACTACACAATACAGGTTACGGCTGGCAGAAGAGATGACAACACTCTTGTCTTTTCTGAGGGATGAATCCTTTGAAAACTGGGAAGATCTCTGTTGTACCTGGTCCAGAGTCATGCCTCTCCTTCATGCTGGGGACAGCGACTCTAGTAGGTCCTACGAGATTACATCCTTCGCTGTATCAGGAAAAACCGACCATGTGACGTTGATGAAGATCATGGACCCCAAACAAGCATTGGCAGAGAGAAATGCCGAGATTTCATGGATGATGATATTGTTGGTGGAGAAGCTTTGTTCGGATATGAGAAAGGAGTTATTTGAGGCCAAATGAAGCATTTTGGCGCAGATCAAAAGGAGTGTCATCATGCCTAGGTACTGGGCTTTCTGAGCAGAACATGAAATTTGAAGACTACATTCCTTCCGTCATTCCGTGACCAACAATGGCCAGCGCAGCGATCGTGCGACTATGTCTATAAAGTCAGCCGATACTCACCAAATTCCAGTCCAAAAGATGTCGTCTATGTCTCGTTTTGGTCATCTTCCTACACATATCTCCATTTTTGTTAACATCTTTTTGAAACCCCTTCTGGCTCTCGCCTTAGGAGTGCAAAACAGCTGTCTTCTCTCAAATCTCGGTAAAATGTGAACGGTCAAGTATCAAGCAAATTCTGAGAATAAACCTAGAAATTTAATTTAATTATTTTTTTTTTCTGAGAATAGATCGGGAGTCAGTAAGATTTTCCTCTCCCTTTTCTTCTCTTTATCTAAATTTTTCTCCCGTCTAGTTTCTCTCTTTTTCTGCTTTAAAGAGAAAGCATGTGATTGCTCCCTCCCTTATCATAGAACTTCCAGAGCGCGCTCACCGCCTCGGGTGTTCTGCATTTACTTTCTCGACTGTTGCCTACATGGTTGTAGTTTATGTTAGTTGCAGTACATACGACCATAGGGTGTGGAGAACAGGGCTTCCCGTCCGCTCAGCCGTACTTAAGCCACACGCCGGCAGGTTAGTAGTTGGGTGGGTGACCACCAGCGAATCCCTGCTGTTGTATGTTTTTTTTTACTTTGTTTTTTGATGCGTCCGGCCTCCAGGCTACTGATCCTGCCGCCCTACTCTTCTTCACCCCTTTATCCGAATGTCCCGAACCTCTTTAATCGTCACATAGATCATGTCAACATTCGATGAATTATTTAATTTCCACCAATGGCACGATATCATTTTCGGAACAATATATTTAGCAGAGTAGAGATCGACGGCCCCCTCTCTTCGAATTTCTCTGCATGGAGACCCATGAGTTGGGACACAGCCAGTTGTGCAGCACGAACACCGTAACTTGTGTCCACACAACTATACTGCGGAATTTCCACAAATTGCCCAACTAACCCAATATTGAATGTGTTATGGGGTATGACTTGGGGACGGTCTTCCAAGGAGCGGGCCAATAAAAGTGAGCTCATTCGCGGCATCACGCGAGGAATGGTCATGGTGTGTTGAAGTGAAGAAGACGAGAAGTTCAGATGCGCAAGTAATTCTGCCGTTACCTCTGCGCCAGAACATCGGAGCATCGGCTTTTTGACGTAATCCCCTTTGCGCTCAGGAGAGAGAGCGAACCCCCAGAGAACGTGAACATCGGTTGGCTGATGTGAGAACACTGGCTGCGTAGGTATGCAGAAGCTAAGCCTCCACGGGCTTTCTTGTAAAGCGATGAACACCCCGGCTTCTGTCATGCTTTGTGCCAGTGAGTTAAGGTAGTTGAAAAGACCATGATCCTTGGTAGTAATCGTGAAAGATTCCAACATCGATTCAGACTCGCGGGTGCAGAAATTATAAGGGTTGCCATATTTAGGATGCCTGGTTCCAATATCTAACCAAAGTGACCAATTCTCGTCAAGCTCCTGATCTGGTTCGAATGAGTGCCAACCTGGGGGTCTATCATTAGTTCCAGTAGCTGAGCCTGAGACGGTGGAGCCCAGAGTTATGATGACAAGATCGTGCTCTCCAACAGTTTTCCGCATCGGAAACCCGTTTTCAATTATACCCAACTGCGAAACTGTTTCCTGACCGTCTTCAGTGATTGTCAAGATGTCTGTAATTTTTGTATCAAAGTGGAAATCCACACCAAGGCTTTCCAGGTAGAGAAAGACAGGCAGAAATATTGCTTCATGCTGGTAGTATCCTGTGATGTCCAGACATTTCAATATGTTCAAGCTGTTGAATTCATTGAGGTATTGACAAATGGCACGTCTGAACTCTGTTGCACTATGCCAGGGCTGGAATCCAAGCCTAAAGCAGATATAAAAATCGGTTATCAAATGCCCCCAAAAAGGTATGCTCTTCGCATAAGGTATAACATACTGGGAACTCCAGATAGCCCAAAAGGAGCTTTGGAAGAAGCTACTAGGCAAGAAATCTCTGATTTGCTTTCTCCCCAGTTGTTTCTCTCCCTTGAGCATAAACAAGAACAGACCCAATCGGTGTTTAGTGCTCAGGCCCAGTGACTTTGTGGGTATACCATGCAGAACGCGATTCTTTTGGACCAGAAAGCGTGTGCCAGTATTATCCTTTACAGAAACGTGTTTTGCCTCTGCCTTTTGAATATCGTCCAGAGTGGTCCGTCCCTGGCCCGTTACTGAGGGCACCGAAGCAAGGAGCTCTTTTAAAGGGGTTCCGACCGGGACAGGCAAACACCCTGCGAATTGATCATATCCATTGTGGGGATCCCCGTTATCGTGCAAAACTTGTCCCATTGAGATATGCGGATCGAAAACGTGCACCTGGGATGCAGATATCTTGGCATTCTGCACCAAATAGAGAGCCGACGCTAGTGATGCAGTTCCACTCCCGAGAATCCAGGCCTCAGTGAGCTCCGGTGATCGCTTTTGCTGACTTCTGGTTTCAGTCATGTTGCATGTATGACTTCAGTGGCCTTAAATTAAGATCCGTGTGTTGAACTTTAGGGCTATATGTATGAGGGCCGGTATGAGTTCTTCAGCAGAATACCATGGGGGATATCATACAATTAATGATCGCCATGTATCGTCATAGAGGGCTTGGGTGAGACAACCAGAAAGGTATACCTATGTCTGAGCCAAGGAATATTCATGCTAGGGCACCATGGAACAACTAGGAATCTAGGCCGATTACTTAGTATCTGCCCGACCGACGTCATAATCCGATTTACTGATTCATATCTTGAATGTAGATTATTCCCGCCCTTAGCCGTAATATGCATCAATTCTCCAGCCGCGCCACCCACGATGGGTAAACTCTAGGCTCACATTACTTCCCTCCATGACGTAGGTCCAAACAGAGTCGGAAAGGTCCCTATGGCGAGATTTTTGTCGCATTGGTATATTTTGGTGGCGTACCTGAAACCACGGGTAGACCTGTCACCCCGTGTCTTCAGAGCCGATCATTGTGACTTTGTTTCTTGGTGGCTCGATGTCCTGCTGACCACCACTTATCTGGTGGGTTGAACCATGCCATTCACGATAGTGGACCTCATCTTAAACTTTGCCTTTCTTTTCTTTCTCCCTTATTACTGATAGAATCAATACTCGGTTTAGATTAAGCTTAGGCTTACGGTACCATCTGATCATGTTCATTTAAATGGGAAATAAAATGCTCATTCGGAAACAGCTAACTAGTTAAAGACATTCGCAGAGTTGCCTTGGGCTCTTCACCTACAGAAAGGTTGTTATACGCGGCTCGTATGCAGATGCCTAACACTGCCCTACAAACCTTCGGATAACAGGGACTAGCTTGTTCCAAAGCTCATAGGTCGAATCCATCACCAGTGCTTTGTTCCTATTCGAAACAATTCACTTCCCAGAGCAGCTGCAGAGATGCACGTTATTCGCCCGCCGCACTTACTTGCATCTCACCTATCGGACTGAAAACTCCATTGGAGAGATGTCTTCCTGGGTATATGTCCGAGGGTATCTTGATAATCTTACAAATGGAGATACAGGAAGCTTGTGGTTCTTAATTACCAGGGCTATGACGAACCAAGTACAAGAACACTTGCGTTCTCCCTGAGCCAAGGCTCGCGGGTTCAATTTGTGCGTCCGAATACCATTGCAATTTTCGTTCAACAGAGCAGACAAGTCGCTCTGCATGGCTTGATTAGCATGTGCGGCTATTCTTACCTTTCTCATGGGGGTGTCTCAGGTACCTTAGGGGATATACTCTTTACATATGCCCTAGCGTTGATGGCGAGATAGGGAGGTTCCTGACGATCACTCAAGATGGCCTTCCTTTGAAATAGGTCAAAATCTATCAGAGCCTGGTAAATGGGACGAATCATGTGAAGGATAAAGAATGTCTCGGTGCGTCGGTCTCATGTAAACCCCGCATCTCGAGATAGCTTCTAATCAAAATATGTGGAGACAGCATAGGACAATATCATAACAACCCGAAAGGGCAAAGAAAGGCAAAAACATCCATTGAATTGAAAAATGCATTTATATACAACTCAATCACCCTACATCAAAGTGAAGAGCGCCACAGACACAGCCGCAGCAGTAGAAAGCACAGTGGGCACAATAGCCGAAGCTCCGCTATCAGTATCCGCCATCAGAGTAACGGGCTCAAAAGCACCCGGGGTGGTGGAGTCGAGAGTGCCATTCCAGCAGTAGTTGGAGAAGCACTGGGTGCAGATGTCCGGGAGGGCGGTGTTAGTGCGCTCGAAAGAGCGGCTGAGGATAGCACAGCCGACACAAGCGGTCCAGTTGCCGTCGCGGGTAGAGTTGGCCATGGTGGCGACTTCGTAGCCGTTGAGGATGATGCTGTCGCGCTGAGTATTATCGTAGCTTAGGGTGAAGGTTGAAACGTTGGAGTAGGCGGAGTAGGGGTAGTTGGGGAGGTAGACGACGATCGGGGCAGGACCGGTGAGGTTGGAGCTGTCACAGCCGAAGAAGGTTGGGCGGGTGTTCAGGCCCAGGTTGACGAAGGTGTTTTGGTCGGGGATGGATGGGAAGGCAGTGCCGTTGCCGATGCCTGAGCTGTTCAGGCTGCGCTCGTAGGTGGCTACGAGGGAGGTGCCGTTGGGCCAGGAGTACGTGGTGTCGGCGGAGGAGTCGATGGCGAAGATGACATCGACGGCGCGCTCGGGCTGGATAAGTGGGTGCAGGGGGATGTTCTGCAGATCCTCGCCGCCGTCGACGACGTCCAGCTCGGTCTGCTGGGCGTAGGGGGAGGAGTCGGTGTTGTAGTGGTAGAATGGGTTGGGGTCGTAGGAGGCGATATCGTCATCGGCCCTGTCCAGCTTGTTGAGGATGTCGGTGAAGATGTCCTTCACGAAGCTGGGGAGCGAGGTGGTGTTGATCTGCAGCAGGAACTGGTTGAACAGGGTGGAAGAAGTTCCAATGATGAAACCAGCGCTGTCGAAGCCAGCCACGCAGGTCTCGTTGTCGGGGAGCGAACCTGCCACGAAGCGAGAGCCGAGGTACTTCAGGGGAACGAAGCCGTAGATGGTCGGGTCGAAGGTACCAAACTCCCATGGGTTGAATTCATACACGGTAGAGTTGCTGCCCACGACGAGCTCGCCAGGGTTGCGGCCGTCGGCAACGACCAGGGGCATAGGGTAGTTGCCATCCTGGAACTCGGAAGTCTCGCCAATGGACGACCAGGTGTAGGCAAGGCCTCCGTTGCTAGCATTGAACATCTGATAGCCAAGTGCACGACCCCAGATATCAGTAATGGAAGTGTCAAACCCAGCATTCTTCTTGCCATCGACCGCCTCAGCCAGGTCCTTATAGTAGCTAGCCGAGTCCAAAATCTGGAGACCACCAGTATCGGGGCCCTCAAGGATGGAGTTTGAGAACGCCCAAGTATTACTACTCTTCTGCAGGGCATCAATGGTGGTGAAGTTGTTGATATAGATAGATCCGAGTAGCCAGCTACCTCCGGAGAGCCCAGCAACATAAGTGGAAGACTGGAGCAGACCACCCAGGTGGCCGCTGGTAGTGGCATTTTCCGTACGGCTGTCGAACGCCTTGATAGCACCGGCGGCGTTCATCAGCGCGCGGTATCCACCACCCGACGCGGCAATAGCGATATTCGGCAAGTTAGACGAGTTGCCGGAGTGCTTATCCAGATACGAAGACACATCGTAATCGCTGATATTGACATGGCCGAAGAACTCCTTCATCGCAGCCAGGGACTTCGAGCGACGAGTGTCGAGCCAGGAGGTCTCATTGGACGAAAGCGTGGCGGCGCTGCGAACCGTCGGCCGCGAGGCCGGGCAGCTCACGTTGGTCGGGGTATATCCATCGGGAGCATTGGGCAGCGCACGGCGAGCGACTTCGAGAGCGAGATCTTCAGAGTGGAAGCCGTTGGGAGGAGCGGCAATGGTGCCTGGCAGAAAATCAGCATGTCTTGCATGAGCATTGTCGCGCAACAGCGTCACACAAAGGAACGCGACCGAGGAAATAGCATACCGGGCAGCAGGCCCAAGGCAACGGAGCCGATCAGCGCAGATATTTTCATGATGGGAGCTCGACCTCAATTGCTCTCGAGGCAGAGCAAGGAGAAAAGACTGGGGGGGCGATCATCGAGACTCCGCCAGGGGTGGATGATCTTTATGCACCGGGGCCGCCGGAAGTTTAGCCAAGCCCAGCCGAGATTCCAGTGCTGGGGCATTTCCAGCAGCTCCATCTTGCATTGCCGTTTCCCAGGGACTGCGAATCATGGCACGAGTGGACTGCCGACCGTGGAGCTGGTGATGTCACGCCCGAACACCCGCGGCCCCCGAAGCTCGAAGCTCGAAGCTCGAAGCTCGAAGCTCTGGCCGTTGTATTCTAAGGCTTTTACGTTAGGCGTCCCACTGGGGAAGGAATTCCGAGTCTTGAGCACACGATACACGAAGATATTCCACCAGCAAAGCCAAGTCAACGAACTAGGCTTTCATACATCCTAGAATCAGTCCATCTCTGCAACTTGATCAAACACCACGATCCACCTGCGGCGCAAAATCCGGGTCTCCCATCCGATTCGCCCGCACATCGACGGATGTCGATCCACAGGGAACATCGGGTAGGGGAAAATTAATCCGCCACATTAACAGGCAGCTACGATTTCCCCAGAAACCATTGCAGCACTAGATGCAGTAGTGGCTGGAGTTGGACATGGAGCTAAGGCGTGAAACCGGTAGCTTCGGCGAACTGCGGGTACTGATGGGCACCGTTGGTTAAGGCGATGTCATGGCCTGAATAATGCGGAAGTTGTTCCATTGAGGCATTTCACGGACGTATGAGGACTATGATGTGCATGGAAAAAAGATGGGGTTTTCATGTGAGATCCTCGGGATGGATCAGATCCACTACGATCGGTGCAGCGCCACACTTAAGACAGGCCGCAGATCGGCACGCCGTGGGGACCGAATTGCTGCAGAAAAGCGACAATCGCATCTACAGTCCTACGATACTCTCGGAGCTTCAGTAAATTAAGTAAAATTTCATTCGTCAATCATCTATTCGTGCCGTAGCAGCGTAATCATGATGACCCAGAAAGGGCAGAGCAAACGTGGCAGTAGCCCAGGAACAAGATTGTCCCCCCGTCTAACCACGGGCAGGGCCAATCTCGACAGCATCGAACATGCCGCGATCGGCAATCTTCTCGTCCGCCTCGACGTGGCCCGCGGGAAGCATGTTCAGGGCGTCTTCTTCCTTGTCCAGGCTCCAGAACTGGAGGATGAAAAGAGCACCGCCGACGAATGCCAGAACGGCGAAGACGCCGTAGTTCCAGACCAGCAAAGGGTCCTTGGACAGCGGGTTCAAAGCCTCGGCGATGGCGGACGAGATGGCGTTGGTGAAGAGTGCCACGGCCTGGATCAGGGAACGCATGTTGACGGGGGCCTTGGAGTATGCGTACTCGAGAGATGTGATGGAGGCAAAAATCTCGGAGAGAGCGATCAGGACATAGGCGCCGGTTTGGGCCCAGACATTCAGCGGTGAAGGATTGACACTACCATCGGCCGAGTAACAGTTGTTGGCTTGATTACCGCAAGGCGAGGTCTTGTAAATGTAGAACTGGATGACGGCGGACCAGATCATCGCCATTGCAGCCAACATGAAACCAACGGTGATCTTCTTGATGGCAGTGAATTGGAAGCCAGCCTTGCGCAAAGCTGGGTAGAGGAGCTGATCGCAGATGGGGATGAAGAGGATCAGAGCGAAGGGGTCCAGGTTGTTCACGACATCGTTGGGCACACCGTGCAGGGTCATGGTTCCAGCTTGTGCCGTCAGGTTGTTGGTCAGCTGGCCGTATGCGAGCCAATACAGAGGGTAGTAACAGAAGACGGCGCAGGCGGCGAAACCACGGCGAACCTCGTCGACCCATGCATCGTCGAAAGTCATCCAGTGAGGGCGGAGGGAGGGCTGGATATTGGAAGGCTTGACGCTCTCCCAGAACGTACCATCGTGGGTGCGTTTCCAGTAGGCGACCGGGTTCCAAGAAAAGCGGGCACCCAGGGCGTAGAAGAGGGAACGCACGGCTTTCGAAGTGACGGAACCCTGAGGAGCAGCCTGGCGGTAACGGTTGCGTCCCCACCACATGATGAAGGGAGTAGTCATGAACATGAGGGTGGGCAGCAAATAGGCAAGCCAGAATCCAACGTACTTCTCGGCATAAGCCATGCCGATCTGACCGACCAGCGCACCAATGTTGATAAACAGGTAGAAGTAATGATAGATGCGGCTCTGGGTGATAGTCGGGTCGACGACCACGCGCTCACCAGAGGGCAGAGTGCGGACCTTCAAGCTTGTGGCAGGAACCTGCTCCACAACGAGAGCGGAGATGTTGGGCTTGAAACCACCGGTACCGAGACCCATGACAATGACACCCAACATGAAGACGCCAAAGCAAGCGCTGGTATTGGTGATGACAGGAGGGATGGCGGAGATGACCAGAATAATGTGTCCAATGATGGCACAGCCAATCGACCAGCAGATGGTCTTGTATCGGCCCCAGTATTCATCAGCAAGGTAGGCACTGAACAGTGGAACGACGTAGCACCAGAAAGTGTTGAAAGTGTTGACTCCGTTGGCAGTCTCCACACCTTTTCCCAGAGCTCCAGAGATACCCTGGGGAGAGCCACCGCCAGCACCAGTGTTGTGGTGCGAACCAGCAGGGCCGTAAGGATAGGGAAGAGGCAGGGAGTGGTTCACAAAGTTGGAGTCTGGCCATTCCACGGGTTAGCATCGTGTCGACCAAGAACAACTCTCACTACTTACACAAGACTTGGGTTCCATAGTACGAGAAACGCTCGCACAGCTCGACGAATGCGACGGTGTACACAGCCCACGGGATGGGGGCAGAGATACGACGCAGCGCGTTTGGACCGTGCAGCTCATCCTCGGTGGGGTCTTCATCACCCACGTAGACGTTGTAGGATGCAGAAACAAGACTCTTCTCGGGCTGGCTGTAGTTCACACCGGCCGACTTTTCATCCTTCACAGTCGTGGTAGAGGTCACAGCGCCGTCACTGATCTCCAGCGAGGTGGTTGAGGGGTTCGCAGCTTTAGCCATGGTGGATAAAGAGAAAAATATCCGAGGCCAGAGAAGTGGGGAGAGGTGGAGGAGGGGATGCAGAAGGAAAGGATGAGGCGGGAGCGGAAGAAGTGAGAGAAAGTGAGGCACGAACTCCTTATAACTCTCACTACACCTGAAAACAGAAAAGGCGAGATCGCGTAGATGATTCCCTGTTGAACCTAGGCCCTTCTCTTTCACCCCTTAGCTCGTGCAATGGCAGCCACGAGTCCGAGTCCATGTTTACCCCAGACTAAAAGAAGCTATTTACAGGCCGCGCTTTCCTTGAAAGAGGCCAATGTCCGTGAGGTTCGGCAGATAAGGATCAATAGGCAGCAAATAAGAATATCGCAATGGACCGACTAGTGTAAGTAGTGGATGCAGCCCGTCCCGTGCCATGTAACTGTAGGGGGCTTTGGCGGTGGCGGAATCTTGAGAGTGGTTGATGTGCTAGTGCGAGAGGAAGCTTAACCTTGCCGGACTGAGGTCTTCGGCAATTACCACTAGAGAGGCAGGGAATGATTTTGTCCTGTCGAGATATCGATTGAGCAATTCTGGATAGTTCCCAGAGGTCTTTATGAGAGTACGGTGTTGACGTGTACTCAATAAGTAAACAATCTTCCCTTTTGAGGTATAACACGATCCTAGAAAGATTATGGAACAAAGGGAAGTCCGACGGAGAAGCGAACACACAGACCCGAAAAAGGCTTCGAAGGCTTGACTTATGCTTGGCATTGCTTATCGTGCTCGACGTACGTTGGGTCCACTCCACTTCGACTTCCCCTCTCCAACACTCTCCGAGGCTGAAAGGTTTTCACTGTTTACCTTGCTTATTTTTCCGACGTTAGACGGCTCAAGCCGCCATGCAAAACGTTCTAGAAGTCCCAAATGGAGGGGGACAAAGTGCAGGGCACGCGCCTCGCCGGGTCGCGTACGCCTGCGCGGCGCCTCCTTATCGAGAACATCCCCGCCCGCAAATGAACGCCGCCAAAATTGCACCACTAACCACAGTCCAATTGACCCGGTACTTATCAAATCTACTTGGCGCTTTTCATTCATACCCCTGTCTGGGTGGCGCTCTGCGGCTGGAACTTGCCATATTCCCTGCTTTCGCCCCCTAATGCGACGCTACGTCTAAAGTACAACAGAACACTTCTTCCTTGTCTATGGAGAGCAGGATCTGCGTTATCAGCTCTCGCCTCCAGGGCTTCCAGTGGCGAATACCCTCATCATCGTGTCTTGTGAGGTCCCTAAACAAGGAAACCCGAGGAACAGTAAAGAATAGACATGAGGCCCGTTACGGCTCACGGGATTGTGGTACGACCCGACCTGTAGAACGAGCCGAAGGGTCGTGCGACAGTGTCGTTAGGTATTGAGCACGGCCCTTTCAAGGCTTTGGGAAGGAGTTCTCGCCTTGGAATGATTGCGGGTTGCGCTATGGTTACCATAGATCATGAACCGGTCGAGGCGGCGCCGCCCCGAGAACACCAGATCGGGAATCCCGAGTCATGATTTCAACACCACGTCCCAACAAACACGGCCATTCAACAAACCCAACGAAATTGCCGCCATTTCCCGACCCTCCAGGACTTTATAGTATATCACCGGTAGTCACGTTGAAGAAATACAAAAACCCAACCCCCCCTTGCAGATCAAAGCCCAATCACAATCACACAGCGACAGACAGCGCAACAACCTTCCCAAACCTTACTTGACGGACCGCGATTGGCCCACAAACACAGAAACTCCGGATCATCGGGGACCGAGCCCCCACCAACACACCCTGATTGGCATCTCCGCATCTTCCCCAGATTCCGAAGTTCGGTTTGACCCACGATGACATTTAGACATGTCAACCAAAGTCGTCTCTGTCATGACCTGGAAGGAACCCTGGATTGAGCCTTTGTTGATGTCGTGGCATACATCATGGACTTGGATATTTTTAACCATTTCTTGCTTTCTCCGTCCGGAAGGTCATGTGTGAACTCCTCCCCATTCTCTGCGAGGTCCACCTCCATCGTGACTTTCCCATGGCCTGGGGAGCGATGGGCTCAGACCCAAGGTGAATAGCACATACACACATACCTGGGCACACGTAGGCAGGGCAATACAAAACACCTGATCACATCGGGCTGCAGGAGGCCCGGTTCGGTAGAACAGGGATTATCATAGCTGGGCAGTCAGGTGGAGCCGATCGTCAAAAGTGGGAAAGAAGTGGGTCAGATCACAGATGGAGGTGCATTAAGTCGAGCGATCGATATGAGTCTAATCAACATCATGAGAGTAACCGGTAACGAAAAACAGCGCTGATCGTAACCAAATATAAATATGTAGAGCCAGACATATAGATCAAATCAAAAAGAAGGAAAAAAAATAGTCAACCCCCCACGCTATTCGCTCCAATCCGAAAAGAAACGCCATGCAATGAGAGACCTGCTGGTCATGCCGCGTCGAAAGTATCTACCACGCGGCGTGGCCACCATCCATGCGCAGGTCACTGCCGGTCATGAAGCTGCTCGCATCGCTGAGCAGGAAGACGGCGGCGCCGCGGTACTCCTCGGGACGAGACAGGCGGCCGAGCATGTTCTCTTTGGGCCACTGGTCGCGGCGCTCGGGGAAATCGATGAACAACTTCTCAACCATGGCGGTGACGATGTAGCCGGGGGAGATGGTGTTGACGCGGATGTTGTACCGGCCCCACTCCATGGCGAGGTTGCGACCCAGCTGGATGACGGCAGCCTTGCTGGCGTTGTAGGCGGGGCAGATGAGTCCCTGTTGTGGTTGTTAGTCTTGGCTCTGGAAGATGAGTGGATGCGGGGGAAAAACCCCATGTCCGTGTCAGACACGAGAGTTTCCCGAGGGAGGCAAATGCAGGAATGCCGGGGGGTACAAGGGTTGAAATGAAAGAATGACGGGGGTGGGAACGTACCCGATTGGCAATGGTGCCGCTCATACTGGCGATCATGGCGATGCTGCCACCGTTTCCGAAGCGAATCATCTGCTTGGCAACGGCCTGGGCGGTCATGAACACGCCGGTGACGTTGACCTCGAACATGGTGTTGCTGTCCTTGGCCGAGTAGTCCAGAGCCGGAGTCTCCTGCTGGATACCGGCGGCGGCGACAAGACCGTCCATGCGGCCCTCGGTGTTGGCGATGTCCTCGATGACGCTGTTCAGGAGCTCAGTGTCGCGAACATCGATGCGGCGGTAGTGCAGCTCGGTGCCCAGCTCCTTGGCGCGCTGTTGGATCTCTGCAAATTCGGCGGCAGGCTCCTCGAGACGGTCGAGAGCGTAAACCTTTGCGCCGGCTTCCAGCAAGGCTTCAGACTGGGTTAGACCCAGGCCACGACCAGCACCAGAGACGCAGACGACCTTGCCAGCGAGGCTGAACTCGGGCATTCTGGCCTTCTGGCCCATGAGGACGGGCTGGGTGGTGTTGGGGGCAGTGGGAACCTCGGTGGTTTCAATGGAGACGGACATTGTGGTTGGGGATGATTATAAAATAGTATAAAGGCGTAGTAATAGCACAGCCGAAGCTTGAACGGGGTGAAAGTTGAAAATCGAGTGATTAAGATATTAGAGTGAATACAATTGCTGATAGAGAAGAGTAACCCATGGATTGAATGACGCCTTTAAATATTGTCCATGGAGGGTAGCCAGCCACGGCACCGCCGTACCGAGACCAAGGAGGTCCCGGCAAGTAGAGGTCTCGTGAACATGAAGAGACTTCCCGGAAGGGAGCAATCCAGACTGGGCCAAGGGCGGCATCAAAGCTCGGTCCAGGCTCGGGGAATGCGCGTTGGCGCTGGTTAAACGGTTGTGGCGACAACGTTTCTTGTACAACGTCAACAGAACGACAAGATAGAATACATCCGTGCGTGGCAAAATAATCGATCTTGTAACGAACCCGGCGAACGAAGCAATTAACCAGTACCTATTCTCCATGGCAAAATTGGCCACCAGGAAGGGGAACACCGAACAGAGCTGGAGATGGAGATGGGGATGGGGGATGAAGATCGGATGCCTGTTTTGGGAAAGCCGATCTGCCCCAGTTTCCAAGTTTCCGCCACTTGGGGTTCATCTGACCTTCGACTTCCCCGGAGTCCAAGCTCAGTGCCGAAATGCCAGAGTTGCACTTCTATTTTTGATTCTGTCATGTGGTATCCGGCATTCACCACTAGTTGCGCCTTCCCCCCGGGTCCCCTGTTCCTGGTAGGAAAAAGTCAATCGCCCATTCCCCGGGGCTTTGGGACTTTTTTTTCGCTAGCATGCAATTCTAGATCTTCTATCAGGACTTCTACACCCATCAATCGGAAGAAAAAGTACAGAGTACCTTAAGGTAGGTAACAAGTAACCATGGTATACTACAATGTCTAAAATCCTCACCGCAAACCACGCCATCCGCAAGACAAGCATTGAAGGAAGAACCAAAATTAGACAAGTCGGAAACGACGCATCCATCGAAGTGCCATGTGACCCTGAACCCGCGATCTAGGGCGTTCGGGGTGATCTCCGATAGTCCACTCCACGATGAACTTGAACTTACCCGATCGGGCAAATCCGAGCAACCCCCAGAATGCCCAGAATGCCCAGGTCCCGTGAAAGCGACCTAAACAGCAATAAACATCGGCACCAGATCTTCTAGATTTTTCGACCAACGCACACCGCCGACCCTAGACCCCGTCCAATCTCGGTCTAGACTCTGGATCTAGCCCGGTCTGTGCTCCCTCTCTACTACTGCCCTAGTCTTTCCCCCCTTTCCCATCATTCTCAGGCACACAGCCAGTTCAGTCCAACAATAGGAACCGGCCCGTGCCTCACGGAACGTACCAACTGAATAACCGTGGCATGCACAGGACCCTTTTCCGGCTCAAGGTTTCCGGCGTTGCGGATCAATCTAGATTTGCGGGACTTGGGGTCGAATATGGGTTTTCACACTAGGGCGTGGGGGCACGTGTTGGTAATCGGCTTGATTGCAGTGATAAGATGACGGGTTACCACTTTGGTCATGGTTCGGTGGCTTTTACTCCAACCGATGGTGCTCGTTACGGTGGCATTTGTTTTGCGTAGCGAGACACATGTTCTGGAACTGGTTTACCACTTTCCCCATATCTGATATCTGATACGGTTGTTTGTCGGGCGTGTTGGAAACGTGTCTGGGAGTGCATATCCTGTGCAATTATTATTTTTCGGCGGCTAGGACGGTTAAGTATATCTTTTCTAGTCGTCCTTGGAGCTTGACTGGAATATCTGGGCAGCTACTTACATCCCAATGTGGGCCAGGCCCAGGTCGGAGATTGAGAAAGGTCTGGTTCAATTAGGCAATATTCTTTCATATGCTAGATTGCATGGGTCTCATTCGTTACACTGAGAGGATATATCTTTAGGAAGATTATCTCTCCCACTTAATGACGCCGGAATTCTTTTGGGATGCCCAGGTGTTGGTTAGAATATGCCTAGACGCTGCGTATTCCAACCTATGTACCTGGACCCACATGCCAACCAGAATTGCGCGAACCTTGGAATTAAGCTAAGAACACTCCGCGCGGTCTCTTAAGCTGATCTCGGGCAAGCACTGCCTGGTGACTGGATCATATTAGGCCAAGATACCACAACAGCCCCGCCCCAACGCAGAATCATGCTTCATAAGCAACCCTAAACTCCAGCCTTAGAAACCAAAGCCCCAGAAAAAAAATATGGACAGACATAGAGGCATATAGACCGACCCAAAGAAAAGCCTTACCAAATGCATATGGTACGAGGACAAAGACCCAGCCCAAAGTAACAAGTAACAAAACGAAGCCTGAACACCGGCCCAACTTTTGACTTCATGATAAATCAAGGGATATTAAAGACATAGCGAGTGAAGTGATGCCAATGCAGAGAGATTTTTGGTTTTTCAAAACAGAACACACTCAAGTCATACCGGGAATTGTTTATTTCTCCCGGTATCCCCAGATTCTCCGCTGCTCATTGACATACCACTTGCCGACCTGCTCGGCATCTTCAAGCCAGGAGGCAGGGCCCTCACCGAACTTGGAGCTGACTTCGCCGATGAGCTCGGACAGGGTCCATGTCTTCATGGGGTGAAGCTCGCCGGGGTCTTCGTCCAGGTGTGTGAAGACGTATTCGAAGCCCTCGCGGATGGGTAGGATAAGGCGGTAGGAGGTATCGGCGGAGGTGACGGAGACCATTGAGCCGCCAGCATTGATGAGGCCGAAGTTCCAGACACGCTGGATGTGGGCGTCCTTGGAGTGTGAGTTGGTTGATCCGCCGATGGCGGGGACGAAGGGTCGGATTAACGATTGGCCTTGATACTCTGGGAGGAGCGAGGAGGCGATCTTGGAGTCGCGCGCGTCGAGGGACCCGGACTGCACGAGGAGGTCGAGGATGGTTGGGATGATGGAAATGGATGTTGCATTAGCGGTGATATCGATGCGCGGCATGTGAGGGTGGCGGAAGACGAGAGGTACGCGGAAGTTGCTGATATGTCCGTTTTCATAGGTGCCTGTTACGTCCTCGTTGTCTTCGCCAAAGGCCTGGCCGTGGTCGCCGACGACTACGACGAGGGTTGAGTTGGCGATGCCGGTTTCGTCGAGCATGGTCATGATATCGCCGAGCCAGTTATCGACGAATCGCTGGGTGTTCAGGTAGTTGTTCATCGGATCGTGGTCGACGGTTCCTTCGTCGCCCATGTAGAACTCCATCTTGAAGTCGTCGGGCGTGGTCCATGGGTGGTGCGTGGTGCTGGTGACGTGCGAGAGGAAGATGCGTGTCTTTTTTTGGGCAGCCTCTTCGAACAGATCCTGCACGTACGGTTTCAACTCGGTCTCGGCATATCCAAAGTAGTTGATCTCTTGGCCCTTGGGAGCGTATTTTGAGCCAGGTCGAGCATCGTCCAATGTCTCCTTCACAACCTTGTCCTCGAATCCCATGTGCTTGTTCAGAACGCTTTGGTGATCGTAGTCGTCCGTGATGGACTGCATGAAGACGGACTTCCACGGGTATTTGACAGCCTCGGACTCTTTGTAACGGGCTTCAATGGTCTCGGGCACTTTGGGCTCCGCGGGCGCTTTTACCTCGTTGAATAGTTTGAAAAGCTGCGGCAGACACGGCTGGTAGATTTCGAGAGCAGATTCCTCCAACATGTCCACGGGAAGTGGATTTACGCCGCAGTGACTACCCAGAATACTCTTGAATGTCAACGAGCTGCCAGTAAGTGCACCCCGAACATTCAATCCGCCCATACCCTCTTCTGCCGTATCCTGCCAAGTTGCATGGCTCAGATCGACCTTGTCGCCCTTGCTGTCCGTAGCATACTC
Organism: Penicillium silybi; assembly: GCA_027569585.1. Classification (NCBI taxonomy): domain Eukaryota; kingdom Fungi; phylum Ascomycota; class Eurotiomycetes; order Eurotiales; family Aspergillaceae; genus Penicillium; species Penicillium silybi. The sequence continues at coordinate 39,043 of JAPDFI010000023.1, forward strand.
GCCCGTCAGCATCTGTGCGACAGGGGTCATCTTGACCAGGCGGTCTATCGCCTTTTCCCTTTTCTCCTTCTTGTGTGACTTGAGCAGAGCATCAAACATGGGCGTGCCCTGCTGCGCTGGGAACAGCTCCTTGCGCCCGCTTTCGAGGGTCAACAGAACGACGTTGTCAATTTTGACCGCGCGCTCCTTGAAGGCCTTCTGCAAGGGCTTGTAGATCTCACCGCCAAGGTTGGAAATCTTAAGCGGATCCTTCTTGGGATTATAGAATCCGGACTCAGCGCCGTTACTGCACTGGATCCCTGAGGGATTGTCCTTCTCGGCTCGCTCTTCGGGATTCATATCCCAACGGCTGAATCCTGGGGGTGGGTTTTGCGGCAACCACGCGGGGCGCGACCATCTCTCCGAACTAGTTCTACCCATAGTCCAGAGAGGGAAGTCCATTATCGGGTCGCGGCAGCCTTCAACGGTGGCGGACTTTTTGTTGAACGCCTCCACCAAAGTCAACGGCAATGCACCCGAGAGGTGGTCGTACGGAATGGAGGGTCTCGTGAGCTCCAGGAACAACAGCGAAACAAAGATGGACACGGCGATAGCGGTTCGGCGTACGGTTTGGAGATCGACATAGGCCAGCCGAAATCTGTTGGGCACCGAAAGCAGAGTGTAGCGGGCCTTGTGGCCTCCCATGATTAGATCTCGGATCGCCTGCAATCCAAGACCGCTCAGATGGTACAGGTGAGCGTGAATTAGCCAGGCGACCAGACCGAGAATGGTGGCAGCAGCGGAAACAGTGCTGACGCCGCTCAAGAGGATCTTCATGGCAGCGGGATCACTGAGGAAACTATTACTTTGAGCCCAGGCGACTTCAGCGCCGGTCTGCATGAAGAAGCCGAACTGGATGGAGGAGGCACCCCACGTTACCAGGCTAGCAGACTTGTCAGTATCTCATTCCTTACAAATATCCAGCATCACCTACGAAAGCAGACCCCCCACACATGTCGACAACCATTGTAACCGACTTGCCGGAGCCGCGAACTGCAGCAAAAGTTTCCCGACGAGGATCACCAGCAGGTCTGGTAGAATGAGTGTAGGCGAATAGAGGACGAAGTAGAGGAACGGTAGTGAACGAATGTGTAGGCCGACGTGTAGGGCCTTGGAGGCGAGGCCGCTCACGACCAGAGCCGAGAAGAGAAACGGCGTGAGCGGAGGGAGGAGGGCGAAAACCGACATGTCGAGATAAATCCATGATTCGAGAGGTGCAGGCTTAAAAGAGAAAAGAGGCACGAGGAAGATACGCGCAGAATTGATCGGAATGGAGGGCTAGCACCTTGGAATGCAGGCAAAGTATGAAAAGTGCAAAGTGAGGATCTATGAATTTCCTTTTACGGTTAGTTTTGCCTTTTTGGGTTTGGCGCCACAATCCGCCGTCACGTATATCTCCTCCCTGTCGCCCTGAAGGGCGATATACTGTCTGTGTGAACCACTTTTTTTGCGCTGGTCTAGTCGTGGCTGCTCATCTGGTCTGTCATAGCTTAGTTGCCAGGTAAATGTAGGCTACATTCTATTATAAGGGTCTAATGGCAAAAGTACCTCGCTGATGACCTTTCAAGCTTGTGCTTGGACCTGGCGACATAGGGCTATGGTCTCACTGATAAGCATCCTTAAGCTCTCCTTGACCCAGGGAACTATGTCTGGACCTAGATTCCCCACGCCGTAGAGATCAATTCCAGAATGTCAGAGCGCGGTACTTGTCTAATTTCTGAGCTGATTAAAGGGCCAGAAATAATCATCTCCTGGCTGCCCGGCTTCACGTTCATCCACATACCAGCGAGACAAGCACAAGGCCATGGTTCCTTTCATTATGATTGGTAGGAAAAAATTTATTCCGCCCTGACCTAGTCCTAATTCAGAGAGAAGGGGTGTCACTGAGGCGGTCGATCCCTGTCATACAGCATTGCATCTTCCTCGAGCAGAAGCTTTACAGTTGGCATGAACCCATTCCAGCTACGCCTCACAAGTCCCGTTGCTATCATCTACATCTCCGATACTCATAACAATCAAATCAGCGTTCCAGATGGAGACATCCTCATCCATGCTGGTGATCTCACGCAATCGGGTTCTTTCAAGGGGCTACGCGCCCAGCCTCATCCCACCGAAATCGACATTCCTGGTAACCACGAGTTATTACTTGATTTAGGATGGGATGACTCATCAGGTTGAGCAGCCTCTGAGCGGGCCCAGCTCGACTAGGGCGACATCATCTACCTGGCGACATCATCTACCTAGAAGATGAGGAAGAAACTATTTGCTGTCCGAATGGTCGTCAGCTCAGGGTCCACGGGAGTCCTTAGTCTACGCGCTACGGTAACTGGGCCTTTCAATATCCCCAAAGTAAGACGTATGGGCTAGTTCAGTACCAGATGGGATTGATGTGCTCATCACTCATGGTCCACCACTTGCTCATCTTGACTAACTAAAGTCGGGCTGTGCTCACCTACTACGGACGCTATGGAGAGGTCAACCAAGTTTGCCGCCATATCTGATCTGGTAAGGTGACTGGGTCCCTTCAATATGTCGGCTGTGGTATGGAAGAAGGTTGTAGGTGACAACCTGACGTCGTCAACTACTTTGCAACATTAAATAAAGACTTTGACGGACTGCCTCCGTTTATTACCCCGCAAAGCTCCAACAATAGATGGGTTCACAATGAACATTTTGCTTCCACGGCCAAGCAGAAATACGCCTTGGTCAACTCCCACACCGTAAATAGAAGATTCCCAATAACCCCCTGCAGCAGCGACAGTGCGCTCATACGCATCCTGGAGTCCATTAAACAACATCCACTCAGTGCCTGCACCCTCATGCACATGCCCAAACACATGACACTCCGCATCACTTCCGGCTATAGGAAAAGAGGTCGTTGGCTGTCCTGGAGCGCCGCTTTGGTTCTCTTATTATCTTCCTGAGCACAGTGTAATACCCAAAACAACCTTCGCTGGCCTCATATAGCTGATACATCCGTGGGCTTTACGACGCGATGTTAAGATGATGCGTAGAGAGCATTCTTGCGTTCCACATTTGGCGAGCAATGGGTGCAGAAACCAAAATCCGGAAGATAGTACCACTGCCTAAAACCGGATGTAGTCTTCGGTCACCGCTCTTGAAGCTTAAATATCTTCGAACCATACCCTCCACGGGCTGCATTAGTGGTAGGTAACAGGCCCACCAGATAATTCCGCAATCTGTTGTTCCTTCTTAGCCTCGAGCTCCGACGGATATGTTTGACGCGGACTCTCTGATGGCTGGAAGGATCCTTGGGGCGGAGGGAGGTCTGTAGAGGGGGGAGGCACGGATTGTGACTCGTTTATTTGGTTTTTCTTGTTTCGGCGACGTAAAAAGAACCACACAAGCGCAATCAAGATCGCTACGCCAGCCACACCACCGACAACGCCGCCTGCAATTGCCCCAGTATTGTTTGACGAAGCCGGCTTCGTTTCAGTAGTGCTTGTGGGTGTTGGAGATGCGGTTGTAGGAGAAGACGATGTCGAACTGGGCGTGGGTGTAGCTGTATCTCAATAATCATATTATCAGCAAATAATTCACACGGAACAAGCACAATATGCTAATATGTACCTGAAGCAGAAGAAATAGCTGCCACCTGGGTCATGCCGTATTGTAGATCAGCCAGACTGTCGGCACATCCGACCCCCTGATTCTCCAACGTGAAGGCATATTTGCCTCGTGCACAGCAGAACCCTTCATTTGCTACGTCAGAAGTAGACGAGTAGAGATCTGCCTCGCTATCGGCGCAGTTTTTACCAATTATATCACTGCAGTTGGCGTTGGATGGGCAGCAGATCACGTTGTACTGAGACCCTGGGCAAAAGGTATTTCCAGGACAGCAGGCATGAAATGGAGGAGTTGTTTGACCGCAGTCCATTTCGGTGCTCAGGCAAGAGCCATTCCTGCGCAGTGCATAGCCGGAGATTTCAGACATCACGGCAGTCCTGAAAGGGGATAAGCCGAAGCCTTTATTGTCGAGATAAAAGAGCAAAATAAGTGTATGACGCCCCGGAAAATTGGTAAGTGTTAAAGGGGGTTGCTAGGTGGGTTGGATTTCCGCCAGAACGAGATGAATAGGATTGAATGATCGTATAGGGGGAAAGAGTATCTATTTCTCTTGGTTGGATCCAACTCGGAAATTTGATCAATAGGGGGTTCATACCTGGACCAACACCCTTATGGTTTTATTACGCAGCACAGACGAGAATCCTACATGTATGTCCATACGCCGCTGGAACCACGTATTCAAGCATGTATTGTAGTGCCCTTATAAATCATCCTAACCCAGAATGAACTCACAATTCTGAAAATTGCTTGCTCTCAGAAATTACTTTGATAGATAGCAATGCCACCTAGACCAAGGTATCGCCGCGGCTGAACTTAAACGATAATCTGCCTCGTACCATTATCTGCGCATGGATGACTGCCAAGGATCATCACCAAGTAGCGAAGATACATCCAAGCTATTTCCGAGTGGAGGCAGTGCTTCAGCCCGGCTGTATCAATTTGGCCCCCATTGAACCGCCTTTAGTACGGTATGCACGAGGAATTAGCATGGGAATAGTCTACCCGTGCACGCAACCCATACCCTCGTGTGGGTGGGTGCATAGGTGAACAAGAAATCTAGACTAGCCGCTGGCCCCGTTCCAATAATATTGGACATCACAGTGGGTCAAATGCCTAGTCGCTTACCAGCCACTTGGGGACAGTACGGCTTCGAATTTGGTAATATTACCTCAAGGATGCTCAGGTGCCTGTACGGAGTACGTATGGATAGAATTACGAGGCACCGGGCAGCGAAATCAGCCGCTTCTGCTTGACCAGCCGAAAACCCTCTTGAATACAACACGCTCATCAGACTTTCAACACTGATTTCATCACTTTTGTCTACTCAGCTGGTAAGATGATGAATGTACATAGATTTGAGATACGTGAAATGATTAGTTTACTTGAATATATAGCATTGTCGTCTAATCGTGAAGTTGCGCTCAGTGGTTTAAGTAGGCAGTCATCTCGTCCATTGACATCGCGATACGATCCCCTATAAAATCGTCTGAGATAGGACGCCACCACTTATGATTGATTGATTTCAATCCTTTCTCATAGTCGGCTTGGCTTGCATCTTTCAAGTTCCATCCAAACCCGAGGTTTTGCCAAGGCATGGGGCCGTCTGCTCGATGAGCGTAGTTGAGAAGATTTTGTTCAGGACAATCAGAGTCATCTATATCCAGTATATGAAGCAGACTGACGTAGTACTTGTAGAGATCTTTTGAGGGATGTAGAATAAAGAACCCATGATTCATGTGTCTCTTCTGAGAAAACTCCTGGCCGGACACGAGTTGCGTATTCAAGTTCATCCAGGAGTCTTGTGGTACGGCGATCATATAGTTCTTTGGCATTTTGGCGGTAGGGTTGGTGGTGGCACGCATGATTGTGGCAGAATCTTCAAAAATGTCATGGATAGGGCGGAATATGACCGATTCAACGTTCAGAAATACAATTTTGTCGTATTCTTCAAGCTTCCACAGGTTCAACTTGGCCAGAACGCCATTCCAGCGTTGCCACTTGGAGGAGCCCCAATCACGGTCAAGACTCTCCACTGGAATCACGGTAGCTCCTTCTCTGCTTAGGATATTGCGGTGCTTTTGAGGTACATCAGGTGTGACCAGGATAAGAAATGGAACATTATCAATCCTGTTTCGCGTGAGTGGGTTATGGAGTAGTTGGAAGGTGAGTAGCCGCGCCGCCCGAAGGTAAGGCTCTTCTACATCTGGAAACTCCAAGTCATTTTCCGTTGCTAAAATAGTGGCAAAAGCATAACGGGGTGGCTTGGAGTCATCCCTGTCAGTTATGTTTGGTGATCCGTGAGAGCTGAGGGTAGTAGCAACCCAAAGGAAAAGGGCCAGGCAAGTGATGATTGCAGTCACTTTCCTTAAGTAATGAGTAAATATCGTTTTTCTATGCACCAAAACCATTGTTGATAGGCAAGGAAGCCTCACGCGACTTGGGCTTTCGAATTCGAGAAAATTTGGAGCCAGGTTGTGATCGACTCGTCTAGGTTTATTACAGTAGCGCTCGTGCCCAAGGAGGGTAAGGACACACGTGATACTGTGCCCCAGTGTCATGTTCAAGTATCACTCCTGTTCTTTTTGGGAGGGCGGGTTAGGAAAAAGCCCCGAGCCTAGTGATCGATCCGAAGATCCATGCCCGTTGAGATTAAAAATTACACGCGGCTGAAGTGGTCGGGTTGAAAAGTTGGAACATTGCCGGCCCGTGTGGACCGTCGCGATCTAGCGGTACCTAATGTGGGTCGTATATGTAGGTATTCATCGTGTATTCCGCACTAATGTAATATGAGGGTCTCGAAACTGACGATCACGCGATATTCCCGAGGCAGCAGCGAGGCTGAGAGGAAGGGCTGGAAGAGGGAGAAAACAAATCAAAAACTACGCACAGCGACGCACAGGACCAAGAACGCTAAACCTCAATTGTTAGAGATAAACCTAAAGACGTAATTCGTAGTCCCTCCCCTTCCTATAGACGTGACGGCGAAAAGACCCTGAGTCTACGTAGCATTGCGTTAGGGGAATCGTGGTGTTTCCGCTGGTCACGAGAGAACCCTGAAAAACGGCCAGCCCGTCAGAGCCCAATCCCACGGGTCTGTGTTCTCCATCTCAGACAGAGCCTCCCCTATCGAGGTTGCATTTATAGAAACGGGGCACTTGGCTTCCCCTGCAACCGCTTAGTCCCATGGAGGTACATTGCGTAGGTAATTGAGTGGTCTGGATAAGCGTTGATCTTTGCCGGCTGAGTTGCATCAATGCATCCATCTATGGAAAAGCTTTTGTTAATCAAATTCCTGGGTTGAATACTTTCACAGCTCTTGTCGAGTCATCGTGTATCCGTGGTTTGTGATCGGTAGTCGGCGCCGAACCCCACGATCCTATGTCTTCATTGATAACAAAGTTATCTGTAAATTTAAACTGGGACATGTCAGAGTGTGCCAAGTCTTAGGGCATGCTGTGTTAATCCGCAGGGGCACTGCTTATTGCATACGTGAATCGCTTGGAAAAGTTATTGGAAATCAGTATTGACACGGATATGCTGTGATACTGCCCGGCTTTGAAGTGATCAATAATAGTGCTAGCTTTTAGGATATCATCTTCAAACTGTCCGAGCAATCCGGGTACAACCAGTATAGAGTGAGAATTTGAAAGTATCCCAGCAACGTTAGCTGCAAGCCACGATTCCTGATGCATGACAGCTGGTTCTATTCAGACGCAGCACCTCGAGGACATCGAATCTCCATGTAATTTACTAAAATCTCCTGGCGGGAGTCGAAGAGACATCGAGACTACTCCGGCCAAGGCGAAGCATCACATTATAACGCGTTACCATGAGTAGGGATGATGATGGTAGCTTGGTCACGTCAAGAAAAAAAAGTATTATGCATGCAACCCAAGCGACGCCATGCCAGTCTCAAGCACCAGACACCCAAGACCACAAAAGCAGACCCAGAACCGCTAAACCACGCAATCTCGCACTCGCTCACGTAGCCCGCGAAATCAACCCGTCCCCACCAAGCTTATCCATAGTCCCCTTCTTAAGGCGCAGAGCGCGCTCGATCTCCGCACGCGGCATCTTCTGCACATCGCGCATCGTCAGCGCCTGGTGGATCGTCAAGGCGTCCATGTATGATCGGCCCGCGAAGTCCGGTCGTCCCATCTGGTCGATTTCCTGCTGCGCGGCCTTGGTGAGGCGGTCGCGTGCGGTGGCGGTGAGGAGGGCTGGGTTGGAGGCTGTTGGGAAGACGGTTTGCATGGGGCCGCGGCTGTATGCTGGGGAGGTGGCGTAGTTGCCCGAAGGGTCGACGGGGCCGAGGGTGCGGAGGGAGGCGGCGAAGTCGGGGTCGCGGCCGTCAATGTCGATTGCTGGTGGGATTGAGTGTCAGTCGCTTTTTTGTGGATCGGGAGAAATTGGTTTTTTCCATTCTTTGAAGGTACGATATGAAATGGAAATGAGAGAGCGCTTACCGCTAGACCTTGTTTGAGAAGGCTGCTCTTTGGTGTGATAAGTCGGACCCTGAGGCCCAGAGGTTGGAGGCTGAGAGGGAGGAGGCGGCGCAGGCTGAGGAGTTGGTCCCTCGGGAGCTTGTGTTTCTCTCCGAGGTGCTGCTGGTGCTCGTGGCGGAGGCGCGGCTTGCTTGGGATACTGGCGCTTGGCTGCGCCTGCAGCCGCCCTTGCAGGTTTTGAAGCGGAGGAGCCCATCGAAGTGAAGGAAGTCGGAAGAGGAGGATTCGTGGTGAGAAGCTTTCGCGGAGATGGACGGCGCGGAGGGGGGCCTTGGCATTTCCGCTGTCACTGGCCACTCAAGTGACGTCAAAATATAATCAGCGAACACGCTTTGCTGTGGTCTATGAAGGGGTTTAGGTCGATATTTGGATCAAAGCTTATGTACTTTGAACATGGAGCCTGCAATTGCTGTATTCTCCGTATGAATGTGTGATCTATCATTGGAGTAGTTGGATGGCCGCTGCAGCTGATCTACAGATCGACATTGCACGATTTGAGGTAGAACTGTGACATATGGGAAATATTAAATGCAACTTGCCCTCTGTGCGTCAAGAGCGCGACGACATAGGCTATAGACCATGTATGAGACTGATACCTCATAGAATCGTATCACAGGAATATCTACAAAGCCTTTTTGATCTCATAATTTTGATTCTCTGGAACAAGACGGATATCATCACAGATAAGATACAAAGTCACACCGACCGACGGCCACGGACAGCTATAGTAGACGAGCTCATCGAGAACATGGATAGATGAGGGATGAGAAACGCCCAAGCGTTCAACGAAGTCCGGAAAAGCGGCGACCCTGGACCTCGCCCAATGCACGGCTGCCGCTCAGGAAAGCGACCGCGCCAGCGGCCGCCGCAGCGGGCAGGGTCTGGAACAGGTTCCAGGAGGTGTAGTAGAGGAAGAATATGCCTTCAAAGGCAACCAGGGAACCGAGGAAAAGGGCATGAGGAAGAGGGGCGGACTTGAACGCGGTGGGAAGGTGGTTGACATTGGCACCGAGCAATAGCCACTGGACAAACTCGTTAGTTAGGGCTTCGTAACGTGACTCGGAGTATCTTACCAGGCCAGCCAGAACCGGGAGGGCGGCACAGACCATGGCCACAAATGCCAGGGTGATTATGATTGTCGGGTTGCTCGGGTCATCCTTGAAGATGTGGTGGATCTCGGGCAGCTTGCCGTACCGCGCGGGCTCGACGGTAGGGATGGGTACATTCGGGTCACGCTCGATGGACAGCTTGAAGATGGAGCCGTCGTAGGCTTCAGAGGTGCCAAACGATCCGATGACCACGCGGGCGTCGACGGGATCGGCGAGATGGAGGAATTGAAGCGGAAGCTCCTTCTGGGTCTAGATAGTTGTTAGCTATTTCCCCGCAACGACTTTCCTCGGGTCGCATACCAATTCCACCCGAGACTTGCCATTCTCCTTGACTGTGAAGGGGTAGGAGATGTCCAATCCAGACTGAGTGTCCTGCAACAACAGGAAAGCTTGGTGTGGGCGTTTCGCAGAGCTTCCTTCCTTGGTGGTTAAGGTGACGCGCAATGTATCGGCACCGGCGAGCGAGACGGGTTTGGACAGCGGCTTGGAGGAAGAAACCCTAGAGGAATGGTTCGTGAGCTTTGGAACACTTCCCTCCCGAGACAAAGACTCCAAAATCTTACTGTTCCTTGAATCCGCCGTTGACTCCAGCACCCTTGGGTTGAACTGCCACGGTGGCATCAGTAAAGCCCCAACCGGAGGCAGCAGCCACAGGCAGGGCAGCTGAAGCCAGCAGACAGAAGGGAAGAGTGGCCTGCCACAGATGCATCTTGAAAGCAAACAAAAAAACAAAAGCCCAATTGGAATGGGAAGTGGCAAGGTAGAGGTAGCTGGTCGGGGAGGCGTAGCAGAATAAGGCGGAAGGGCGATGAAGCCGATAAGCGCCGATCGACTTAGCCCTAATTTCTTTTCTGCTCAGACTTCACCTTCTCCGCATGTTGGATCTCGCCGCTTTGGGCCTTGGCTGCCTTGATACCAGCAAACCCAAGGCAACGGTGTCTTGACAAGGTATCGGCCTGATATGGTCAAGCCCTAACTCGTGAGTGTCGCTGCCTTCAGTTCCTAGGCCCTAACCCCGGTGCCCTATCCCGAACTTCTGACGTCGGATCCCATGATCTGCGCTCCTTGATTTATGCTCGGCCATTTACGGTCATTTTCTATTGTCTGCTATTGAGGACACCGCTGTGTTCTATTGTTTCTTGCTTCTTATTGTTGTTTCACCCTTCGCTATTGAACTATTCATGCGTCTCATCACTGACAATCACCCGAGACTGAAGCAGACACCATTCACAATGCCACCTAAAGGCTATCGTAAATCAATGCCGGGACGCCTCAATAGCACAATGTTAACTCCCTCACGGCGCTCCCCCCGCGTCCCGGTTCCCAAGTCCGCAAATGACAGTTCCCAATCTTCCAAATCCCTCGACCTCTCCTCCACCGATCCCCCCGACTCTTCCTTCAACATTCGCTTTTACAAACCCTCCAAGACCCTCCCGGCAGACCCCAAGCATGAGAATGCCTCTCCGGATGCGCCATTGAGGAGTCGTCGAACCTTTCAAGCTCGTCCCTCTCGACTTTCTACTGTTTACACGCCGGCCGTGGAAACCCCCAACTCGAACACAAGCAGTCGACGAACTCGTCGGTCAGCAGCCCTCGAGACACCCCAGAATCAATTTTCAGACGACGACTTTGCCGAGACAGGCTGGACACTTGAACAATACCTGGGACTCGGATCCGAAGAAGACATGGCTGGCCAGACTTCTCCCACCAACTCTTCCTCCCTGGGGACCCGGACCTCATCCCGTCTCCGCAGGCCTACGGAGCGATTGATCGAGTCTCAAGAGTCGAAGCAAAAGCTACGCAAGAAGGCCACTCTCCCAGCTTCTCTGCAGAAGCAAGTCCCGCAGAGATTGCGGAAAGTTCAGCAGATGGCGCAGCAGATGGCGCAGAAGCCCTGTAAGATTTCCAAGGGCAAACCCATCGACAAAGGAAAGGTAGTCCAGAAGGAGCCCGAGCTCCTGCGCATCAAGACCGAGGCACGGGAAGCTGCTCTGGCTCTTTGCCAACTGGCTGCAAATGCCCTGAGTGAGGACTTCAAGATTCCAGATGACCCAGAGAAGCTCATTGCCGACGCCAAGGAGTACTGGCAGGAGCTTGAGGCCGGCAACGCTCAAGATGGCCTAGGCGACGAGGCCGAGACCCCGGAGGCCGACGGTGTGACGGACAGCAAGCCAGTCAAGGCCGTCAAACCAGCCAAGCCTGTGAAGCCAGTCGAGTCTGTGAAGACTGCGAAGCCTGTCAAGTCTGCCAAACCCGCCAAGCCCGTGCAGACAAAGATCGTTCTCAAGTTCAAGAAGTCCACTCCTCCGAACATCGACACCGATGGCTGGGTGAAGACCGGCCGTGTCAATGACAGCGGCGAGGAGCTTGTTTTGACTCCGACCGATCACAGCCCTTACCGATCACCCCACACCTACGGTGACGATGCGCTGCCCTCCCCGCCTGTGCGTTCGCGCTCCGCCCAGCAAGTCGAGGACGATACTGCCCTCGGTTTTCCCCCGCTTATAGGTGACCGCAACGTGCCGTTCGATGGAGAGGTCCAGTTCACCGAGGAAGATGTTGCCGAGGAGAAGATTCGGGTCAAGGAGAAGACCTCTTCGAAGGCCTCTTCGACGGCGGCCACAAAGACGTCATCCAAGACGTCCATGAAGGCCACCGGAAAGACCTCCGCAAAGTCCCCCGCAAAGTCCTCCACAAAGACCTCTGCAAAGACCTCTGCAAAGACTGCTGCAAAGACCTCCACAAAGACCACTTCCGCCGCCCCCGCCGTCCCCGCCAAGCCCGTGGTGCAGCGCCTCACGCTGAAGCTGAAGCCCGCTCCCAAGGAGACCCAGCCCGCCCCGGATGAATCATCCGATGAGACGATCAAGACGACTGCAGCCAAAAACATCAAAAAGCAGTCTGCCGTTGCAAAGGGCAAGAAGCGCAAGGCCGACCTAATCTCCGACGCTGATGAACCCAAAAGGTCGGTATCGAAGAAGCCTATGACTGGAAAGTCCACTCCCGCAAAGTCTACCAAAACCGCCGAGCCTGCTCCTGCTGCCGAGCCGTCCACCCAGCTCACCATCTCTACTGGCCGTGGCCGTGGTGCTACCCGCGCCGTTCCCGGTGGTGTTCGCGGTACCCCTGCCACTCGTGGCACCCGTGGCCACCGTGGACCTCGCAGTTCCCGTGGTGGTCGTGTCCGTGGCGCTGGAACTGGAACTGGAACTGGCTCTCCCGGCCGTGGAGGACGAGGCCAAGTCCGCGGCTCCCGAGGCGTTGGTCACGGCCGTGGCCGAGGCCGCTCTCGTGCTGTTTAACTCCAACAGCACCCAAAGCCCAGCCGTCTCAACAGAGCCGCATGGGCATGTACGCTGAGGCCAATCGATTCTGGCGACGGAACCCGTCAGCCTCACCTGCACTGATGAAGATGATGTTACGAAAGGAAACTCGCATAGCGTGGTGTTATGAGTATGAAAGCTATCGTTAAAGCTATCTGTGTCATATTCCGATATGAACACTGTGACCAATACCAATTATTATTATCCCCATCTTCTTCCTCGTCTCCTCCCTGGTAGTTCCTAGTTTTCAACTCAACTCAAATCCAAATCCAAACTCGACTTTCTGCCTCAGGCACCAAACCTCCACTCCCATCCCTCCGTCTTTTCTCCCAACCAAAACACTCTCGCCCCAACCCTGGACTCTGGATACAGGTCATCCCAAAATGCCATCCAAGGCACCGCCTCCTCCATATATTCCCCGGCCAGTGCCTCCAACGCAGCCGTCTCGTGCGCCCAGACCGCCGCCTCCGAAGAAGCCGGTCGATATTCGGCAGACGAAGGAGTATAAGTCTGCTGCGCGGAAGTATGTTATCATCTCTCCTGAACCTAGTGGCATTCAAGCCTTAGAATCTGTTTTGCCGATGCTTGGGAGTGTGTTGGGCTTTGCTGATATGTGCTAGGTGGACGAGCGCGATTGTGGCGCTGCCGATTGTGATGTACACTTCCTGGATTTTGTACGAGCGGAGTGAGTACCCTATCTTTTCTCTCTTATTGGAAGATTTGAGAGGAATGGAGTAGTTGGGTTATGTACTTGATTCTAACTGGACTGCGACAGTTTATGGGAATAAGAGCGTGAAGAAATTGCCGATGCCGAAGCAAGAGTCTTCGTCCTCATCTTAGTGGGTTTCGCATGTCTATTGTGATAATCTAAGACGGACTCGATGGTGAAGGCCACCGACATTGTACATATACTTGAAACCATTTACTCATGACATCGCATTCATTGACTGCACACCAGTCCTTCAAGAAAAAACTCCTATGGTGCAAGGGGACGTGCATCCACACCAAGTACAAATAAATATGAGAAGCGCAAGATATCAACATAACTATCGTTCCTTTTTATTGACCCTTTCCTCCCATCTCACCAGCCTGCTGGCATACAAAAGCAAAATGTTTACAGTTCCAAAGGTATGTGGACGAAAGCAAGAGGGGAAGGGAGAATGCGAGAATGCACGGTGGGCTCCACCAAATCGTATGAGAACTCATCAACCAAGTCAAACGCCCACGCCCTGCATCGGGAGTTGGTCTCCCGAGCCGGCTGAAGGTACGGACGTCGAGCCACTGCTCGTGCTGGGTGGTTTGACGCTGCGCTCGCGCATACGGCGACCCTCCATCAGACCGCGCAGGCCGCGCTTCTGGAGCCCGATGACGCTGGATAGATCGCCGGTCCATATTTCTCGGGAGTCGGTGTCTCGACGGCGGTGCGTACGCGAAGCGGCACGGCTTTCGCTATCGCTGACAAACTCCGAGTCGGACTGGCTGAAGTCGGGGCTGGAGACGGAGGTTGCGGTGCTGGCGTTGCTGATGGAGTCCTCGCGGTCGCGCTGGGCGCGGGAGCGGCTGCGTTGTTGGGTGAGGTTTGTATCGATGCGGAGAGAGGGGATGCCGCGGGCGAAGTTGGTCAGATCACCTGTGCTGCTGGATGCCGATGGTGCGGTGACGCCGTGCTCGGTGTCAGATGAGTCGGAGGCTAGGAGAACGCTGTGTTGGGATGTTGTGCCTTCCGATGTGCTGGGCATAGAGCTGTTGCCAACGGATTGTGCGCCGTTTAGGGCTTCCAGTGTGCCCCCCAGGCCGCCGCCGAATCCAGTGCCTCGGCCACCGCCTGCTGCCATTGCAGCTGCGTTGAAAACAGCTGCGGCATTGCGTCCATCAAGGACTTGGTGCAGTCGTTCAACTGTTGCCTCCAAAAGACCGTCCACTTGGTAGGGTCGCGCGAGCTGAAGTAGGGAGCAGAGTATCTGCGGCGTGCAGAGGGAGGAGCCCGGTGAAGGAAGGGCTGATGTGTACAGGAATTGGACCAACACTTGAAGCGTTAATACGGTATGAGGGAGATAGAGCACGCGAGGTCGAGCAGTCGGGGCGAGACCATGAGCGGAGGGCGCCTCGAGGTTTTCGAGTAGAGCCTTTGACGGGACAGCCGGGTTCACCAATGTTGTCGCATTAGAGTAGGTGGTGTTCTGTCCGATGGATGGGGTAATTGTGATACTCGAGTTGCGGCTAGGGTGAATTGGACCGGGACGAAGAGTGGCACCGTCCGCAATGCCGCCTTCTGAAGACTCGCGCAAGAGCTGGATGAAGTAAGGGCCCCATCTCCGGGCCAGCACCCGGGAATTGACCGAGATGCGCTCTCCACCAACAGCCTGCAACTCCATATCTGACATTTCATGCAGTGAAAGAGCCAGCCTGCCTAGCTCGTCAGACGCTGCAGACAACGGTCGTCCTCCCGTCGTCAACTGAGTGAGTTTCTGTTGTAATGATGCGGGCACCGAGGGGGAGCTGTACGACTTGTATCCCGAGGTTGCCGCAGTACGCGAAGGGTTATTGTAGAGCCCAAAGGCCTCCAACTCCACCATACAAACGTGCGAAAAGTTGATTCGGCGGTGGTTGTAATCATCCACCAAGCTTCGCTTCCGATGACCGAGAATCACAAAGGAGCTGCGACGCGGCCAAAGAATACCGCGATTCCAACTGCCATGGCCAAAGACAGACCCGCCGGCATCGATACGTCCCCAGGTCAGCGTCTTTAGATCAAGGGCCCAAAGTGCATACTCCTGCTTTGAGGAAGTCAGATAGGTGCCACTGACAACAAAATGGCCGTTGATGATGCCGCCATTGGGGAAGCGCAGTCCGGGTGGAGATGCTTGGCTCTGCATCGGTCGCTCGACAAGGCGCCCGTCCGGCAGGCGCACCTGCAGCTCTAACTTCACATCCAGGAAGTTGTAGTTGGAGTAGATCAGCATGGGACAACCCGCCTCCTCGGAATGCTCAGCCGGCTCGTGTGTATCTCGATCTGGCGAGGCAGAGCCGATCTCTGAGACGTCCATGCCAACCAGAGGTGCAACTACACTGCGATAAGCACCGCAGCTGCGTCCGAGGGGACTGGTGTTGGTCCACTTGAGACTCCGCAAGTTGAAGACGCTAATTTGCTCAATGTAGTGGTTCGAGCTGTCCTGGCCACCGACAACCACCATTTCAGCACCTCCAAAGCCATCGATATCCACGCCGATAGAGCCCTGATTGGGATTTGATTCAGGATTGTGGTGAATGGCCGAAAGCGGGGCACTGGCAGACGTAAAGCAGGCGCTGGACGGAAGAATCGTAGCGCAATGTGCGTATCGTCCTTGCGGCGATTCGTATGCCGCAACTCGAGTCCACGCGCGCGACGGAACGTCGAAAATGTGAATATCCGACATGACCACGACCTCCGACTGAGATTCCGAGCCATTTGGGTTCGATGGGTCCTTGGGCGTTCCGGGAGCGGGTGACATGCCTCCATAGCAGACCAATTTGTTATCCCCCAGAGCGCATACACTGTGGAAATACCGGGGCGGCGGGATATCTCCGGTCGGTTCGATCTTCGTCCAGTGCCGACGAATTAAATCCAGCTCAAAAAGGTCGGAGGTCAACTGCGGGCGGCTGCGCGAGAGGATCCTGCCTCCAAAGACGTATAACTTATCGCCCAGAATCGTCGTGGTGGCCCCAACAAGGGGGTGGGGCTCCTTGCCGGTGGTTCGGCGGACATTGCACACCAGGCCGGACAGGTTGATGGGCCCGGACGAGGACTGCTGGCCGAGAGACGGGGAGACCCCAGCCGCAGAGGGTTCCTGGGGACCTGCATCCAGGAACCCCAAACTCGACTGGCTCCTCGACATCATGGTGGGCGACTTGGAGATTCCGCACCGCGCTCAGCTAAACGGTTCGTGTATATGTGTCGCTTTTGTCAGATCGACCGGGTCGATGTCAGACGCGCATATGAAGGGACTTCAGGCTGAGAGTGTGTAACGATCGGAATCTCTCACGCCGATTGTAGGTGCTGCGGCTCGGGTGGTTATGTGGAGGTCGAATTCAGGACCAGGTGTGGGTTTTCTTGTCCCCGCCGCGTCGAGGCCGTTGAATGGCGCGGAGGAGGCCGTACGTCAAACACCAAGATCAAGTCGAGGAGAGAAGCAGTGCGTCCGAAGGTGGAGAGAAAGTGTCAGACGGTGAACGTCGGATCGGCACAAAAAAGGCGGTCTCAGCCCTTCTTTTCCCGAGTGGGTTTGGGGGCGGATGGGACCGCGTTGGTATACTTTGACCCCTGACTCGAGTGGATGTAGAAATTTATCGTCGAGAGAACAACGTGACAAGGTCGATTGTTCCACGCCGTTAGCCCCTTACTTCGGCCATTCTGAACGTGTTGGGTGCCTTATCCACACTGGGTCAATTTTACTTCGGAGTTAATCACGTATGCAGTAAGGAGCATGAAGATAAGTGGATCTGGCCCGAAGAATCCTTCGAAATACCCGACGAATATCGCGCTTTAGCGAGATGCCATTTACAAGGTACCTCCTTTTAGACGAGGTATATCAACCGATGTGGTACAAAGGTGTATGCAAGTATGCAACCCGGAAATACGGAAGTCTAACCGTACGTCTACTCTGGACGATAATGGCGGATAAGGCATTTCATATTGGTATCATGTAGGCTACCCAGGCCAAAACATCCATAGGCTATTTTTCTTTTCACATCACATCGTAAAGCCCATCCTTTATTGAGGAGCCTTGGTGAAGCGGAGGTAAGGCTTGACCTCGCGGATCTCGCCGAACTTCTTCTTGGCGTCCTCAGTAGAGACGGGAGGGGGGATGACAACGTCGTCACCGGGGAGCCAGTTGATGGGAGTGGTGACGCCGTGCTTCTCGGTAGTCAGCAGAGCATCGACGACACGCAAGACCTCGGCGGTGTTACGGCCAGTGGAGGCGGGGTAGGTCATGATCAGACGGATCTTCTTGGCGGGGTCGATGATGAAGACGGAGCGGATGGTCAGAGCCATGCCCTTGGAGTCGACATTGGTGGTGTCCTGGTAGTCGACCATGTCGTAGGCGTAGGCGACCTTGCGCTCGGGGTCGGAGATGATGGGGAACTTAAGGTTGGAGCCGGTGACCTCGTCGATGTCCTTGATCCAGCGGTGGTGGGACTCGACGTGGTTGGCACTCAGACCAATGAGCTGGACACCGCGCGCGGTGAACTCGGGCTCGAGCTTGGCGAAGGCGCCCAGCTCGGTGGTGCAGATGGGGGTGAAGTCATCGGGGTGGGAGAAGAGGATGGTCCACTTGTCACCGATGAACTTGTGGAAGTTGATGGGGCCGTTGGAGGTATCGGCGTCGAAATCGGGGGCAGTAGAGCCCAGACGGAGACTGTATAGAGTAGTCAGTAACTTGCAGACGGGTATGTAGGGAAGCTTCAAGCTCGAGCTCTATGAGCTTGTGTAGTGACACATACGGAGTAGCACGTTCAGCCATTGTGATTGATGTCAAGGATGTTTTGGAAGAGAGAAGGAGAAGGAGAAGGTTGGGGAGGGGAAGGGGATCTAAATAATGGGCAGCAGGGAGCCCCTCCAGCCCCTCTTGCTTTGCGATGGCCTCGACAACTTACCTCATCCGGTCTTTTCCATTATCACGCAATTGCCCACCGCCCGGGCAGAATGTTACTGATTGGATGCACTGCAAGTGGGCTGTTTAGTGTTCCTGATGCCACTCGGCTCCAGTTGAAGCACGACAGGGCAGGGGGCTGTCCTAGCGCGGGTTTCCGTGGGTTTGGGGTTTCTTGCTTTTGGTTTGACCCCTCCCTCCACTGCAATGCCTATATACCTCTCCCCAACCCTCCATACTCCCCTGTTTCTACTAACGAATTATTTGAACCCTACACTCTCTTCCTACATTCCCTGCGTAATGAACACACTCTCAGCCGAATCTATCGGCCGAGCCATTCGTGTTGACGCTCAAATCGGCCGATAATCCCCCACCTGGAGCCAATGAAGACTCGGCGGGATGGCGCAATTCCGGGTGCCTTCTTTGTCGACATCGATGACCCAGTACCACTGCAGATCCTCTACGGGTTTCTGGCAGAGCCAATGGCGCTCCTAGACAATAGATGCACCTTGTGCACCTTGTGGCTGGACCAGAATGATATGCAATGAAAGTGCGGGGACCCACATGGTGGGGCATGAGTTTCTATATGCTTCTTCGCTGCTTCTACACCTACAGGTAGACCCCCATGGTACACACTGCTTCACTTTCTAACGGATTTGAATCGAATGGGATGTTCATACAATGAGTGATCGTACCACGTCGTGAACAACTAGCGCGGCCAAAACATACCCCCTGGGCACATAGATTATGCGGGGCAAAGCTAGAGTGACACGAACGTAGAAAGGTAATGGGATAGCTTCCTTATCCGGCCCGCCAAGGCGATTTGGTGGCTTCTCGTATTGGACGCCCAATGAGATACGTCTAGCCTCTCCGTTCGGTGATACCATGACCTAAGGGTGCCCAGCTGCGTATATAGTTTCACAGTGTCTACCCCATGCGATCATTTCACCTTGGGCTCTGAGTCTCTGTTGTCCTATAGACGGAGGCACCTAGCCCTATCGTAGCAACCACATAATGATACAGACAAGCACTAGCATGAAAAAGAGAAACCCCATCTACAGTGGGTAGGTACCTCACGTCGCGAATGAAGAATCAACCCGGCCAATCCCCTCGCATCCCCTTTTCAAAGGGTGAAAGTATCTAGTAGCCCGCCAACGACAAAACCTAGAACTGCTCCGCCGGCCAACGTAGCTCTCATACCCGGCCTTCTATGATATCCATACATATGACCAAACTGATGAAACATGCCGACAATTTCGTGCTTTCCTTGCCGTATTGCAAGTGACATGGGCGATTGACCGCGAATTTCCTGCTTTCTTGGATATGCACGAAATTCCAGTAGCAGTTTCACCATGTCAATATTTTCCCTTTTCATGGCCGCCAAAAGCGGTATCCTGTCTAGCAGCCGGTCTGATCTGCAAAGGCACCCCGAATTAGCAGTAGCCGTGCCATTTCAGGGCCATTGCTCCTGGCGGCCGGCGTAAGAAGTGCCGTATCTCCGGACGCACATACAATATTCGGGTCAGCACCATAGTCCAATAACACGTTGGCAATGCTCAAACTGATCCGCCGATGTTTCTGCAGTGAGGCCCAAACCTGAACTACGAAAATAAGCGGAATAATTATTACCTATGAGTACAGCTGAGTAATCTGGTACAGCCTGTTCCTCGGTATTTGCTTCAGTCGGGCAAAGATGGGCAGAAAAGTTCATGTAGTTCACTATTTCCGGCACGCTAGCTGTCTTGAGACAAGAGGTATTATAGGAATATGAAATCAAATTTTCGCTATGTATGGCTACCTTAGCCGGTAGATTGCCATCCTTGGTAAGTGTTGCGCATTTTGCACGAGAAGGGGTTTAGAGGTTGCAGATAATATACAAACGGAGATGAGAGATTGGGCCTCCGAACATAAGGTATTTTGTAAGCTGCAGCTATCGCCTCCATAGACGCCTTTTGACGGTTACCACAGCCCATCATCGATGATATAACCAGTGTAACAAGGCGAAAAGAGAGTGTTGTTCCAGGCGAAGATCACGTCGATCAAGCCACGTCACGTGGCGACCCACCGTCGCGTCCCGAATACAACAAACACATGAGCTTCCCCGGCTTTTTGGTCTTAGCTGATTCGCAATTCGAAGTTGTCACTGTCGCGAACTCTGGAGGTTTGAAAGCTTCCCTCCCAACTCCTCTCACCCTCAGGCTAAATGCCACCCAAGCGCGTGTCCATCGGCGCGACAATGCCTGACGCAGTGGCTCAGACGCCCTCCAAGCGACTGCGCACCTCGCCGAATAAGACCCCTGGTGAGGTTGCGGAAACATCCGAGGCAAGCGCGTTCATTAGAGGCTGTTTTCCAGGAGTTGCCCACCCCTCAATACGCTCAGTGATCGCTAATCTAGATTCAGGTCGCAACGCCCAAGACCGGAGAGAAGAGAAAACGCGGTCGACCACGCAAAAATCCCGAGACCTCGATTCCTCAGGCGAGCGATGCTCCCAAGCGTGGACGCGGACGTCCACCTAAGATTGTCTCGGGGCAGGATGCTACCGCAGCGGCAGCGGCCTCACCTGATGTGAAGAGAGGCCGAGGACGGCCTCGCAAAAGCTTACCTGCTGTCAATATCCCCTCGTCCACCCCCCAAAAAGCTGGTCGTGGGCGACCACGTAAGAGTCTTCCTGCTGAGAAAGCTCCCATCGTCTCAACAACCCCAAAGGGCCGGGGACGCCCTCGCAAGAGCCTGCCAGCCCCGGGAACCACCAATGTCTCGAGCCCCAAGAAAGGACGTGGACGACCACGCAAGAGCCCTGGTGATGACAGTACCGCCAACACCATTGATCCGAAGCCCGAAGCTGCAGCAAAGAGCGAGCCCACGGAAGATACTGGCCGTTCATACTGGCTCATGAAGGCAGAGCCCGAGTCGCGTCTTGAGAAGGGCGTCGATGTTAAGTTTTCGATTGACGATCTGGCTGCTGCGAAGGAGCCGGAGCCCTGGGATGGTATGTTTGCTTCTGCCATTTCGCCACGACATAGTTGCTAATCTTTGAAATTAGGAGTTCGCAATGCTGTTGGTACGGCCATGACGGTATTTTGTGACACGGGCAGCTGGCTTACAATCGAACAGCACGCAATATCATGCGGGACATGAAGAAAGGAGACTATGCATTCTTCTACCACTCTAATTGCAAGGTTCCCGGAGTAGTCGGAATTATGGAGATCGTGCAGGAGCATTCGACTGACGGTTAGACCCCCCTTCTCTCTTGACCGTATCACATGGCTAATCAGCTCTGCAGAGTCAGCCTTCGACCCCAAGCATCCATACTATGACCCCAAATCCGACCGCAACGACCCCAAGTGGGTGGTCGTGCACGTCGAGTTCCGCCACAAGCTCAACAAGCTGGTCACCCTGGCTGACCTGAAGGCCAACGGCCAGGCGGGCAAGCCACTGGAGAACCTGCAGACCCTCAAGCAGTCACGGCTGAGTGTTTCAAAGGTGACCCCGGAAGAATGGCGGTACATCTTGCAACTGGCGGGCGAGGATCCACACGGGTCCAAGGTTTAAGCTTCGAGCGAGCGATTTTCATTATTTTCATTATTTTCATTATTCATCGGTGTACCATATCAGCAGGCATAATCACGGCGCGCTGCGGGTGATATAGGTATGAAGTTAACCACCCTTTGTCCTCGTAGTGATAGTCTGTACGGAGTACTGCCGCATGCATCTGCAGGGCGTCCAATCTAGATAAATACTTTGTAAGCAGAGCGGAAAAAAAGGACCTCGGATGTATGTACTGTATGAGGGGCGGTGGGTACAGCCAACCAAAAAGCGCCAGGAGGACGAACCGAGCAAGGCGATCGGATCCATCGATGTCTTCTTTTGCCCGCGAAGAGTAAGTGCAACCGACCCGGGAATTGATTGCTTATCTGTTATCGCGCGGGGGGAAAAGCTTCCCTTAAAAGACCTCAATCCTCTCTCGCTGCGGCGATGCTCAGCTTTACCCTTCGGTCCCTGCGCTTTCTATCCACCGGTCGTCGATTCCACAGCTCCGCCATCATGTCCAACCTCTCAGTGCAATTGACTGCCCCCAACGGGCGTACCTACGACCAGCCCATCGGCCTCTTCATCAACAACGAGTTCGTTCCGTCCAAGTCCGGCGAGAAGTTCGCTTCAATCAACCCTTCGTATGTGCTTGCCCTCAGTGTCCTGTACTTCTCTATTCTAACACTCTTCGTGAAGCACCGAGACGGAGATTGCTTCCGTGTACGCCGCTGGAGAGGAGGACGTCAACATTGCCGTTGCGGCTGCGCGCAAGGCTCTCAAGGACCCGTCATGGAAGGGACTGCCTGCGACCGACCGCGGTGCTCTGATGATCAAGCTCGCCGATTTGATTGAGCAGCACAAGGAGACCCTCGCTACCATCGAGACCTGGGATAACGGTCAGTAGCACGCCCTCCTGCTGTGGGGGACACATGACTGACGGACCATCTATAGGCAAGCCGTACTCTGTTTCTTTGAACGACGATCTTGGTGAGGTCACCTCTTGCCTCCGGTATTATGCCGGCTGGGCCGACAAGGTTACGGGCCAAACCATTGGCACCACTCCCCAGAAGTTTGCCTACACTCTCCGCCAGCCCATTGGTGTGGTCGGCCAGATTATCCCCTGGAACTTCCCTCTGGCTATGGCCGCCTGGAAGCTCGGTCCCGCGCTCGCCTGCGGTAACACCGTTGTCCTGAAGCCCGCAGAGCAGACCCCTCTTAGCATTCTGTACATGGCCAACCTGATCAAGGAGGCCGGTTTCCCTCCCGGTGTCATTAACATTCTGAACGGCCACGGCCGCGTGGCTGGCTCCGCGCTGGTCCAGCACCCCGACGTCGACAAAGTCGCCTTCACCGGATCGACCCACACCGGCCGTGAGATCATGAAGATGGCCGCAGGCACCCTCAAGAACATCACCCTGGAGACCGGCGGCAAATCGCCCCTGGTGGTGTTCGAGGACGCCGACATCGAGCAGGCTGCCAAGTGGGCCCATATCGGCATCATGTACAACCAGGGTCAGGTGTGCACATCTACCTCCCGTATCCTTGTGCACGACTCCGTGTACGATAAGTTCGTGGCACTCTTCAAGGACGTTGTCAAGGAGACCAGCAAGGTCGGCGACCCCTTCCACGACGACACCTTCCAGGGCCCTCAGGTTACCAAGGCGCAGTACGACCGGGTGCTGTCATACATCGAGGCCGGCAAGTCCGAGGGCGCGACTCTTGCGGCCGGTGGCGAGCCGTACAAGAACGTCGGCGACGGCAAGGGCTTCTTCATCGCCCCCACCATATTCACCAACGTCAAGGACAACATGCGCATCTACCGCGAGGAAGTTTTCGGCCCCTTCGTCGTGATCTCCAGCTTCACCACCGAGGAGGAGGCCGTCACCCGTGCCAACGACACTACCTACGGCCTGGGTGCCGCCCTCTTCACCCGCGACATTGAGCGTGCCCACCGCGTCGCCTCGGACATTGAGGCCGGTATGGTGTGGATTAACAGCAGCAACGACAGCGATTTCCGCGTGCCGTTCGGTGGTGTCAAGCAGAGCGGTATTGGCCGCGAGCTTGGTGAGGCTGGCCTCGAGGCATACTCGCAGGTCAAGGCTGTTCATGTTAACATGGGTAGCCGTCTGTAAAGGGCATCATGTAACTAGATGACATTTATGTTTTGATGACCAGCACATATATGATGCAATTGTTTCATCTTGAATTGGCTGTGTAAACCGAGGACCTGTGGATTGCCATATGCGGATTGTCCTGGTTCGAGTATCGTAGACGACTGTTCGAAACGGGTGAGTTGTTCATGGATGAGAGAAGGGGAGAGGGGGAGAGAGGGAGAGAGATGCATTATCCCCGAATACAGCTCCCGACTCTTCCCCCGCCTTGTACGCTTTGCTATCATGTCGAATGAAAGAAGAAAAGCACCACTACTTGGGACTTTTTGCGAGAGTTACGAATCCAGCTCTTACTCGGCCATTCACGCTTACCCAGATTGCGGTTCATGGTAATCTCCAGTGGTCCTTCGTCATTCACATCCCAACTAAACCATTGACAGGGCTACCAATCCATCCCTCCGCCGAAAAAACCCCGGGCTTCCTGGAAAAATTGGTCGACCCACTTTCCAGTGTTTTCACGCACACATATACCACGCGTGTTCCAGAACTTTTCCAGCTGCGAAGGGGTCGCCTTTTTGAAATCGAATAGCAAACGAGTACGTACGTGTAAGCTCTGGTCGTGGCAGCCGAATGAGATTGAGACGTTGGTGCGAACCTGTGCGGAGGGATGTCTGTTGAAGGTACATGTGTGTAGTAACGTCCCAATGCATTTGCAGCTGCTCAGGTGTTGATCACCACCCTTAGAATCCAGGGGCTGTTGATGGCATAGAGAGATCAGCTGTAGCTTGTGGTGTATATTGACATGGATACAAGGACACGTATCAACGTCACCATCGTACGGCAAATAGCACTGCCGACTACCAAGTGTGTGGCAGCCATAAGAGCACACCTTATGGTCCAGTCTCCGGAAAGGTTGTATATTCCAAGTGAAACGTCCGGCATTGAGCGCAAAACTTCCAACGGGAATTTTGCAGTCGACGGAGTAGGTGTATTCTAGCCCATGGGGTGAATTTTGCGCCGAAGACCGTCCGCTTGGGTCTCCCAGGTATAGTCTGTCCAAAAAACCAAAGACATGCGAGGAGATATACAAACGTGAATTTGCAACTCAGCGCAAAGCAAATCTGGTCCGAGGTGCTCAAGGGAGCGAAAGGGTCTTGAGCACCTTGAGTACTATTTTGCTATGCATCGGCCATGTGCGTCTCGGTGGAAGGTTGTCTCGAATATAGTCTTCGCTTAAATAGTGTGGACCCATTTTGACTACCTTCGAAGGTTTAAAGAGGGGAAAGGGGTAGAGAGGAAAAGATTCCTTAGTCCTATATAATGATCCCACTCAATCCTGACGTCGATCTTCATCACCGACTAAAATTTGGGCTTAGGTAGAGGCACTTTCCAAGGTTATATATGCCATGGATCAGTCTTCGGTATCTGTCCGCCATGGACCATCCTGTGCTCCAACTAGTACACCCGGTTGTGCAATTCTTTGAGGCTTAGGCAACGCGAGACTGGGTGGTCCAGCGAAAGGCATCGGTGAACCAGCTGGTCCAAAGTTCGGGTGGAAAGGCAGCCGTTTCTGGCGCCAGAAGCTGTCACTTTTGGCGTCCATTTCACAGGTCTTCAGGTTCATGTCGTGAACTGTGGACCAGGACGTCTCTCCCGTTCAGGAGTATTATAAGGGTTGGTGGGCTTGGATATACTTCAATCGTACTGCCCGTCGATTTACCCAGAGGTAGACATTGGCGCCTCCAATGCTGTATTCAAGGTGTCCTCGTGCCCGGACATCCACGATGTAAGTTGTAGGTGAATAGTCGAAATTCTCTGAGATGGCCATTGGAGATATACCTCCATGTTGAGATAACGAGATCAAGAGATATGATAGCCTAAGATCTACCAGTTACGATCCATCCGACCAGTCCGACATCCAAAAAAATGAACGAAATGTTTGGCGACACCTCCCCTGACCCAATTTGCCTCCAGCGCTGTTTCAGCCCCGTCTCACCTACAAAATTCACACCCCTTCAAACCATAAAACTCGTTCATATGGAACTTGCATCCCATACTCGGTCCTCGGCCCACAGCAAAAAGGAAAGCACAAACCAATGACCAACCCCGCAAAGAGATACCCGAAATGGGGAAATCAAAACCCCAAACACCCGAACGAGGGAGATGATGCAAGGCCAGATCATTCAGTTTCCGTCCGATCAGCATGAACAGCGTGGTTCCCTTGATGCCCAACATCCCCAGTCCCTGCTCTCAGGTAGTTCGGTTCATTTGGGATAATGTACAGGATAGGGCATGTATGCAAGGTTTTGCCAACGCAACCAAATCCACGAGGCCGGGGCCGGGGCCAGAGCACAAGCACAAGCACGAGCACGCACATCCGGTAAGTGATGAGGTGCATACAGTTCCGAGAGTAGGTGGGCAAATCGGTACGCAAGACTGGTGTGATTGGATCGCACGACAGGAACGACATGCCTCAGGGGATCACGGATGGGCCGTACCCTGTTTGCCTTTTTCCCAAAGTTCCTAGGTGTGGTAGATCTATACTACCTTTTACCCACCGGGGACCGGGATAGTAAAAAGAAAGTTGAGACGATATGAGAATTCACTCACCGGTTCTATTTTTCTATTGGTGAATGGGAGGTGATATTGTGCCCAATGGCTGTGTTCGGGAGGTTAGGCATGAAATTGGTTTAAGGGAGGGGGCGTCGATTTTAGCGCCCAGTCGACGCACGTACGTGAATCTCTTGCAGACGCATGCAGAGTTGGTCATGTGAAGGGTCTCGGTGTGATCGTTGTTGTCCGTGTCGGGTGTGAATGGAATCACCCGTGTTTTATATTCCTTTTCTCTGGAGTCTGGTCTGGTAGGGTTATGTTCTACAGTGTCGGTCTAGGTTGTGGCTGGTTAGAGTTCACCTGACAAGCGCTGCCAATGTGACAGCCCAGGGGATCCATCGCGGATTCTATAGGTTTGGAAGGGAGATTCTGCAGGGCATCGATAGTTCCTGTTATTCTGAACACCTAGGGTGTACAGAGTACAGGGTGTACAATCACAGCCATGACGTCCACATCAGGACTTGTCCTACACACCCTATCTGGTCATACCGGTTCGCGGAGGATGATAGCGATCCGGCTCCACCGCCCATTCGGGTTGTGGAGGCGGGGTCTGGCAATTAATTTGAAGTTCACCCTCTTTCTCTCGCATCTCGGACACTTCCCGTGATCCGCGCTGCCAGCAAGTCTTTGATTTTCTCTCTCCACTGTGTACAGGGGGTCCTACCTGTTCTTCGTCCTGTGTGACTCTGTTGACCTCAAGTCTTGTTTCTTCCCCTCTCCCCCTCTCCCCGTCTCCCATAGGTCTTCCCCTCCCTCCACGAACCCGAAAAAGCGGTGTCCACACCTACCTAACTTTCCTGCGCAATCTCCTTGGTGGACACACGATCGGCATGTCTGAAATTCAGAGGTGGACAGTCAATGAGGTCAGCCAAAATTCTCGTATTTTATCAGCATCGGGCCTGGCCCTGTTTTCCATTTTTGGCTTTTTGTGATTGGTGCCATGGTGTCCCGAACACCTGAAATTGCCGGATCGACCAGGGAAAAAAGAAAAGGAAAAAAGAAAAGGAAAAAAGAAAATAAAAGCAAAAAGCGGAAAATGCCATGACCAATCATCGAGTAATAATAAGCTAACACACATTTCCTCGCTCTAGCCCTACATCGATATAGCGGGGACTCTACTCGAAGGCCCCTATCATGATGCAGCCAACAATGAGTTCCGTTTCGTCGATATCTGGGACCACAAACTCTACCGGCTCGATCTTGCCAAAGGCCTCGAGTCCCTGAGGGTCGTTGACACGGATGCGGCTGTCGGGTGAGACCTTTTCCTTTGAAGTAATTCCTCGGAGAAATCACCGCTGACAGTCGCATAGCGTTACCGCCAACATTGCCGGTGCGGGCGAGCCCGACGCGGACCAGATGATTGTCGGAGCCAAGCTTGGATTCGCCCGTCTCGACCGAACTACCGGGAAACTTTCCTATATCCGTGAAGCCTGGAACGAGAGTGATGGCCCGGGGAAAGCAGAGAGGTAATGCCCGAATATCGGCACTCATTTCTTCGAAAACCACTAACAGGGGAAAAATGTAGAATGCGTTTCAACGACGGGGCTGTCGACAGCGCAGGCCGGTTCTGGGCTGGGGCCATGAACGACCCCAAAATCCAGTCCCCGGGCCCAGAAGGCGTGCTATTCAGACTGGACCCGGACCTGACTCTTCACCGGATGCTGTCACCGGTGACGATCCCCAACGGCATCGGCTGGAACGCGGCAGACGACACGATGTACCTGACGGACTCGCCGACGGGCAAGATCTTTGCCTTTGACTTCGACGCCGCGACGGGCGCCATCAGTAACCGGCGCGTGCACTTCGATCTGGGAGAGCCGCTGGAGCCGGACGGGTTCGCCATGGACGTGGAGGGGTGTATCTGGAGCGCGATCTACGGTGGAGGCAAAGTGGTTCGCATCTCGCCCGAGGGCAGCGTGATCGGGCAGATCGATCTGCCCACGCGCAACCCGACTTGTCCGGCGTTTGTGGGCACGGAGCTGTTCATCACTTCTGCCAAGGACGATCGCAACGATGAGCGATTCCCGCAGTCGGTCAGGTATGGGGGCCGGGTGTTTAGGGTTGATGTCGGGGTGAGCGGTCGGCCGAAGAACGAGTTTCGGTTCTAGACGGGCGTCTGTATAGAAGAGAGGAACTAGACCTCTCCGGGCCGGCGACTGGCTTCTCGTGTTGATAGATACATGTAGCTAAAGAGATCGACTGTGCATTTGCCTCGAAGTTAATTATGGTGCTACACCGTACATTGTCTGCCGTTGTCTGGGGCTATATTTTCCTACACATCCCACGTATAAAAATCAATAGATCGGTGGAGTTCTGTCGATCACCCAAGGGGCCAAAATGACGGACCGGCCCTCTGACACCGGGTTTTCAATCTGCAGACTGCAAGGGAGAGCCCGGGGGCAAGTTGAAGCAAGTTACAGGTCGAAACGGCTCGGGTCGAAGGGTCTGGGTCCGAATTGGAAGCCACCGCTGATCTCAGATGCAAAAGTCGGTCCAGTTTGCAAAGGCCAAATCCGCGGAACCTTTCAAAAAGCCCCCGGACAGGCAAAAGCACTGCCACCCCTGGGGGTCCCGCCCTGCAGGGCCAATGCAGGCACGGAGGTTGGGCGAGTGAGATTCCTGCGGGGGATCTTCGGTGTGCTGGAAGTTGTGACTTTCGGTGTAGACATTCCCTAGTATACAGCGCTGGCACAAGATACGGCGGAAGATTATTCCGACGTGATTCTGCTCTAGTTGTTGCTTTTTTTTGTGACAGTCGCGGTTGCAGCGGACACGAGATATTTGATGCATGTGAACGACCCTCTGGTAGATCCGAAGTCAAAAGGGTGGAAAAAGCAAACACTGCATTTTGATGTTGGTGGAGAGAGCCGTCATCGAGAACGAGAAGATAGGGCAGACAAGAAAAGGTTACGAGTACTCCGTACAGAACGGACATAACAAAACCGAAAGTGACAGAACCTCACGATCACGATGCTGTATACACGAGTCGGAATCCGTGCTTCTCCCCACCTTGGAAACGAAAACCCGCGTACCAAACACCTGGGACGATGCTCCCCGGGCTTCGTTGCCCCTGACCCACGTAATCTCGGGCAGTCATGACCCGCATCGAACCGGGGTCTCGGACCAGGGAGATTGCGATTACATGCAATCGAGACCCGAAGGGCTGGGAACGGCGGTTTGAGATTTCAGCCAAAGGTTCCCCGAACGGGGTTAGGTAGATTCAAGGATCTGAAAAAGAAATGTGAGAAATGCGAGTCAGAAAATGTTGATACCCGACCAGTCACGACCCTCGCTTCCTTCAGTTCGCAATTGGTTCCCCGGGCCGCATTTTGATTCGCCCCGTTCCAGTTGCGTGAGGAATAAAGTAAAAATGAAAATAAAAAGACTTGGACTGCTATTCCGGATTTCAAACTTCAAACCCAGGAAGCTCCTGCACAGCGGATCTATCGTTTACGAAAATCGGGGCCCTCCTACCACATCTGGAGCAAAGCCGTCAAGGCTTAGAAACCCATTATAACCTGGATCGGACAATAGACGTCAGCCGAGCTCTGGAGCTGCAAGTGCTAGTCTCTCAGCTGAGCTCTGGGATCGTCCACAGCTCATCTCTCCTAGAAGGATTCCACGCCTCCACTTTTTCGCAGCTGCGGCCGCGCTAGCTGGATCTTCGTTCTCGTCATTCGACCCCGTCACGCGGATACTCTCTCCCACCCCCGATTGCTCCGTGATCTCAACAGGTCCACGTTGTTGAGCAACCGGGGAAGGCAAGAAAGTACGAGCTAGGTACCCACCGTGTACGTTCGTGGGCTTCAGGGGAGGTCCCAGGTCCCGGATTCCTTCCGATAGTTGATCGATCAATGCGTAATGAGCTGTCATGATCCTTTCAGGTAGAGTTTACGTACCTTAGCTCACAGGTCAATGCCATTCTTTCTTCATTTCTTTTTCCTTGTTCATTTTGGTTGGATTCGATGGTGGCGATGCTGTTTTCGCGTTACCCTGTAACGTCCGGTGACGTAGAGCAGCGTTCGAAACGATCATGGATCGGGGGAATACCCCAACCCCATAACGACCTAACGCTCGCGTAAACGAAAAAGCGGTAGCTTGAGCCGGTGCCGTTCATCGGCTCCACAACGCGCATCAATAAACAAAAGGAATATGAGGCCCCAAGGCCCCACTTGGGAGCTAAATAACGGGACACTAGAGTGTCGGATGGGACCTATCAGCAGCCTCCAAGGACCGGTGAAGGGAACCACTCCAATAGTCTCTCGCCTGATGAGAATCCAAGTGGAGAATGCATCACCGCACCTCCCTAACGGCCACCAACGGCGGCCCCTTTTCCCGGGATTGACACGGGGAACGCTGTGATGCATGCACAACATCAGAAAATCAAACCACGGAAGGAGGTTCAAAGGTTAAGGTTTGTCTGACGCTCAAATCCGCGTCAAATAGAGTCGACTCAGTACCACGGGAAGTACCACGGAACAGCCGTCCCTATGGGGAGCTAGGTGCTTGGTGCTTGGTAATCGTGATGGTGATGGTATACTTCGAGGCTAGTCTCCCCGAGCGCCAAACTCTCGGAAAATGACAGGACCACACTGGGAAAGGGACTATCGGTCGGACGGGGTCGTTGAGGAGTTAGCGGAGTTCCATAGCCCCCGACTAGGCCCGAGGCAGTATGGATCTGAGAAGGAGCAGATGAGAATTGGCGTTCCGAGCTCCATCGTCATCGGTTCTGTGTCATGGATCGGCCCACTTTCTCCTGCCCCTATCGCACATCCCTTCTGGGGCCCTACACATGGCACAAACTTCCGGCTTTCCCTCGTCACTAGTCGCCGTGGGGCGCCCCAGAAAGGCAACCTGGGCTTGCCCGGATTGTTGCTGGCTCTAGCTCCTCTGCCACAGCCGTCATCATTGAAACAGGAGAACAGGAGAACAAGAGAACAGGGGAACAGGGGAACAGGGGAACAGGGGAACAGGGGAACAGGGGGTTGTCTCTCGTCTCCACTTCGTCCCTTGTCCATGTCCATGTCCATGGTGAAGGTGCCCTCGCACTTGCAGCTTCCCAGGTCTTGCGGTGATTCGTTGCATGACGATTGTTTGGTTGGCTCCGGCTTACCTTGTACTTTGGTTCATACCAGGGGAGTAGTGCAAGTGAGAATGAGAGTGATGAGACGGAGTAAGAGTAGAAGAGTCAGATCAGTGGAGAATGAAATCTCATGGAGCCAGACGACGATCTAGTAACTCCAGCGGCCGGCCCCTCGAGGCTGAGGCCCAACATGGCTAAGGGTGCTCCATACGACGGTAGATCCTGCCCAACGCTAATCCGGTAGTCTGGGTCGGACAGACAACTTTCTTTTCTGTCTTTTTGTCTTTTTCTGTCTTAGAGGGTCGTGGATCATGGGTCCTTTTCCCTGTCCCCCCCCCCTCCCTCACCGCTGGATCTCAACGGCTCTCTCTATCTTATTATCTTATTTCTCCCTCCCTCCGTCTTGGAAACTTTCTTTCTTTCCCACCCTTAGCTCCACGAACTTAGCTTTGACCTCCTTGTCTTGATGGGGCCTCGGATCGCTTCCGTCTTGCATGCACATGTTGATCTGATCACGGAAACGGAAGCTTTGCTTTGAAAAAGAAGTGGAATTGATCAACAGATCGACTCGGGTTTTGTTTCTTCTTCCTCGAGCTCCGCACCTTCAATTCCTTCAATTCCCTCAAAGGCAGAATATACACATTTCTGCTTTCTTTCCAATCTATTCTCTACACCTTCATCGTGGCTACCCTGGGTCTTAGCGTGTTGAACGCGCCTTACCCAAGGCCGCTGCATCTGCCAAAGCTGTCGCTGTATCCCTCAGATCCTCGCTATCCGGATTCCTCACCCTCTCTCATCTCTCGCGAGAACCCCGGTGACACAGAGACAGGGGGGATTTGGTCATGCCGCGTTTCCCAGTCTGCCTCAGGAGTTCTGTCGATGTCGCAGGAGCCTCGGCGCACAGGTCCATTGTCCGACGGTACGACTACCGACGGTCCCAGCGTGATCGACAATGAGCGTCCGGCCGCTGGCAATCGTGCTTCGCGCCGGCCGCCATTGCGCGCAAGACCGCAGTCCTGGCATCCGTATGGGCCCGTGGAGCCGCCGTTGGAACTCTCCTCTGCGCGGTCCATCGGTGTTCATGCGATCTTGAATCCGCCGGGGCAGGCAGGGGCTATCGATGCAGCTAGCGGCAGCCGTGAGCCTTTGAGCTTGCCTGGACCATCGGCATCGCCTCGGCCGCGGCAGGGCTCTTCACCTGCTCCTCGGACAGTGCATCAACTAGCACAGCAGCCAATGTCTCCAAGATCTCATTCACGAGCGTTGATGGGCCCGGGCTCGCCATCAGCGCGGTTTGTTGGTAGTGGGAGGACCTCGGGACAATCTAGTGTGTCCCAATCTCCGCTGGTTCCCCAGGAACCTCCCCTGGGTCCAGGCCAGTTCGCATCCAGCCCACCTCTACCATTGGAGTCAGCACTTAGGCCCATTACTTCATTACCGCCAGCTCAACCTCCATCGACATCACTTCACTCTACGCCCAGCATTCACTCTCGAAGGACCAGCACAGGCCCAGGGCCCTTAACGAATCCCAACTCACAGGAGACGAGCCCTGCAACACCTCACTTAAGCTTCAGCCGTTTTACACACGCATCCCCAGCCGTGACAAATGTCTCTCTTCCATCAACTGTGCCACCCTACTCAGCAGCACCGCCCTACATGTCAATGGATTCCATAGCCCACGGAACCCCAGCGATAGCAGAGCCACGCCGCACAAGAAAGGAATCCGGCGCAGGCAGCGCTTCGGGAAGTGTCACACCTCTCGGCGGCGGTTTAATACCGTGCGTGCTGGACCTGAAGACCGGATCTTCCAGCCAAGCCGAAAAGCGCAAAGCCAACAGCGACGCCAGTCGACGCTTCCGAAACCGCAAACGTAACGAGGTACAGCTCGAGCAGCGACTCACTGCTCAGCAGGACGAGATTCAGCTCCATCTTGCGACAGTTCGTCGCCAGAGCGAGGAAATCCGCTCTCTCACCCGACAGAGAGATCACTACCGCTCCGAGCGGGACTTCTACCGAGAGCAACTCGGACGATCGATGCCATCGAGCCAGCTGCCGGCTCGTCCGCCCACGCCTCGCGCTCAGTCTTCTCTTCCTGCCACAGACTCGACTACGACTTCGACCTGGACCGAAGACGTGCCGCGGTCTGCTGCACCACAGACCACTAGTACAACAGGGAGAGTGCTGGACTCGAGATCACAGGTCAGCTGGCCCGGAAGTCCAGCGTCTTACTCGCCTGCTCCTACGGGAGGCCGGGCTACAGTCGCACCACCGGTAGCTGGAGGACCCTTACCTCCATTCCACGGATCATGGACACGGTAGTAGCCTGTGTCTGACTGGAACAAAAGAACTTGCTCTTCATTTTCTTGTCTCATTCCATATGTATTTAATCCCACACCCCTGCACAGTCACTGGTTTGACTGCAAAACCCCCCATACTTCATACTTCCCACCTACCTACTTCATCAAATGCCTTTCCCCTTCGGGTGTATTAGTATGTGCACATTGATGTGTGTTCTATTTCATACCCCTACCCTTCCCCAAGAAAAATTCCCCCTCCCCACATTACCCGAATCTAAATCTATTGGTCCCTTTGGTGCCTGGTCTCTGGGGGTGATACCTCCATCGGCGATGAGCTGAAAAGATTTAAGAATAATCTGATTATACCTATCCCTTATATTCAGTTTCTTTGTTTCTTTGGTACTAGAGATAATGCGAGAGGGAGTACGGACTATAAGCCGACTCAATACATGCTTCTCAAACCTATCGAATCGCGTATGCAGCACCCAGGTTCGGTAGCAGCAAATAGTCCCATTATCGTCGCCATACCATAAACCGCATTTTAACGTGGACCCCCACTCCCTCATCTATCATAATTCTAGTTCCGCCTGCATCTACGTGGATGTATTGTCCACCAGTGATATATAGCCTCGTCTCTCTGGTACATATACATACGTGGAACCACTGACGCGCATGCTTAGCCGCGCAGTAGCCCGGCGATCCTGGGTCCAGGCCGGGTACAGGGACGTGGGTGAGAGCTGTCATGTCGCTGGTTGCAGGTTGCATGATGGAGGTTTCCAAGGGCCTAGGTCGGGAACCCTTGCTTCAACGGGGTGATTCGACACGAGGTGAGAGCTCGACTTTCAAAACGGGTCAGTTGGTACCTTTGTCCCGGGTGGACCCTTGATCTGTAAGCCTAGTGTCAACCTGGAGGCGAATATTGTCTAGGGCTGAGTGTGGAACGACGTGAGGCTTGGGTTTGATGCCGACATGAGACGTTACTAAGGATGCTTGCAGAATGGTGGATCATTTGAGGCACTAGGGTGTTTTAAGTTAGATTGAGTGTGGGGGTTGAAGTTGGAGATATATAGTGGGGAAGGGATATGCTGTGATTGTAGTGTGCAATGTGCTTATATCGGCAGAATGAAGAGGCACTCCACTTTATCTACGTTATGCAAAATGGGTTCAAATGAAGATGAGACTAGATACTTATCGGTACATCTTATCAGGCACTCTCCACTAGGCCGATCAGGTACCGGCGAGTCACGTCGAGTGCAAGAGCTGAGGATGGGAAAGGATAGCGGGCTCCTTGAACTAATAGACCACTGTTAAGAGTGTGGCAAATGGGGGAAGATGTAAAGATGATCTCATTTGACTATCATAAAGCTAGCTAAATGAGTCCACATCACGTGGCTGCTGAGTCATGAAGGCACAGTCTGTGACAACTGCCCGCTCAGGAAAAAATCGCGGGGAGCTTGTCAGGCGCTTCGTAGTCAGCTTGTCAGGCGCTTCGTAGTCAGCTTGTCAGGCGCTTCGTAGTCAGCTTGCCAGAGCGGCCGGGGGGCGAGACGCTTGGCTTTCTCGAACGCGGTGATACGGTTAGTGCTTGCCCTGAGGCAAGAGGTGTAGATCTTTAGGAAAGCAGCTGCGTCGCCGGGGGCGCAAGCCAGGTCAGAGGGCTAAAGCTATAGCTTCGGCTTTTTGGCGATGATCTCTTGCTGGTCGTCGATGCTGATTTTGGCCCTTCTGGCCCTCTTGGGTGGATTCATCTCTCGAGACGTGGACAACGGATGTGCGGGAACGGAGAAACTTGGAGACACGGATGCGAGGGCGGAAAGCTCTGTGCGAAATGGGGGAGATGCAGACGGAAAGCTTGAGTCGGGGATGTCGAGGTGGTCACTTGCTGGCACTGCAACGCTAACTTTGCTTCAAACAACAAGCTGCATTTACACTTTAACAGTTGCAAGCCCCATACTGCGGCAGAGCTGCCGCTCGAAGCCACAGCAAAATTCGCCAACACTAACCTCCCGATATACGCATCTGACCGTAAAGCCCGCTAGTAACCAGGATACGCTTTCCGTACTTAGCGTTATGCCACCGCTGTAATCGGCACCAACGGTTGTTCGAACGTGATTATAGGATGCCTAGGTTCGGGCTGTGTTATGACCCTAATCGACGCTAAGCTAGCCCGCTCTCTGGGTTACAAGGGTCATAAAATCAAGCTAATCCTAGTCAGTGGCATCGGTTCATAATACATATCGTCCGCCTACGTTAAAATTGATCCGCTCTTTTTCGGGCCCGACGCAACCGCTAAGGTCGCTATCGAAGCGCACCTAGTTAACGACCTACGCGCCAAGCTCCTAATTAGCATAGATGTTCTCGGATTTAAAGGCTTCCTCCTAGATTTCGATGCACGCCAAGCCAGGATTAATTCCTATTAGGTATAACCGGCGCTTTCCGCCAAGCCTAGCACGTAGGGCAGAACTACCAACCAATCAGGGAGCGGGAAGCACTCACGGGCGACTTTGCAAGGAACGCGGGCACCGCAGGTGTCGTGCCATCACGCTGTGCTATCCGCTCCTTTTTCTCGGTTTCACAATGCAATTGTCCTTCTCTTTTACATCTGGACCTGTGTTCATCATCTTATCAACTCAAAGGGTGAGCTACACCTGATATGGCAGGGTACGGTAGACCATACGGTCGAGCTCCTGCTGCTGCTGAAGAAGAAGAAGCTCTGCTGGGCATTCGCAGTGAGGAGCGGAAGAGGCCCAAGTCCTCGCACAAGCGGGCTTGGACGGTGCTCGGCATGACGGTCCTGATGGGCGGCGCTGTGTTTGTTGCCGGGTACCTGGTGTTTGGGTATGGCTCCTCTCGTTCTGTGTCTCCTGTTGAGGGATCTCATCCTGATGAGAATCTGGGTGTGTTTAGCGCTGGAAATGTCGCCCATCAGCCGCAGGTATGCAATAGTGTCAACAATGGATACGGGTGTTTCTCCAATATCTCCCACCGCTGGGGCCAATACTCGCCTTATTTCTCAGTCGAGGCGGAAGGCATCTCCGGGGATGTGCCGGACGGCTGCGAAGTCACTTTTGTCCAGCTCCTGTCTCGCCATGGTGCGCGGTACCCCACTGCGTCCAAGAGCAAGAAGTATGCCGAGCTGGTGGCGGATATCCAAGCCAAAGCGACGGAGTTCAAGGGTAGCGCGGCTTTTCTCAAAGACTACAACTACACCCTGGGTAGTGATGACTTGACCACTTTTGGCGAACGCCAGATGATTGATTCGGGGATCAAGTTCTACGAACGCTACGTATCCCTAACTCGGGATAATATCCCGTTTATCCGATCATCGAATTCCTCGCGCGTCGTTGAATCGGGCAAGAAGTTCATTCAAGGCTTCCAGCAGACCAAAAACACCGACAAATACGCAGACCGGGACCAGGATAGCCCCAAGATCAACGTGATCATCTCCGAATCCACAGGCTCCAACAACAGCTTAAATCACAACACCTGCCCAACCTTCGAGACAAGCTCGATCGGTGATGCTGTAGCGGACAGCTACACGGCCAGGTTCGCGCCCCCGATTGCGCATCGCATCGAAAAAGACCTGCCAGGCGTGACGCTCTCCAACGACGATGTCACCTCCCTCATGGACATGTGTGCCTTCGACACCATCTCCACGACAACAGATGGAAGCAAAATATCTGCGTTCTGCGATCTGTTCACCCCTCACGAATGGACTCATTACAACTACCTTCAATCGCTGGCCAAGTACTACGGTTTTGGTGCAGGCAACCCACTAGGGCCAACCCAGGGCGTAGGCTTTGTCAATGAGCTCATCGCAAGAATGACACATACCCCTGTACACGATGACACATCCACAAACCACGCTCTCGACTCTAACGCGACTACGTTCCCACTGAACAGAACCCTCTACGCGGATTTCACCCACGATAACGGTCTGATCCCCATCTACTTCGCAATGGGTCTGTACAACGGCACCGCCACCCTGCCGACCAAGCATCTCCAGTCCGCATCAGGCGCAGACGGGTACTCCGCTGCATGGACCGTACCATTTGCGGCACGCGCGTATGTGGAGATGATGCAGTGTTCCAAGGACAAGAACGCCGAGCCTCTTGTCCGGGTCCTCGTGAATGACCGCGTCGTGCCTCTGCATGGTTGTGAGGTCGACAGGTATGGCCGGTGCCGTCGAAAGGACTTCATCAATGGGCTCAGTTTTGCGAGGGAGGGTGGGGACTGGGCCAAGTGCTACTCTTAGGCGTATCTCGTTTTGCGTGTTTCTTTACTTTGTTGTTCGATACCCAGCCTTTGACCAAGTCGGGCTTCGCTTGCATCCTATTAGCACTGTTCCTCCTGTTATCCATGAAAGGCACGGTTATTTATTCTACAGAATTCCAAGATCTTGATTCAAACCGTAGAATCTAAGTGATGTATAAGGCTGAAATGGAAAATGCTAAGACTTCAAATAGCCACCAATTCCAAACAATGCCCTGTCTCGTTCCTCAAGGACCTATTCTCAAATGCCCTGCGAATGCAAATGTGATCGGCCATTCGATCCACTGTTGAGCCCCGAGTGAACCCAAGCTTCCCAAACACCTATCTGTTCCCTCCGAACCTGAACACCGTCATCGTCCAGATCTTGAATCGTAAGTCCGCGCTGTTTCTCCAAGTAGTCAGACCGCAACGGCGTTGGTATCCGTCCACGCAAAGCAGACCAACCCCTTTCAAGCACGTATTGTCGCGTCTCCGGGGGCGAAGTACCAGCAGCAACCGAAAGCGAAGACAGGTTAGGCGCGTCAAGCAGCGCATCGAAAACCTCCACACCGCTAACCGTTGCCAGGGCATCAAAGTGATCCGCATAATCAATCTCTTTCAACTCAACCCTTTCCAACCTCTCCATTTCTTCACGCAGCACAGCTAATACATCCCTCCACCGCCCTCCACGCCGGAGATACACAGCACACAACCGGAACTCTCGCAACATGCGCCTGTGTCTGCGCGCCAGAGAAATAATCTCATGATCTGACAATCGCCATCCTTGCAGACTAAGCGCGCGGAGAGTTTTCCAGCGCGTACCGTGGAAGATGGCGTCGAGGTCGAGGTCTAGTGGTGTTTTCGGAGGGAAGCCAATATGGATGGAAACGAGATTCTTCGCTTCGGCGAAAAAGCGACCAAAGACATCTGACAGATCAGCCATGGTGGCGGAGATGTCGGCATTAGAATGGAAAGTGATGTCCAGACTTGTGAGACGGCTGCCCATTGCGGCTAGTGTAGTTGATGGCGCATCCAGGAGCTGTAGCGTCGCTTCGGGGCTTATTTGTGGGCCTATGAAGCGGATGGCTGAGCATTGGGAGTCGAGGAGGGCAATGCCTAGGCTTGTCACGGCGCGCGAACAGGCGCTTTCCCAGTTGAAGTGTGTTGCTATTGTGTCTGGGGAAGTGGAAGTGGAGGTGTGGATGAAGTTGATGAGTTGTTCGTCTGCTGAGTCGTGGAGGCGTAGGAGCTTGATTTCTTGGAGGGCTGAGAAGGCCGCGATTGCGCGGCGGAGTTGGGTTAGGTCGTGGTCTGTTTCTAATAGGCTGGTTTGCTCGTGTAGACGGTGGGCGTGGAGTTGGGCGAGTGCTGTGTTTGAATCGCGTAGTGTTTGGAGGATCGGTGCCCATCCTGTATCGGTCAGCTTGGGCACTTGAATTTCTGGTGGTGTGAGGTGTACCGCTGCCAGTATAGAAGGGTCGCACGAGATACGTCACTGTTCTCACATAGCAGGCTAGCTGCATGTTGAGCAGTTCATCCAGTCGACGAAAACCGTCCTGGGAAAATCGAATCACGAAGCGCGAGAATTTCCTCGGCGTGCCGATGTGCATGAACCGTTTACACACCAATCTCCAGCGATCGAGGTCCGACGCTTCTCCATGCTCAATGGTCGTCTTATCAACGCCATTGTGCCCGTTCCCGTAGGGCTGACCGTTCGGGATCCGCGAGCACGGCTCTAACACAAAAGATAGAATCTCGCTCAACAGTTCGTCCGCGAGGTCCTGGATATGACGTGGCAGGTCCATGATCGGCGCATTCAGCAGCCGCAGACTCGGCGGCGTGGGCGAGTAGCGCCAGCATGGAATAACGGAGACAAGAGACAAGAGAGAATGATCAGAAAAAGAGCCAGATAGACTCGATCGGGGCCACAAGGGCATTATAAAGGCGGCGGCACCGTTCTGCACGACATAGCGGAGAATGGACTGGTCAAGACCGGACCTGTCTCACCACGGCCGCATGGCGAGTGTTCTCGCCCTAACAAACGGGGACGATCATCAGGACCCTGGTTTAGCGCGACGCCGGTGCTGACAGGCTCAAGCTTTGCATCGCGATCTGGTGGAATTCATTGGCGACGGAGGACTCCCGGTCAATCACATGATTGACGGAGGCTGCGGCCAGC
Source organism: Penicillium silybi (assembly GCA_027569585.1). Lineage (NCBI taxonomy): Eukaryota > Fungi > Ascomycota > Eurotiomycetes > Eurotiales > Aspergillaceae > Penicillium > Penicillium silybi. The sequence continues at coordinate 79,304 of JAPDFI010000023.1, forward strand.
CAGCGCGAACGCGAATACTGTTTGAGCAGAGACGGGAGTCAGGGCGACGAGTAGAGATGAGTAGGGTGCAGACCAATGCAGGCCCCCGCTTCGTTGTCACATCTGCAGAGTGACGAGGTCGCGTGTGGAGTACCCCTTTGATTGGAGGAAATTGGCCGATTTCTGAATGTGATGACCCCCGCGTGGGTTGGTGTTTGTTTTCATTTTGAAGTTTGTTGGTTGTTAGGCTATCTTTGTACTTCTCTAGTGGTTCGTATGCATGCCGGGGCCGTTGGTATATGCTCTTAAATGGATGATCTATAGCCTCTCATACTTTGGCTAGGTTCATCCGTCGACGCCGGATATCGGTGCTACTGATTTTTGAGTCGATATTGGCCTCTGTGGCTCCAGCCTGAAGCACATCCACCTCGAACACTCCTAGCAAATCCCATCCCTTCTCCTTTCTCTTATTATTGACGGCCTCGCCGCCAGAGTGCGTCTCCGCAGACACCACGAGCGCGTCAATGTCTTTCTCTGTAATTGTGGGCCCAAAGGGATCGACGATCTCCACAAAATTGAAAGTCAGGTTGGGTCGGACTCTCATCCTGACAGACTTCTCGTTGGGGCCAGATCCCCAAGTGCGCTCGAGCCGTGGGGCACTTCCTGTAGAGAAATCCATTATGGAAGACAGGAAAGAGGCCGTGCTTTGGTAGCGCTCCTCCCAGCTTTCGAGAAACTCCGCGTATTTCTTGTTCACCAGGAGTGCATCCCCAGTCACACCAACGGTGAGAAGCCTTTCTCGACTTTGGTCTGCTTCTTCAAGGGGCTCTAAGACCAGTGCCGTGGCCGTGAGGAGTAGCTTGTGGCCCACGTGAAGATGATCAAAGGTGCCACCGACAGCCACAGAATAGTGAGGGGTCGACAATGACTGGTTCTTAGGCGTCGAAGCATCCTTTAGATATGTTAGACCGGGTGGTGGGATGCCGATTGGATGTCTCTCCTACCTGATCCGACCGTCGCTCTTCCTGCTCGGGACACAAGAGAGGACCGGGAATTGCCCAGTTGGAACTACTGGAGATGGCTTGCAACTTTGATGATTGATTGCTTCGGTGACTCCCGAAGGCATCAGCCAATGCCTTGCCCGCTTCGCTGCTTGGATAGAATACGTGGTCCCATAGTCGGTCCGAGGTTGCGAGTGTTTGAAGGTCAGGAGTTGGGCCAAAGTGTGAGCGAGTCATAGAGACTGCACCATCGGAAGGTGAGTAGTCGATAAAAAACACGCGCGCATCAATGCCTCCAGGAGCGTCTAGCTCAATATCCCGATCTGCCGCGGCTGCCCCAATTAGAGTGTAGATGCTGGTGAGATAGAGCTGCAGCTGCTTAAATACTCTTGCCCGAGGTCTGTTAGCTGGGGCAAGTAGATCCGGAACTGCCAGAGCAATGTCGAGAGTGGCAATGCTATTAGACCCATTTAGGCTCTCCGAGAGCTTGACCAAAACATCCGAGACCGAGGTCTGGAATGCTTCGTTGACGGGGCCAAAGTCGAACAATGGAGGGGGCGGCAGCAATAGTAGAGCCGAGAGTGGGCTGATACGTTCAGAAGCCATGATGAAGAGTACGAAAAGAAAATAACAAGAGCAGAGAAGGATGAAAGGATATTAAGTAGTTGAGTTCAAACCTTAGAAAAGTGGCCGAGACCTGGAACCGGGGTAAGCTTACTCAGCGCGGGACCCCCAGCACCTCAAACGAGCTGCGACAGCGACGTGCTGTTGCGATCCTGCGCTGCCTCCTTTTGAGCTCTCTTGAACCTCGTCGCACCTCAATTCGGGTTCCCTCTCCCTCATACCTTCTTCCTTTCTCGGGGGAGTGGAGTTCACGGAGAACCCACCGATCTCGATCCCTTTCCCCTTGACAGCCGCCGTGGAACCCTCCTCCGCACCATGTCGAATCCAGCCTCGTTCGACTCGCCTCGGCGGTCCGCCGTGTTCGGACGTCAACCCGAGGAGCTACACATGCCTTCAACCGGCCTGATCAATCCGAACCTGTCCCGTCAGCCTTCGTCCCACGATTACCCCACGACCCCAGACGCTGGTGCAACCCAAGTCCCCTCGATCAACGTCCACTCCAGCTCCCAGTCTCTGCAATATGGCAGCCCCAGTGGAAAGAGCAGCGTCACTCTTCCTGGTGCTTTGACTCCAGGTGGCCAGAATCGCCCTCCCGCCGTCTCAGTCAACACAGCCCCGTCGGTTCTTCCCACCTTGCCGCAGACGACACCACAGAGCAGCCATCGCGCGAGCATGGTCAACTCCCACGGACATTCGCGATCCAGTCCCGCTGGATTTGACCAGACCATGTACAAACAGCAAGGTGGGGGAGAAGGTTCCAGATATCCTTCGTCTCCCGGGGCGGGATACCCGCCACATACACCGCAGGGCTCCAAGTACTCGCCCTTGGGGCTCGCAGACATCCGTCCTCCTGGTGATCACCTCGGCCTCGGAGACGCGCTTCTGAGCCCTGACAGTGGTAGTGGAGGTGGACTACTGCCTTACAACGGCGACACTCAAATACCCTCCAACAGCAACTACGTGGCGCCGTGGCCTATATACGCGGTGGATTGGTGCAAATGGCCAATCACAGGGAGCTCCAATTCATTCGGTGGGAAGCTAGCTGTAGGAAGCTATTTGGAGGACAATCATAACTATGTGAGAATTGCAACCTGCAACGGCTGCTGATGTTACTAACCCGCTGTCTAGATTCAAATCATTGACACACACTGGACCCAACCAGACCCAGATACGCCGGACGCGGCAGCAGGAGAAATCAAGCTGGAATACGTGAAGACTGCAGAGGCGACCCACTCATATCCTGTCACGCGCATTCTTTGGGAGCCTCCCTCGTCCCAAAAACAATCCACTGATCTCCTCGCCACGTCGGGTGATCACCTCCGGCTGTGGTCTCTCCCCAATTCTCAGTCCCTGCCGAGCTCGAACTCAATCACTCGGCCTGCAAGTCAGCGAGAGACTCCCGCTTCCAAGCTTTCTCCGTTGGCACTGCTTTCTAACTCGAAGTCACCCGAGCATACCGCCCCGATCACTTCCCTCGACTGGAACACAATTTCACCAAGTCTCATAATCACCTCTAGCATTGACACGACATGCACCATCTGGGACATTCCCACCTTGACAGCCAAGACACAGCTGATTGCCCACGACAAGGAGGTGTACGATGTCAGATTCTGTGCCAACAGTGTCGATGTTTTTGTTAGCTGCGGTGCTGATGGCAGCGTGCGTATGTTTGACTTGCGGAGCTTGGAACATAGTACCATTATCTACGAGCCGAACGACAAGGTCGAACGACGTAAGTGACCCTGGCAATCGTCGAAGATACTGCAGTCCGAATACTAACTATATCTAGCTGTCATGAGTCCCGGCAACGCCAGTCCATCTGGCCCATCACAGACAGGGATGTACCCTCCACCTTTGTTGCGGATCGCAGGTATGACACATTGGCTTTCTTTAATCCCAGCACCACTAACAATGTACCCTAGCATCTCCTCACGATGCCCACCTTCTATCAACATTCTCATCGGAATCGAACGTTGTTCGCGTTCTCGATGTGCGGCAACCAGGCCAAGCTCTCCTCGAACTGAAGGGTCATTCTGCCCCTCTGAATTGCGTCGAATGGTCGCCGAGCCGACGTGGCGTCCTCGCCTCCGGAGGTGATGACAGCCTCGTTCTGATCTGGGACCTGATCAATCAAAATAGCGCCGTTCCCGTCTTCCCTCCCACTCAAGTCCCAGGCGCGCAAGCCCCTGCACCTACCGAACGAGGTCCCGCCGCCGCCTGGCAGTGCGACTACGAAGTGTCCAACATCAGCTGGTCGCCACAGGGCGGGCCCAACCACAATGGATCGCCACGAGAATGGCTTGGCGTCTGCGGTGGACGAGGTATCTGGGGTGTGTCGCTATAAAAGGAGGAATAGGGAAAGAACGCAAAAGGTTCCAACTGGCGTGGTTGGCTTTCTCTCTTATCATTTTGCTGCCTTATCATTCCCTGCATGATCTTCCTCTGCATTAGATGGTTTTACTTTTTCCGATCCCCATCACAACCCTTTTTGCTCCTACTCGGATGCATTGTACCCTGCGTGTACTCCCCATCAATGTGATTAGACTGAGCGATGCCCGGCGAAGGCCTAGCTGCGATATGGGTGGGCTCTGATTTTTATGGGATGAATGGGCTTCGTCGTAATCTAACTTGATTTTGGAACGAGTGAATGAATGAACGAATGATACATCGGAAATTCCGAATCTTGGTCGCCGAGCGCCTTATGCTTATGTAGCAGAGTTCCACACAAAACCCTCGATCAGATGCAATACAGCACCGTCGTTGGAAGTCTGAATATGAGATATACGGTACAAATCTGTTGCGGTGGCTATCTCCATTGTCAGCCGCCCACCAATTGACCGAATCTTCTACTTTACTACTTTTCAATACATTGCTGACCATAGGTCGTAGGTTTCAGTGGGCAGCTCTGCAAATAGCTCAGATTGAACAATGTGGGAGCGAGTACGCCGTACAATGTGCTTTCGACAATCTCACGGGTCTAGAAGGAGCCTACGATCAAATATATGAAAGAATTCAGAGCCTCATGCAACCTGACCAAGAGAGGATTAAAAATGGTCTCATATGGGCCATTGGCGCTGTTCACCCATTGAGCCTCGATGAGCTGCTATGTGCCTGTCGTATATCGCTCGAAGCGGCATGTTTGAAACGTGAGCTGTGTATTTAGTGACAGTCAAAATTGATTCTGGAAGCAGCGCTAATATCTATACAAAATATGAAGACATGCACTTGTGATCCGAGACAATGGAGTGTAGACCAACACACTCATGGCAACCTCGGTGTCGCCCGCGGGGTGGTCAAACTCGGCGTAGCAGGCACCGGGGCATCCTTCACAGTGACACAATTCTCAACCCACCGCGCAAACTTGACACTGGGGATGTCAACAGCACGCCAGTAGACATCACCCGCCCAAATGGCAATAGGCAGACAAATCATCCAGCCAATCAGGAAGCCAAAGCAGTACTGGAAGTTCGTTTCCTTGCCAGTGATAGCCCAAATATTCGGCATGAGGGAGTAGCCCAACGAGTGCAAAATAGGTCCGTGGACAATGTAAAATGCGAAAGATATCTTGCCCAGGTATTGTGAGAAGGGATTGGTGAATAGTTTCTGGATGTCGGGAGAGTGGTTGATGCTGAAGACGATGAGAGCTGCGCCGATGGTTTGCGGGAACCGGTGTAGTTCGCCATATGTGTGGGGTGTCAAGTGCCACAGCCACATGAAACCGGGCGTCCACTTGTACCCCAGGTTTGGGGTTGAGCCGATGTACAGGCCGATCACGAAGACGGTTATCCATAGTCGGCGGCGGTATACTGTGGTTAGGACCCTGCCACCTGGGGTAAGGCGGATGTTGGTTTTCTCGTCAAATGTGTTGGAGGTTGCAGGACGCTCCCAAGTTCCGTTGATTATGTCGATCTCGGCCATGATCATGCCGATTAGGAAGAGGACGACATCCCAGCGGCCATAGCGCATACAGAACCAAACAAGGCAACCTACCAGGGGCATGCGAATGGCTGCGACGAGGCGGGATGTGGCAATGGTAGTGAGGAAAAGGACCACCGAGCAGCGGAATTCGACCGGGATGGTCCAGAGATGCGGATTGTAGTTGTTGTAGTAGAGATTCCAGTCGAATGGGTTTAGGAGATGCGCAACTGTGTAGTAAAAGTCCCAGAACTGCTTCATAGAGGATCTAAACACTGGTGGGTGTTGTTCGTTTGTGCCGCGGATAGTGTGGCCCTGCTTGATAACGCTGTGCGAGTAGTTGTAGAGACCGAGGCGGACAGCCACGAAGACACACACGAGTCCAATCAACGAGGGCACATAGAGACGCAGTCCACGGCGGAATGTCGAAGAAGCCAGAACGGTGAAGGTTTGGTCAAAGGACTGAGACCGGATTGTTTTGAGCGGCTTATACGAGAGCACGTAGCCGGAGATGACGAAGAAAATGGCCACCATGATATGACCCGAGATCAATAGATGCACGATCGGCAGCTGGTGGATACCAAAGTTCTCTCCATTAAACCCCCATCCGATCGCGACTTTCCAGGTATACGTGAAGAGGAAGTGGAAGTTGAAGACGAGCAGGCAGGCCCAGCCGCGTAGCCCGTCAAGGGCAGCAATGGCGTGCAGCTTCGCAGCCTGCGGCGGTTCACCACCGACATGATGTTGCAGAAAGCTCGGTGTCAATGCGACCGTTAATCGGTGCAATATGTCTCCGGAATAGGCCAGCCAGTCTTCCTGCGACATTTTCGGTGCCAGTCCGTCGGGATCGGCGAGGATGTTGGATGGGTGGAATTGGGAAAAGCCGTTCCAGCGGCCGGATTCGTTAAGGCTCGAGCCGCGCTCGAGTTGTGTGAGAGGTATGTCAGAGGCCGTTGTCGAGGTCGGGTTTTCGGCAGGAGGTGGCATGTTTGCGCAATTTCGAGGTGTTTCTTCAGAGGGTCATGTCGATGCGACGGGGGGATGCGCCAAGGGTGTTATAGAGGAACCAGCATTGACTCTGGTGGTAGCGAGTATGTATAGCCAGGGCGAAGCGGGTGAGGTGCTCGCCCAGCGAGTTTCTCGTGAGTTGCGATGCGGCTGGTTGAAAATGCCCTGTTTGGGTCGGCAGGAGGGGGCTCGGCAGAAACGGCAAAATACGTCAGCGGTTGCGGGAAGGGCGCTGTTCCCCAATTCTTAAGGTTCTCTTCTGGTCGGGATGGATGAGAAGGTTCAACTTTGGAAGCAAAAGTTCGGAGAAAACGACCGAGGAGGGTGGATGGAAATGGGGGACGAGAGGCCGAGATGAATGCGGATCTTCTGCCGATTGCGTGCGGGCGCCCGTGTATGTCGCCGCCTTCAGATAGATTGCCATGTTAGGCTAGGTTTCCACAATATCATGGTCGCCCATTTTGAAGATAAAGAGGTATGTTTCCCAGCTACGTAGACTCTATTATGAGTCTTTTCCCTTGACGAGGTAGGAGTACTGAAGTGGTGTAGCCAAACGTTGAAAGACACGTTCTTCTATACTTGTCGGACCTCAGAGGGTGGAGTATGACCTTGCAAAAAGCGCACCGGGTCAATTTCGACATACGCGCTTGCTGACATCGTGTCAAGTGAACTAAACTGCGGCAGAAGATTTATAGATTCATTTTCACGGATCTACATAGAATCTTCACCGATTGTATCCCATACTTGGTGACTGAGACCCAGCGACGTGGATGATTCAGCACATCACATGACCGGATACAGAAATTCCACTTGGCCTTTTGCTTTCTTTGCTTTCTTTGCTCCTTCTGGAGATCCACAGTGTAAATCCATTATCTTTCCACACAAATCAGACTAGACTTTGTCGAGGAAGATGATACCAAACAACAGTCAAAATACGACCATGTTTAATCTAGCACTTCGACGGGTTGCCCAAACCCTGATCCCCGTATAGAGAGAGCTCCGCAGGTGCTACACTAGCTTCCAGCTATCGTAGAAGCTTCACATGTAGACAAAGAAAAAGTCTCAAAATACCTCTTAGAACGATCTGATATATCCCAAGTATGCTTTGATACCCAATTTAGTCCATGGAAATCGTGGCCTTTCCACGCTTTTCCCCGAAACGGCGATGATCCTCCCAAGCTCCCTGATTCGCGCGAGCCGCGGCGAGAACTTCTCCCTTTCTCTTTGTCCCTCCTCTCAATCCTCCACCCTCGACTGCAATTACCCGGTCTGGATGTCGCGATCGCCAGTCGCGCGTGCCTCTCGATAAACACCTGCTCGCGCTGGTGGTCGTGGTGACCCCCCTGCTGTCGCGATGGATTTGCGCACGATCATGAATAGCGACGCCGGCGCTTCCAAGCCTGCTCCCCCCACACAAACATCCAGTTCTCCGGTTGATCCTGCTCAGCAGCAGCGCGCGCAACAGAACTACCCGGACTACGCCGGTCGTCCTCAACAGCCTCCGTTGCCGCATTCACACGCCTCCCCAGATCGATCCTCGCCCTACGCCGCTCCTCCCCAATCGCCATACCAGCAGTTCAAGGCAGCCCCCGCGCCTCCGCCATTGAATACAGGAGCGCGATCCCATCGGAGTCAAAGCCCTCCTCAGGTAATGACACCGTATGGGCCCGGTGCACGGGATCCGTACGGCGCGTCGGTGTACAATTCGCATCCACAACACCCGGCAGGCCCCTTGGCCTCCCCGTACACGCCTCAACCCATGAGTGCGGGACCTCATCATCCGGAACAGGGATCGTACTTTGCACAGCAACGATCTCACTCGTTGCAATCCGTCATGACGAATCCGCATGCCCCGGGCGAGTCGTTCCGTCCACGAGACAGCCCTTCATCCGCCACGCAGCCTCTTCCACCCCATCAGTTCTCTCCTCCTTCGCATCGTCCTGCTCCGGATACTCCCCTGGGGCCCCCCGCTGCCTTTTCCTCTCGCCAATCTCCCTCCGCGCGTCCGCACTCCTCCGGCCGCGATTCTCCGCGCAACCCTCTGTCCAGCCCTCGACCGATGCAGGACACACAGATGCGAGACTCGACCCAGACCCAGTCACCTTCTCTGCCTCGGAATTTCTCACCCAGCTCAAGACCGTCTGAATCAACTCCTCGACTTCACTCGGCCAGCCTGAAGCAAGAGCATTGGGAATCTGCGAGCCCGGGGGCTGCCTCGAGACAAAATAGCATTGCAGGTACATCTGAAACGGCTGGCGCACCACTGCGGTCATCAGAAGATAGAAAGTGGAACGAGAGTCCTACGGCACCATTTCCATCGGGACCAGGGGCGGAAGCACGCGTCTCACCCGTCGCAACGGCTCATGCCCAGATGAATAGTTCACCTTCCGGCCTGAGAAGTGGATCTCACCCCCTGAAGATGGAGCTCGACCATGAGCCAATGCCCCAAGTTGAGAGCAGACCCCCGATTGACAGTCAACCGCCAAAGCCGAAGAGGAGAAGGTACAACGAGCCCCCGATTTATGCTCAACGATCCATCCGCACCAAAGGCAAATGTCCAGTGATTCCCAACCCACAACCTCCGATCCCGAAACATTTACGACAGTCGATTCAGGAGCCCTGGCCTCGCAGGCGATCTTCGACGAACACATCTGCGGTGACCACTGCCACTTCGCACGCTGCTCGGACGCCGGGCATTGCTCCAAGCATGAATGGCCCTCCCGCTCAGTATGCACCTGCAGCTGTGCCTGCGCCCCAAGGCGCACCTTCCGCGGGATCTTTAGGTCCGTGGGAGCCCTCAATCACCGGACTCATCCCCTATGAAGAGATCACAAAATCCCTCTGCGATTTCCTCTTCCAGCATGTGGTAATGAGGAAAGACGTGGCTGTCGGAGGAGCAGGCTCAGCTGCTGCTGGACAAGGAACGATCATCGAGGTAGAGGCGAAGCTGGGTCATATTATTGATCAGGATCGTCGGGAAAGACTGCGCTTGCCAGTTCTCACGGAAAGCATCATCAGTCGCGAGTCTCATATCCGGACAGCATTTGAGAGCAACATGACTGTCGTAAGTGGCCACCTTCATGATCAGAATGCGCGATGATCGCTAAACTGATTCGAATTATAGGAGCAACACCGTGCCATGAACAACTTCCTGAATGAGAACGTCAAGGCGTCCATGCCTGCGGCCGACTCAAAACGCATCCCGCTCTCGTATGCACACAAAAAGGAGCTTGATACTTTCTACGAAGTCGATCCCGAGGACCTCCCACCAGTAATTCGCTCAAACCTCAACCGTCGCCACAAACCCAAAGTCCGTGTGACAACCGACCAACGAACCGGTGAAGTCATTGCCAAAATCATCAAGTGCCGAGTCGCCGACATCGACGTCTACAGCCCCCGCACCACAGTCGACTGGCGCGTAAGCGTCAACCTAGAAATGGAATACGAAGGAGACCACACCACACTCCCGATGGCGGACGCATCCAGGGGCGGCCGCGGCGAGCGAAACAAGGACCGCATGAGCTACCGACACTTAGCCTACCAGATCGATTTGACCCAGGTGGCCAGGACCGAGGTGAGTCTTTTGTGTCCCAACATGTGCAACTCGAAGCAGTCTTCTGACCGATTATATAGCCTCCGACGAAAAACGAGTTCGAGCACGAGCTCGAGATTGAGGTCTCGGCCGCTGAAATCCGTCGCCAGGGGAACCTGGCTATGGCTGGTGATCCGACTAATCAATACGAGGATCTGGTGAAGGGCTTTGTGGATAATATCCGGGTGCTGGCGCGAGCGGTGCCGCCTTGACGAATCTTTTTTGTTCAGCGGATTTGACGTTTCTCTTCTGTATTATGTATTCTCAAATTTGATTCGGGGTTAGCCGTATCTTTTTTACCTCTCCTTTCTCTGGAAAGATCGATATCTTTCAGCATTCTCGAAAAGGGTGCGTTATCTGGCTGAAATTCCATGTACGATGTAGAAGGTTCGTTCAATGTACCCCGTATAGTGGAGCTCTTGATAGACTTCCGTGAAGGAACTATGTATTTAACGGCCCGAAGCCTGTCGACAGTGAAATTTCTATCCTTGCTATGCTAACAGTCGATGTCGATAGCAGAGTCGCTTCTAGACACGCGCTGTTTCGCGGCTCGTACCCGAAACCACCGATCTGTATCGGCTTACTCTACAGATCCCTGCTCGGCCGTATCGCCTCTTATAACGGATTAAATTTGAACGCCAATTAGTCGTAAGGTACTGTAAATATATCTATAGAATGCTCTACTCGTATATCACTACAGCTTTGCTGCAGGCTGCAAGAGATGCTTCATCTCCGAGTTCGGGTATTCCACGTTTTGGGACGAATCGGGTCGCTGTCGGTCCCAGGCCCATTTCTCCACCAATTCAGGCTCCAAGTCACCCTCGAGCATTTGTGTGATATACTTGCCGAGCACGGGGAAGAACTTGTAGCCGTGGAACGATCCGCACGTTGCGATGTAGAGTCCTTTGGAGGCGGAGTGGGGTGAAATGATGAAGTCGGAGGTAGTGGTGAAAGCGTCCCTTTTTGAGTGTTAGATCTGAATCGTTCATGTTATCACGTTACTGGAGAGTAGGGTACTCACCAGCAAATTCGGTGTTTCGTCATCTCCCACTCCGCACTCGCCGGTCCGTACCACAGATTCCTAGACTCGACAATGTCCTGCTTGAGAGGTCCGGGAACCTTCCACTGGTTGTAGTCGTGTGTAGGCGGGGGAGAAGAGATGTACCGCCCAGGCAAAACCTCTCGAGTGTTTGTGAATATCTTCGATCCCCACCACTTGAGTTCTCCGTCCTTGGTAGGGGGAATGCTACCGATAAAGGGCTTGCCTGTTGACATTCAGCGGCCATTCGTTCAAGTCTCAGAAAAGAAACTCACCCTCGTCGGGCGTATAACCCTGGAATCCAACAGGCATATTCTTGAACTTCTCGTACTGCTCCTCCTTAAGCTGAGCCATCCCCGTCGTAATGCCGGCAGCAACAATTCGCTCTCCAGCTCGGAGGCCCGCATTGCCGCTCTTCGCGGCACTCCATTCCAGCAACGTGGGGGTGAAAGCACCGGCAGCGACGACGACATGGCTAGCCGACAAGACCTCTCCAGATGCGGTCTTGACACCTGTACAAGAACCGCGGCCATCGAACTCCAAAGTCGCGACGTTGGCCGTCACATACTTGACCCCCAATTCCACACATTTCTTTGTGACGGCGCGAAGAGAATCTCCAGCAGCGGCCCAACCACTCGCCCGGTTGATAAGAACCTCCTTGACGCCAGTGTAGTCCGCATTATCAAAGATCCCACCGTAAAGCTTGCGCGCCTCGGCAACGGGCAAGGCAATGATATCGTTGTCGCGGCCGAGCTCTTTGTGGTGATTGATGACGTTTTGCGCGTAGTTGCTGCGGCATGTCCAGTAGACGCCGGTCTGATGGAAGTAAGGCTGCCAGAGGGGATCGGATTTGAATATGTCTTGAGCTTCCAGAGCTAGTCGGCAATAGACTTTGTCATCGTAGTCGGCGCGGACTACCTTGTTCCAATCCCATGATGCAGCCACGCGAGACTCAGCGTCGTATGCATCTCGGTCTACTAGAGTCACCGATGCATTGGGGTATTTCTGGATGAGATGGTAGGCTGTTGATACGCCGAAGACACCGGCGCCGATGATGAGATATGAGTTGTCGCTTGAAGCCATCTTGAATCACGAATTTCTTGGTGAGCAGGTGAGTCTCGGGGAGCTGCTCAATGAGACCGCTCCTCGGGAATGTGGGGGAGAGGGGATAAATATACTAGTGGACTTCTATTTCTAACGGCTGGGAGCGAACGGCTTATCTGTCAATTGAGACCCGATACTATCTTTAAAGGACGGCGATTCGGGTCTCGCTATCCTGGTATATCGGGCGGGGTCCCGGTCGAGCCGATCACGTGGGGTTCTAGACGGGGTTCACTAAGCTTAGATTTTTCACTTTTAATTCTCAGAACTAGAAGGGATTCGGGAAGCGAGCCGGTAATGTATTATCTAGTTCCATATTATTCTAGGAAACAGTTTCCCAACTGCTCTTTATGTATTGATGAGCAGAGAAGAAGCGCTAACGGTGGAAAGGCACCGCCATGCATCCCGAACATAAACCATGGTCTGTTCTTGATTCCAAACGTTTCGTGTTGTCATTTTTCTACTAGTGGGTTTGCATCATGGTCATCTTGATATATCTCATCCGTCCTAGAGGTGCTGAAGATACCCCGATCGGGATATTTATTTCCCAAAAAGATGCCATCGGCTATTGGGCAGTCATTGCTGTTGATGGGTATAGCAGCATCCTTCCATTCTCAGTTGCCAATGCCTACCCTAGTCATGTCCCGTCATGACACTCTCTCTCCCACGAAGTTTTCAATATAGGCCTAGTCCAGCGCTTTGCCAAATGCGCATAAGGGATCCCACAGAACTGCTGGACACCGTTGGCACATTCTAGACCGTCCAACGTGTCAAGACCGAGAATAACGATTCTACACTTGGAGACGGGCACTTGGAAAGACATAGCCGCCGCAGTGAGAATCCACGATATCGTGCATTCCAGTACCGTTTTCCAACCGACCACCCTATAGATCGAATACTTCGTTATCAACCCGAACAGGAAGTCAGACGCGTTATCAGTTCGGGTCGACCCTCCCCCGCATCCCCGTGTATATAACCCCAGCCTGATGCGCCCTCGCGCTCGTTTACGAACCTGTCTCTGTATTCGGAATGTCGACCCGCTCATATCAAGGCTGCTGGACCTGTAAGCGTCGCCGGCGCCGATGTGATAACGCTCATTCGACGTGCCAGAATTGCGCCCAACGGTGAGTTGATTGTGAGGGTTACGAGGTGGGATTGCGCCGGGGAAGTGGAATTGCGTCGCGGGGCCGATTCACGGGCGCTGATAAACCGCTCGATGGGAGTGTTCCGGCTAGGCCCAGGGGGAGACGGAGGGATCTTAGTCGAGAGAGGAGGAAGCTCGAGGCGCAGTCGAATGGTAAGTCCTCGAGTTCGTGCTTGTGCGATTTTGACGGGTTGTTAGTAGGGGGTTCATGACACGGACCCGGGATTGTTGAATCCAGAGGCATCCGATCACGATAAAAGGCTGTTCGATGAGCGCAAGTGGTTCCATGCCCAAGAGATATCCCAGACTAAAGAGAATAGTCCTGAGAAGCGGCATCAATGTCTTACACTCAACCACCGCACCAGAAAGCATGCTCCAGCCCAGGCTACCACGACTATGTCAAGAATCAAGCGCCTTGTACCCAATATGTCTGGCATTCCAGCTCTCCCTCTCAGCAACACACAAAGCGTCATTCTTCGAATACTTCGACTCTGCCCTGCGCGAATTTCGATCAGAGCTTGCCGCAGTACGACCCTCTCGGATGGGACGCTGACAGCGGGTCCCCTGCTGTGTAGCATTGGCGTGCGTCATCCCAGGTTTCCCTGTTTCAGTTGCCTTTTGTATATACCCGAGATCAAAGTTCTAACCCAATGTCCAGCTGATGCACGGGCTGCCATGGACCATGCATCTTGAAGGCATGCACAACATCCTGCAAACCCACGGTCTCGACGACCCATATCGCACAGCCACCCATTCCAAGTTCCGCACTCACCTGCTGGAGGTCATGGGAGTAATGGATCTGCCTTGCTTTGCCGTCGGTCGTCAAACCCCCTGCATCGGTATCTGGCGTCGGTGCCACCAGTCTGCAGGACCGAGGAAGGGAATCGAGCCAGTAACGGGACTGCCGCGGACATTCGTAGATCTATTTGCCGAAATCGGCATGGAAACTACCGAGCAGAGCTTCTGGGACTGGCCAGGCGAGCCAGGCAGCTTTTTACAGTGTTATCTGTGGAAGCGCATCGATTAGCCAGCATCCTGACTCTGCGCCGGCATGCACGCAATAGCCAGCAATCGCGGGATATTCCCGAATTCTCGTGGCGATAACCTATCGCGTGTCCTGTGGATGCTACTGTCTTGGTCGCGCGTATACTGGCAAACCTCGATGCTTTACGTCTGGCATGTGTTGAGCGTCCGACAGAAGATACTTTTATCAATAATGCGGTGCTTTTCCCATACTTCGTCGCCGGGCGGAAGTCTCAGTGATGGCTTGTAATCCACAGTGGCGGGAGGTTATTCGTAGTCGTGCCTCGGCGTCGAAACAGGATGAGATACTCCTTGAATTGCTAGAGGAAATGTGGCAGAGGAATGACCCTACTTTGGATGTCGATAACCTGGCGCGGACGAGAGATCTCGAGATGGGATCATTATGAAAGGAGTGTACAGCCTCGTGTCATAATTGCTTAATACTAATCAAGGACAAACCACCTGCATACGTGCATCCAGGGATATTCATCGTCTGTACTTGACACCAACCACACGCACGCCACCCCAACAGGAGCTCATAGATCTCACGAACGAATCATCACCCAGCACACAAGCATCTGATCATCGTCATCATCAACCAATTCCACCTCAACAACTCGAAACCCGAATGACCTCGGGACTGATAAAACAAAACGTTGTCCCGCCGCGTGCATTCCAAATATATCGGCTGGCCCTCAACCTGATCCAGGATCCATCTCATCACGCCTCCATCAACACCGCGTGATTGTAGTGCAGGATGCACAGCAATGACCTCAAGGTACCACAATCTCCGCTTTGAGTACTCCTTCTGAAGAGATTGAGCACTAGCCTTGTTAGCAGCCATAAGCTTATTCACGCGCTGGAACCGAGTTAGAAAGTGTAGTGTTCGGGAGATGACTTGGATATTACCGTTTGTTTACACCCTTCGTCAAGAGCTGGGTTGAAGGGCTCTAGCAACCAAACCTTGCATATGAGCAATGTCCGACTTGGTGACCAAGTAAGATGTGCTGCTGGCGGGTGCAAAAATACAACCGTGCCAGCATATGAACTTGTGATATCCGGACCTTGAGACACTGAAATGCCAGAGTCCTTCTCAGGCACTACCGCATCGCATCTTCTGACGAGGATGGCTTTTTCTGAACGTCTTGTGCCCTCTGCCCAACGCTAGCAGATCGAAGTACCTGCCCCCGAGACATCATAGAGTGGACCCGACGGTATTGCCATTTCCACGCCGGTGAATCTTGTGCAGACCATGGTGTTGCGTTTGGGCGGAGCCACTGTATCAGTGGGTCGGAAGAGAAGGTGAGGTTAACTGTTCGAACGACTGCGGTGATGGAGAGATCTGGTTTTTGTTAGTTTCTAGGACAATTGGTATTGAATATTTTCTTAGGAGTAATACAGACGTGTATGAACCTGCGAAAGGGACACTGTCACTTTAGGCTTGGACATAGTTGATTCTCACCACAAGCGATAGGCGTGATGGTGTCGAGAATCATGAATCTAATCGGCGATAATCAAGGCTACAGAATAATAATGTACCTTCGGCAGTACTTGCTCTTTTCTAAAATGGTGCCTAATTGAAAGCATCGCATCTTGCATTGATATTTTAAGCTCCTGTTAAATCTCCGGCCAACGGTTTACCCACATCCCTGGAACGGGTGCGTCCACCTACTGTATACAGACTAGGTCCACAACCAACACGGTTGGAGAAGTCGAGCATGAAGATAAGACCTATTTTCGCGATGTTCTTAGCTAGAATCGACCCCGTTAATTACTGCTCTCTTATCCCGTTGCGCTATTCTCGCAAGTGAAGGCCGACGCCTCCAGTTTTATGCCTTAGCGAGAGGCCATCTGTGAAATAGATATCCTCTCCGCACGTCACTGGTGATAGAATTGTCATCCACGAATTGACGCCTTATCATGGCATCTGCATTTTGTAGCAGTCCCGGTGGCGACGAGGGATATCGCTCTATCATGCGGGCTGTTGGTCGGGACTGAAATCTGAGGATGCAATTAAATATCTTCATGTTTCACCACTTAGACTTCAACTCAGGCTGTTGCGAATTTCTTCTCTCCGTATCTGTTGCAGAGTGATCTGCCATCTCGGGCTTGGTCTTCTCCAGCCTCGCCTCTATACCTGCTTTACTTGCCCCAGCCCAACTACCTTACTCTTACCTCAATTCTATCCGGTCATCTGCATTTCCAACTCTCTCCCACTCGGCCCACACCTCAAGTCTCATCTACTCCTCTTACCTCAGCTAAAGCTCCCACTTTGTAGGCCTCGTCGATCCACAGCTGCTTTCACATATTGCTTCTGCGACTGGACTGAGCCATGGCGAGCGTTCGCAACGGCTCGTCTGCTGAGGAGGCGACTGCCCTTCCCCCAGGAACATTCAAATTGATTCGAGGTACGGTGGAGTGAAGATATGATAGACTGGTTGGCTCCAGCTAACTCTCATCACAGACGAGGGAGGGGAAATACAGGGCAAAAAGGTTGTAATGCTCTATCCGTTTCCGACAAATGATCCTAACGAGCCCTTGGTATGTTTGTGCACAGTCTTGGCAGGATATTTACATTTCATTCGAGACTGACGTTGATGAATATAGAACTGGAGCACCCTACGAAAGTCGGTCAACTATACCATCGTCATGCTTATGACCATTATTGTCTTTACAGCGTGGGGTATTCTGTCAGTCCAATGCAAGTTCTTCGCTGATTGAGATAGTCTCTCCATCCAGCAAATCTTCTGGCAGCAGATGATCGTCGACCTCCATGTTACATACGACCAGATTAACCAATCGATGTCTGTCAGTTTCGTGGGGCTGGCCATGGGCTGCGTACTGTTTATTCCGCTGGCCAAGAAATACGGCCGGCGACCAGTCTACATCGTCTCTACGGCATTGATGCTGGCCACATCGTTCTGGACCGCGAAGCTGGAAAGCTTGACAGAGCTCTACATCTGCAACCTGCTACAAGGCTTGGCCGGTGCGACAAACGAAGCAATTGCAGAAATCACGGTATGCGGTCTTTGATTTCAGCCCGTCATTGGATTTTCAACTGACGTTGCACAGATTGCAGATCTATTCTTCGTGCACCACCGAGGCACCATGAACGGGCTCTACATGACCATGGTTATGATCGGTGTATGTTGCACCTGCAAGCGCCCTATTCTATGAATGCTGTCCGGTTGATACAGTGCCTTATACTGACCTCACTCACAGAGCTTTTTGACACCCATCGCTGCGGGTTCTCAAGCCACAAGACAGGGATGGCGCTGGTCATACAAGACAATGGGGATTTTTAATGCCATCTTCTTGATTCTGTTCACCTGTTTCTACGAGGATACCAAATATGTCCCCGTCCTCGCAGGACGGGAGAGAATTACTCCCGCAGACGAATATAGCACAAGTTCAAAAGATGACGACATAAAAGACCTCATACAGAGCGAGACCAAGACTCCTCTCCCGGTCGAACCAAGCAGCATCCAACATGAGCTCGATCTCACCATACCCATGAACCCCTGGACCAAACGCCTATCCCTCATAACCCCAACACCCGAATCAATCTGGCCATACTACTACCGCCCATTCATCGTCCTCGTCACCTTCCCAGCAGTCATGTTCACAGCCCTCCAATACGCCGCCGGCGTTGCCTGGCTGACCATCACCGCTTGCGTGCTCGCCCTTGTATTCCCGCACCCACCGTACAACTTCACCCCTGAGCAAATCGGTTTCCTGACCGTGGGCCCATTCATCGGGAACCTGATCGGAGCCGTGTACGGCGGTGTGCTTGGCGACTGGTCGATTCAGTTCTTTTCGAGGAGGAATAAGGGCTTCTATGAGCCGGAGATGCGCCTATATATTCTTCACTTTCCGGCTTTGACCATAGCGAGTGGCCTTATTATGTTTGGTGGTACGATCTCGAGGGCAAGTCGCATACAGGGCACACGTGCTGCCTGTCCCGTCTCGCGGAACCTTGTGCTAATATGGCTTTCAGGGTATGCACTGGATTTATCCCAGTGTTGCTGGAGCGCTATTCGGATTTGGTCTGGGAAGTGTCAGTGATGCTGTTTTGACATTGGTCATTGACAGCTATCGTGATGTACGTTCTATATCCCCACTCTACAATATTTGCTTGGAATTTGATACTGATATGAGATTCAGATTACCGGCGATGCATTCACGGGTATCGTCTTTGTCCGCAACGCCGTCAGCATCGGTATCCCCTTTGCCATCGCTCCATGGATGAAAAGGGATGGTCTTCAGAACATGTTCATTGCCGCCGGATTCATCAGTCTGGCCGTTACGGGTCTGATTATTCCGATGGTTATCTGGGGTAAAGATTCCCGTCGTAAGTTAGCGGGGAAGTATTATCGCCTCTCCGAGATGCAAGGCCACAATGTGTCCGCCTGAATTGATCGGATGGATGATTTTGCGCTGTGCGTAGTTTTTGGATTTCGTGTGTCCCTTCAAGAGTTTCCACATTCGTGCGTTGGGGGTGGTTTCCTCGGATTCATGAGGTCTTTTTTTCTCTCCTATAATTTATATGCTTTCTATGGAATCCGTAGATTTCCGGTTCTCATTTGGTAAAGATGGATTTTATTTGTAATGTGTGGTATCTGCTCCGAGATATGTAACGAAACCAACGCATGGAAACTCACTAAATCATGGATCCTAATGCAAGCTTAGAAAGTTCGAAAGTTC
This sequence comes from Penicillium silybi, assembly GCA_027569585.1. NCBI lineage: Eukaryota > Fungi > Ascomycota > Eurotiomycetes > Eurotiales > Aspergillaceae > Penicillium > Penicillium silybi. The sequence goes on from JAPDFI010000023.1 coordinate 98,434, forward strand.
GAAACTTCCATGATCCCAGAATACGGATGCCTGGCTCTAACAGCCACAGAGAACCGCCCGAGGAAGAAAAGGGACACGCCGTATTACACGGCATGACCCAACCGAGCCAGAAACCCCTATCTCAACCGTTTAATTCGCCAGGCGCTGAGCAGGCGAATCAGGCACAGTCTGGGGCAGCACAGAGGTCGCAATGCGCTCCTCAGTAACAAGCAACTGCTCCGGGAACCACGAAAGATCCGCACCATCCTGTCCATCTTTCTTCAAAAGCATAGTAGCCAATGCCTTACCAGACAGCCACGCCTGCACCATTCCCTCGCCACAGAAACCAGCGCATACCCATTCAGCGCCTGCATTTGTCTTTTTGCTGTCCGGTGCCCGGCGTGTCACAGATCCAGGCAACTGCCCCACCCAGGGAAGGCCGTCCGCGCTGAACCCCATGTTGCCGGTCCACATGGCTTGAATGGGTTCGCCCTGAACGCGGCCCCAGGATTCGCGACCGAAGATGGCGCTGAGGGCCCCGGAGAGGTGAATGTCGATTGTAAGGCTCATTTGGTTGTCAGTGGGTACGCCTAGGTCGGCGACGCCGAGGTTTTCGCTCCTGGCGAAGCCGCCGCCGAACATCATCTGCCCGCTTGGAAGTTGGGTCAGGTAGTCAAAGCCGCGGTCGTAGTTGAAGAGCCAGGAGTGATTATTGCCTTGGCAGGGGAATCTGTCCCCGGGTGTTTGAGCGGACATCTGTCCGCGGACGGGAAAGATGCGGCCTCGGAGCCCGGGGACGAGGTGTCCGACATGTGCGTTTGTGCAGTGGATGACATGGTGAGCGTGGATAGTACCGCGGTTTGTTTCGATTGTGTATTCGTGGTCCGGACTCTCGTCGTAGTGGATTGATGTCACTGCGGTGTGATCTTCAATGCTAAAGTCGGATGGATAGTCTGAGACGAGGCGAGAGAGAACTCCAGTCACGAAATTGTAGGGCCACAGAGCACCTGCAGGGCCTGCAATGATGCCATTTGCTCGTGAAAGTTTGAATTCCTGCGTGATATGTCAGTCAATATCCACATATCAGAAACAAAGTGTTGAACGAACCTCGGGGATCGAACCTCCCTCATATGCAACCCACTCCGATGATTCTTCAGGCATATCATTCTTGAACCTTTCAAATCTCTCTTTGGCAGCTTTCCAACCCTCATCACCAAAGAATGCACTAAGAAACTTCACTTTGCGCGCCTGAGCAGCTTCAGTAAGACCCAGTTCCTCAGCAACACTTAACATCTCGTGCAAATGCGCGAGTCGGAACCGAATCAGCTTGCGCGCGGCTTCGTCGCCGAACGCGTCTGCAAACTCGGCATACTCGTCCGCTGTCTCGAGAATATGCCCGCCGTTGCGACCGGTAGCTCCACTGCAGATGTCACGAGCTTCGAGCATCACCACAGCTGGATGCAATGAATTTGAGCCCTTGGTGCGAGTTTGGAGAAGAGTGCGCGCGATTGATGCGCCGGTGACGCCTGATCCGATGATCACTACATCTGCTTCAGTGGGCAGGGCGGATGAAGATCTCTGTGCAAAATGCGGGTGCAGATCCTTCAGCCAGAATGAGGAGGTTGTGGCGTCTTTGGGCACGCCGGGGTCTGCATGGATGCGGTTTAAAGCTTGTTGGCGCTCCGGAGGCGGAACTGCAAGGTTGTGCAGTTGGGCTTGAACGAATGCCATGATTGCAAAAGAGGTGGGTGAGTGGAGGAACAATATGTAGAATAAGGAAAAGGAAGGAGGAGTTGGAGGGGGAGTCAAGGTCAAAGCATCAAAGTGAGAGAGCAGATAAAGTATTCAAAATATGCCGAGGCAGGGATCGATGGAGTTGACAGGCCCGATCTGATCTTCACTAATCAGGGACTTTCTGTTGGACTTTCCTTATCGGTATATTTATCTAACGGCTCCTAGAGCCCTAGAATACCACTGTGTTCTTCGGACCAGATAAAGCTGGGGTCGACCTACTTCATTTGACTATTTTATTGCGGGGGTGTTCCTTGCATCTCCACTTTGATCAGCTAATCGGCTTTCACTGCTCATGATGCGCTTAGTGGAATGTTGAATTCAAATGGAATATCTTTGATGTAAGATGACTAGCGTGATATCTCTGCAGGTCGCCCAAATGCCTTAGCCATGATACGGCATCCACGTTCAATTATCAGTTGCATACCAAACCGGGATCCATAGTATACAATTAAGCATTGAGTTTGCGTTAAACATATCATCAGCGGTAGTTGAAGGAAACCGATCATTTATAACCCAACTTTAAGCATATTCCAGTACATACGACCATAGGGTGTGGAGAACAGGGCTTCCCGTCCGCTCAGCCGTACTTAAGCCACATACTTCGCACGGTGAAGCCATGGTAGAGCCTTATCACCCTAGAGCGGCAAGGCAATCTACGTTGGGTGAGTTTGGGTGATATAAGTGAGAATTTTGTAGACTAGGTGAGAGAGGTGAGAACGGGGTGAGATTTCTCACCTACGGGGGCGATCGCCGATTAAGACATCACCCTCTTTCTAGGTATATATTATTTCCTTGGGGCCTTTTCTAAGGGCCAAAATTTTCCCTGCACCACACCAGTCGCACATGCATAGATAGGACCATGACATCAAAGTCACTGGCAACGAATTCTTCGGGAAGCACGTTTCTGGTCCCTTCCACCTTCACTCCATGGTCAGCAGGGACTTCCATGGGGAGGGAGATGCCAGAATTATTCGAGAACTTGGCGTAAACCACGCCCATGATATGGCAGCTAGTATCAGGGATCGAATATTGAAGGTGCAAAGCGGTACCTTCCGAAGATGCCATCCTGGATAAATTAGAAATACCCCTTGCCGTGACATGGCCATATAGTTAGTCATGGGCCCATACGTCATCACTACCCTTCCACCGATGTATTAAAAGGAAGAAAAATTCATTTGGAAAACACTTACTTTTACAATCAAACCATCTACAAGAAAATTCTTGAAATGGCCAGGAAGTTTGAGTCCTTATCCCGTGCCACGGAGGACGATCCATTTGCATGCGACTATGTGGCTCTGGAGACGGAGCGCAGCCCCAAACTGAGCGAGCTCTTCACTTACTTCGTGGCTGTAGAGCAGAAGTCTTTTACACCCCAAGAGCTTATTTCTTTTGGCGTGAACGCGATAGCTCTTCCTGATCTTAGTTCCGTGTTGTCTAAAGGGCGCCACTTTAGACCTCTCGATTCTCTTGGCTTTGCCACTGCAGTCTACCAACAAATTGATACCGAATATAAGGACATAAAGCCCCCGGTCGACCAAACGATACAACCTGGGCCAATTACCCATATTCTGCAAGATCGTCTGGAAATAATGTACAGTGAGCCCCCCCAGCTTCTTCCGGAAGGGGAGAAAGGGTATTGGTTTCGAATCGAGTATCGCCCCTAGAAACAGTGTGCCCCACCTTTCAGGAGATACTAACAAGGTTCTTCACAGGCCGATGTGCACCCATAAATTCTTCGGGATATATTCCGGGATGGAAGGGGGGCCATACTTGAATTTTAAGACGACTTCTCTTTACGAGTGGATTGGTCCAATTTGCAGAAAAACTAATCTCATTCAACCACATCTAAAGATATATATGACCACCAGATCCAGCGGAGAAGACAATGGACTCGCCCAAAGCGAGCTAAGTGTTATTATGAACGCCTTTTACAACCGCGTTTATCAGAAAGGTTATGAAGAGCATTCAGTGTTTCCAGTGAGTTTTTCTTGACGGGCCCTGGAGGGTACCAAAATAACTAAAGTATGGCTACGTAGATTCTGCTTATCTCAGAGTATTATTGGCGCCGTATCCGCATCATTGAAGCAGTATTTGATCAGCCTCGTGAGAAAGTGACCGTGAAATTCACCCCGATATGTGATGTTGCCGACAGAGATGATTACCTTTGGGATTTATTCTTGCGCTATGAAGGGGGTGAGCCAGAAACTGTGACGCATGGGATCGAGGACAGGTTACGTTGCCTAGTTATATGATGTGTCACGAGGTTTATGGGGATAGGCCCGATTGGGACTGGAGGTGTGGTTTTGTTTTCTGGCTGCTCGCTCTTCTTATCTTCCTTCGCCTTGTTTTGAACTTTATCAAATAGCTGACGAATATTATTTATCTTAGCTTATAATACAGTACTGAACTTATCTTTCTCTCTTTCCATCGCTTCTAGAGGCCTAGCAGTGTCAATACTTATTAACGCGCATAGATATCGTATAAGTGAGATCAGGTCTCACTTATAAGTTAAAATATAAGTATTACTTTTCTCTCTCATCTAAGTATCACTTCCCTACCTTATTTTAGTTACCTTTAATCCGTAGTTTCACTACTTAAATACCAAAAATTTCTATATGCGATATATTACTTTTGCCTCTCTATATTATAGGTCGCTAAGAGGCCCATGGGCCTGTCGATGTCTAACAAGAAGAGGACAAGTGTGCTAAATACGCCCCCTTTTGGATAAAGAAGCGTTATGGCGCACGGTATGAGGAAATGTTCTTCAAGGCTAGCGATTTCGTCTACATGCGACATTAGAAGGGTTACACCTTACCAATCAACAAAACCCTACTAAAGAAGCTTAGATAGTAGTAGACTAGACGCTTTAAGATGATTAAGCGCGTGAAACGCCTAGCGTACTAACTGGAGCTGCCGCATATACCAAGGATATGCACCTAGTCATCTTCGTCGAGCAACTGGAGCGAAGCCTAGCTGACGCCCCGCCACTTACGGAAGCAGATCTAATAGAAGGCCTAAGGATCCCCGGGTGGGATTCAGTGACAAACATAGTCTCGAGAGAATCCTGGATAAAACCGTGGAAGTCGAATTGAGAGGCCGTTTCAGAACGCCCGTCACACCATATCTTATGAGGTGGGCTGGCGTCGGTTATAAACATGACGAAGGGGTTAGAAAACACGACGCCGTCGGCGCCGAAGAACTGACTGCCGTCTCCCACAGTTCCAAGTCATTGAGGACGACCTGAACCTTTCAAAAAGCGATGACTATAAATTGAATTATTCATCACATTTATTTCTTCTTTCCTTCTTATTTCTGCATACCACATTCTGATACTTTTCTCGAACGTGCCCTCCTTGAATACCAATCTTCACAAACAGGTACTCAGAACCACGTTTAAAACACCCTACCAACCACTTATTTTCACACCGGAAAAGTACTCGTCCGGAAGCTACGTTTTCGTCCCTAACGTCCTGATTTCTCTGCTCTGTTCTCTTAACAATGTCAGCTGGACCTCCCATACCATCCTCCACTGCGGAATGGAATCAAGCCGCAAGCCAAGACCATCCTGCAGGCGTCCCATTCCCAGGCACAGTAGGATGGCATGGAGTTTCCAGAATGAGCCGGCCTGATTTCTTGACGCTTCGAGTCATATGGCCAAAGACGGAGACTCCACAGAACTTCTTGAGCCACGAAAGACTCCACGAGTTCGGTCTCCTTGGATGTCATGATCGAGCGAAGGAATGGCTGGATGCATTCCCCCCATACCAGATGTATCTAACAAATGTCGACCAGGATATCCAGACCAAACCATGGTCAATCGGCTCGCCTGACCAGGAAGCGAATGGTCTTGGAATCATGGAGCTCACCAAGCGCAACCAAGAGATCGTCATTTCCGCCTACAAAAGGGATAGAATGGAAAACCTCGACGAAGAGGTGATTCTGGCAAGTTTGATGAGCTTTCTACAAGCTATCACCCCCGGAGATCAAATGCGACTGGTCCACTCACAGGAAGAATTTCCAGGTGAAATTTTCCCGGATCTCCACGCTCTCTGTCAAAGTAGATGGGTGGCTACTGAACCAGTCTACTGGCCATGTGAAAGCCCTCATTGAAGCTAAAAAGAGCAAAAGAGCGTCCAACGAGTCATATGTCTCCCGACAGGAGTCTGCTGAGGTAGTTGCCTTCCTAACGTCTCATAATCCAACTCCCCCAAGTCCTATATTCCTGGTTAGGATGGATGGCGTGGAGATATATCTCATCGTGGCCGTCTTTGACCACAGATATGTCAACTACATGAAAGGTCACCGACCAACGATTTCCGGGGAACACTTTATGCGGATGCACAAGTTCGGTCCATGGCGTATTGACAGCAAGTGGGACCTCAATGCATTTGCAAAGATTGCTCTTGCCATTGCTATTCGGGGCAGCCAGTAACTGTGGCGGGACAGATCTACCGCACGACTATGCCCAATGGATTCTCCCTTGCGGCGTTATCTTTATCACAGCTCATGATCACTTCATTACTCCTCTGTCTCAAGAGGCAGACCATGGCCAAGCAATAACTAACGAAAGGTGCTGGAGGGCAGAACCCCCGAGAATATCTTGTGAGGCCGCTTTTGCTTTCATGTACGAACCTTAGTCTAGCAAAAGCTTTAGGAAACAATATTCTAAGGGATCAAAGTCCGGACATAGATTAGCATTTTCATGAAGGAGGCGGAAATGCGTGAGATAACTCTAAGAAGTAATGTACGGTAGGTGGAAACAGAGGACTGTAGCAGAGGTAAAGTATTGTATTGCGGTAAAGCCGTGAAAAGCTCGCGGGGCCATGAACGATACAAGGAGATTGGCTGATATGCTCGCAGGTGGGGCATAGTAAGCCCTAGTGGGGCTTGAGCTTGCGTCAAATAAATAGTCCTCTTTCCCTCCCTTCCCGCGCCGAAGTTTTTTTCGTCTTCGGCTCCTTCCCTTCCCTTTCCTTCTCCCTGCCCACCGCAAAAAGATCCTGCTAAGTGATCGAACAACTAATATTCAGAGGCAGCCCCTATATTCCTTCACAACATAAGAAGACGAGATGCGAATCGTTCCAAATCTGACCTGGGAAAAAAAATCATTTGAAGCAAGACAACGACGCGAATTCAACAACACAATAGTGTCTTGATTGAAAGAAGATAAAAAGGAAGTCCCCCGGCGCTCGAACCCGGTTCTCCTAACGGAAGTACCACACAACCTGGTACACATGGTTGAATATTAACAATCCCCAGGTTGGTGTAACGGTTAACATTGCAGTTGACACGCGGGGAAACCTGTGCCCTTCGGGGGCTGCAGCTCCGGGTAACTCCTGGGCCTGGGAAATCAATTTCTTTTTGCTCTTAGCTCATCCCATCCACTCATTTCTCCCAGTTTATCTTCTCCCCTCAATTGAAGCTCCATGCAAGTCGCCATTTGTCTAGGGTGTCAGACGCGTCATTCGGGTCTCTTCGAACGGCCGGAGACCGCAGAAGGATCATCGGTGTGATCCTTCCTGGAGAGGAAAGAGCACCAAAAGACACAAGAGAAAGAACTTCAGGATTATCACTCCGAGGTTCCAAGATGAAAAGTGCTGTGGGCAGCAGAAATCATTGACCAAGTCCTTCGGGCATAGCATACATGCAAGCACGATAAAGAGAAAGCAGTCAAGTCTGAATCTATTCACAGTCTATTTACTAGCCCAACGATCCATCCAAGCCTCAATGTATCTCTGCACCAATCCCTCCGCAACTGGATCTTTCACAAGACCCAGTGACGGACAGTCCTGAACCGTCCTACTAGTTTCAAATATAAGACCCGCCGTTTCATCCGCATCATCCTGTCCCTGCCTATTGCTCCCATACTTCGATCTCCAAAAATCAATAAGCTTGATACTAGGATTCTTCTCCGGATCCTTCTCACTACCAGCCAATCTCTTCAGCCACTCCTGAGGCGACACGATATCGAATTCTGGCAACACAGAGCTCCGCTTCAAAGCAGGAAGCAAATCATTCTTCCAGCTGAACGTGTGTGGATTAACCAAGTGATACACCAAATCGGCATCAGATCCAGCGACGCCCATAGAGATGTCAACAACCGCTCGAGCACATTGGTCAACGGGTAACCAACTGGGTCTTTCATCCAGTTCCGGAAGTGCACCGGTTGTCAATGCACTGCGGAACATGAGTGCCACAGCCTCGGTCTCATTCCATTGTGCGCTGATGGTATCACCGCCAAGCTGACCGATTCTCAGAACCCGGGCGTGCAAACCGGTCTGGCGCATAGCATTACGGGTGATGTGCTCCGTGACCAGTTTTGAGCGGCCATAGCCCGTAGTTTGAGCGTGGTGCAGATCTTCGATTGCCTTCTCGGGGATAGATACCGGCTTGGGGGTGTTGCTGGCTGTACTCACGCTTGAGCAGAAGAAGAATCTTGCGGGGATGGGGAGTTTGGAGCGGAGGCAGACATTGATTAGGTTGTATGTTCCCCGGATGTGCTGCTGTTCGAAGGATCGCACGCCCAGATTGAAGTTGACTGCCCAGGCGCTGTGAATGATACAGGTTAGGGATGTGAAGAGGTGTTCAAGGATGTAGTTGTCTAATCCGAGATTGGGTTGTGAAAGGTCCCCCGGGATTGCGTGGAGCTTTGCAGCTTGCTCATCTGTGAGAGAGATCTTTCGATCTGACAGTGCCTTCGAGAGGCGAGCTCCTGCCATCGCTTGTCCAGGCGCACGAACGAGTGCCCAGACCTCCGAGACAGATGGTCGTTGAAGGATGTCGGCGACTATAAATGCTCCAAGATTTCCTGTCGCACCGGTGACAATGACCACCTCCGAGCCGGGCTGCGCGTGGACAGTTGGATAATGTTGTGTAAAATGCGAGTATTTCTCAATCATCTCTTTCATGACTTGAATCTCATCTTCCCCTTCGGATTCCTCGCCTGTGCGCAGCTGGTGAAGATGTTTCGCAAGAGCGCGAACGGTGCCCTTCTCGAAGACGATGTTCTGGGAGAGATTGTCTCCACGATCGCCGAGATCTAGATCCCGAACAATGTATCTCCAAATTTGAGTGGTTTGCAAGCTATCAACACCAGCTGAAAAGATGTCGGCATCAACACCAGGCAATGTCACACCCAGATCATCGCGGAATCTCTGCAAAAGCCAGTGCTCCAACCCTGACACGCTGAGTATAAGATCTCCTTTCTTCTGCCCGCTGCCTTCAAACCTGGCATATACTTCTTTGATGTCCTCGTCGAACTGCCGGTAGACCTGAGCACGAATGAAAGTTCCCTTGTCTGTGCCGGGGTACTTCACATCAGCACCTTTGACAATAACCAGCTCCTTCGGAATACGAGAAAAAGTCTCAGCGCGGGCATTGGCCGCTTCCAAAGCTGGCCAAATGACTTCCAAGAATTCATCGTTGCTTAAATGTGGTGCTTTTCCTTCAGCCCGGAAGATCAAAGCACCTGGAACAGTGCGCTGGAAGCCGAACACAACACATTCCCTCACAAGTTCCTCCTCTCTGACGCGGCCTTCTATGGGGATAGGAAGCACCTTCTCACCATTCACAAGGGTGATCCGATCATCGAGTCGACTGAGGTACTTATAGTAGTTGCTTTTCTTCGGGTCCGGATGGCGCGTGAACAAGTCAGCCGTGCGGAAGCTGTTCTCCGGGTTCTTCGCACTGAAAGGCGGCTTCGAGTTCGAAGGCCCTTTGCTTGGTAGACTATCCAAAGCAACACACTCGAAGACTCCGGGTGAAATCTCATCCATCAGAGTGTGGTCTGCTACGGGACGATGAAGCCGCATGTACTGCCACTCGGTGTCGCCGGGGGGTCTGAAAGAAGTCATAATCTGGCCCGTCTCAGTAGCGCCGTAGTTCGCGACCAGGTTGACACCCTGCGCAACAAGTCGATCACCCAGATCATCGGGACAGCTGGATCCACCATATAGCACGAGCTTGGGTTTTGCCAGCTCCTGCACACCGTCTGGTTTCTCTGCTAACAGCTTGATGACATATGGCACAGCGCTAATCTGATCTGGTTTGGCGACCTGCAGTGCATCATACAGATTCTGATATGTGACTGGTAGAGAGTGATTTCCTAGATACATTGTAGCACGTGTGTAAAACGCTCGTCCGACTTCCATCAGCGCGTGAGAGTGGAATAAGGGGCTAATGTTGAACAGTCGAAGGGCGAAGCTCTTTCTGAAATTGGCCAGAGTCTGAAGGTTTGTTAAGAAGATCGGTTTCGGGAAACCTGTGCTGCCGGACGAGTGCAAGATCCATGCGATCTTCCTTCCCTCACGAGCTGGGTTCACGTTTGATCGGAAGAAGCGAGGAGGGTTAGCTGGGCTGTTGATCCAATTCTCTCGTTGCAGCATCGGAAAACTGCTGCACCCAGGTCGCTCGGTGCAGATGTCGGTTACTGTTTGTTGGAATTGCTTGATTATGATGAGCTGGTTGCAGTTTGCCATGCCCATCAATCGGGCATAGGCGGGGGCCGTCAGTCGTGTAGATAAGAAGAGCACGGCATATCCGAGGCGATTGAGGGCAAAAAATGTTAAAATGACCTCGAAGCTGGATCCAGCAAGAAGGCCGACGACAGGTGCTTGCTCGAGACTCGGGTCCTGTCACGGATTTAGCTGTTGTTCAATACTCGTATGCGTTCGTTCTTACAGCTGGGTAGAGCCCCTTTGTGATATAATATCGAGCAGCCATATCAGTATACCGATCGAGGTCGCCAGCAGTGTGTTCCTCGAAGTCCGCCGCTCCGCGAACGGGATAGCATATCAGCGGCCTTCGCGCCTCGTCGGGCTCAGTAGCATGCGACTTTAGCAGACAATCAATGGTCATGAACTTCTCGATTGCGGGGTATCCAGCGTGGAGAGTGCCATTCAATAGACGCGCGGAGATGTCTGCGGCGGATAAAGACGGCTGCACTTCCACCGTAGTGGCCGTTTCGGTCATTGTCGTCATTTCTGTGGTTTTTGTTTGTTCATCCATGGCATAGGAGACGAAATGACTTTATATTACCGCGTAGAAATTACCCCACGACATGCTTTCTCCACGTTAATCCTCCGTTCCGAGCGTGGGCTTATCCGTGTCTCCGGGGACTTTTCCGGGCCGGAAAAGTAGATTCTCATTGTTTTCCATCCCGCGCTCAACTTTAGCAGGTCAGATATCCGAAAAGCTATCTATGATGAAGGCAATGATCAGATGAAGTCACTTGAAACATTGGCAAGTCCACTAATTGGAACGTGGCTTTGTAGCTAGTGCTGGGCACTCTGGAATTCATGTACCTTATGAACTGACTGCAGCGATGGAAGATAATTTAACCTACGATGTGAGTAGAACACAAACAGAATAAGAAAAAAATTATATTTCTTGTCCATGGGGTATTATTCGAGGATATGCTAGTACACCTCTCCTTCACTTCAACGATTCGGATCCTCAGGCGTAAGCTTTGACATATTTCGCAACCTTGGACCATACTTCATGAACAGAAACGGAATGGGCAACAAAGCAGCGGCCACAGCACCAATGATCGAAACTCCAGGACCAACTCCCAGAGCTTTGATCATCGGTTTTGCCGCCAACGGAAGCCCAGCCGCCATAATACTTCTCAGGAACGTAACGGCCGCCGTCGAACTAGCCCCATATATACCGTAAACATCAACAAGAAAGTTAAGACACTGCTGAAAGATGCAGTTGAAGCCGACGCCAATAAACAATGCAGCGAGACAAGGCAGAATCCAGTGATGAGGTGGTTCCGCCGTCCACGCGAACCAGAATGCTCCGACGACGAAGAAGACAGCACCAAAAGCCATTGGGGGTAATCTTGCTTCGGGAACTGCTCTTCCCTTGGCTTCTTTTGCGATTCGGTTGTAGCGGTACTGGTTCCAGACGTTGAGGCCCACGGAGGATACGACACCGATTAACAGTGCCAGGAATGGTAAAGATGCAACGACGGGTTTCCATTGCCGGATATCTTCGAAAACGATGGGGAACACTTCCAGAGTGAGGTACATGACACCGTACACAAAGGAGGCATATATTGCAATGCAAGTGACGATAGGCTCGGTGCAGAGCATGACCAGCGGGCGGGAGAGTTGCTTCGTCACGATCGAATGGACATCGAGTTTGATATGCTCGTGTGGATGGTAATACCGAGGGTCGTCTGTCTCTTTCCGTAATGCTTCAGCCTTTTTCTTGAGAAGCACCGGCGGATACACCTCAGGAAGGAAGCAAAAGCCTAGGAGAAAGGTTACGAAGACCCAGATGGCCAAGATGTATCCGGTCCAGCGCCAGTCGAGATGAGGATTCGTCACGAGTGCCGCACCTATGAGGGGGCCGAGAGATGGACCACCATTTACCGCCACTGCGTACAAGCTGACTGCAACGCCTCGAGTCTCTCGGCTCCACATATCACCTAGGGCAGCCGTGACGTTACTGATCGGGGCGGAGCCGAAGAACCCAGTGAAGAAACGCGTAACGTAAATCGAAGATGCATTGGTACCTCTAGATGTACCGATGGCGAAGAGCGCCTGACAAAACACAGCGGGTAAAATGCTCAGTCTGCGACCCCAGATTTCTGAGATGGGAGCCCAGATAATGGGACCGCATACAAAGCCAATTCTAGTTGAGTCATTGGTAGAGGTCCTTCGTATTTGGTTTTTGAAAGACTCACAAGTACAGCGATACACCCAAGACAGAGACTTCACTGCTGACACCAACATATTTGGCAATAATGCTATCGGCAGGGGTCATAATGCTGGAGCCGAGACTGCCTGCCAGGGCGAGCATTCCCAGCTGAAAAGTCACCCAACATTTGTATCGGACAGGCCAATTTTGAGGGTTAAGAGGGTCATCGCGGTCCCATTTCACGATAAATGCTGGATCGAGTTCAATCTGCTCTTTTTCTTTCTCGCTTCGAGTCGGCATTTTGTCGGCTAACCGATTGCCGAGCATGTTGCCGAGCAATCAGAGATCCCAGGGTTGAACCTGAGAATGTCGAAAGCTGCTTGCTTTTTACGAGCGAAGGGCTTTCGCTCAGAAGAAAATCAGTGCATGAGAATGAATTTCATGCCAGACAGTTTGATAGTTGGTCTTGGCAACGTTCCTGCGCGACGGTACGGGGATGAGGATTTTGCGCGTCGGACCCCGAGCTCGGAGATAAATTCGATCATTTGCAGTTTAGCTCCGCCAACACATCTCGGCCAAATCCCCGAGGAGATGTCCGATGTCCGATGGCTGGGGGTTTGAAAAAGTCGGAGGTCCGAAGGTCGAAACCGAGGGTGAAAATAGAAGGGGAGAAGGAATGGCCTCTGGCTTGTTTCATTGCATTCCATGTATCTCAACCTTAAACATATCTTAAGTCATCGTTCTTCTACGGGGTTACGATTGAGAACTAGTTTTTATGGATTGATATTTTAAGAGTAAATCATTTTGACCTAAATTTGTTGGTACCTGGGCAGCGGTCAGATAGAGTTTGGTAAGATGCATATGACGGCGGTCCGAAAGTCTACCAGGTATAGTGATGAGCCAGCATAACCAGACGGGATGTGTTCTGATCACCGCTACTTATCACATCACCCAATCCGCTGGATCGACAAACTGGGCAAGTGAATGAAATATTATTAAATACCGTGGCAGGAGCGATGGCCGTTCGTTCGTGTTGAAAACCAAAGAGCCTTTTTCGAAGCTACCGCCCGAACTAATCTTCGAGGTAATTTCGTATATGTCAGACGCCTGCCAAGCTTGTCCTATTCTTACCTGCAAGTGTTATGAGCTGTTCATGCGACGTCAACTTCCAGAGTCATGCCACCATGTTGGTGAGAGATAAATGGCATCTATATAATGAGGGCGAGACCGGCTCATGTGCGAAGGAAAAAGAAAAAGAAAAGGATGGAAAATGAGGCTATCCGACTACGATTCGTATCACGATCGTATACACTACGTCCCGAAACTGGTGTCACCACCTACACTCTTTCATTATTTCTCAAACCCTAATGCCAAGACCCACTACATCGCGACGTCCTCAATGTACCCTTACCCCTTACCCCTTACCCCTTACTCCTTCTGACCTGACTCTCAATAATTGCAAATGTGGTCAAACAAACCACCATCTCCCACTTCTTATACTCTTCGTCACGAGGCGCATTGTGATCTTGGCCGCTCTTTGCCGTATATGCAATGAACAAGCTGCCAGCCTTCATCGTCCAAGAGCTGCTTCCTACCCATTTTGCCAGGAGCTGTCCATCCTCCTCATCAACGCCTCCAGCGCGGAGTCCCATGCTCTTCAGCCTCCCCAGCACACCATATGATTTCCGATATGTGTATGTCGTCCTCTGTGGCCCGGCTCCGAAATCGAAATAGTATATCTTATGACTATACTTCTCGGGCCGTTCCAATCTCTCCCAAATCATCTGCTTGCCTTCGATCTCTCCGGCTGGATCACCAAGCCCAATAGTGAAGCCGCGACGGTGCATTTTCACAACCCCAAGGACTTCTCCGTCCTTAGAGTCTCCTTTGTGAAGTAGGAGGTCAAATTTGTGCTTCGAGAGAGTCTCGTGGGTCTCAATGTAGTATATAGAGTCGGCCTGAGGGCCGGGCCTGACGATGCGGTACATCTGGAGCTTCCCTTTTGACACGAGCTCGTAGGAAAGTCCTTGGCCAAGCTTCGTGGCAGTCGTAATATCCGGCGCGAGGGTGTCAAAGTCCATCAGTGATGTAGTTGTTGACATTGTGAAAAAGGGGTAATTGGGAGAACACAAAGGTGAGATTGCTGTTTCTGCGGTTGACGTGGATAAACACATGGAGAGAATGAAGCTGGAGAGGCTATGCGGTCACTCCCTTATATCAAGACTTAATCATAAGGCGCGGCTGCAAAGAAGGTATGCGCTAAACCACAAGTGGTCAAAATCCGCGAAGGCGGCTGATCTCGTATTTACATCCAGAGAATCTACAACGTGATCGGCTAGCGGTAACGGCATCGATCTTACTAGATTGAGGTTACAGGCCGTGCTGTACAGCAGCGACATGAACCACGGAGGAGAACCTTGGAATCTTCCAAGGTTCGGAAAAGATTCCAAGGTTCGGAACGTCGCGGCCATACCACGAAAAGGCCTAGCGAAAAGTCACTATCCCATATGGCAGTGAATACATATTTTAGAGACATGTTTGGGACATTCTGGCTCTATAGACTATAATCAGTGAATTCCGTCTTCATTATACCTGTTGACATTGGATCTATGGCAACGTGTATTCTTAGGTGAGTTTGGACTGGAGTATCCGTGCGTGGGCGCTGTGGCCTTTGACTTGCCTTTTACTTTTAATGAGGTGAATGATGTTTCCCAAGGCTGACAGGATGCAAGACCCGATACGGTGTATCGGGAGTGTCGCTCTTGCAGAATTGCTTGCTTCTTTGGGGGAAGCATCCCATTTTATCATTACTATAAAGAAGTATATCTACTGCTGACCACAATATGCTATCCATAATTGCGTGGTGGTCCCAAGACCATGTTCTTATTATTGACGTAGAGTAACCTTTCGAAAACCTCAGCGTCGCCTCGACAGGCAACAGCAGAGTATGGACTATTGATAAATTGAATACGGCACGCTATTAGAAAAACTCAAAAATGCACCATTTTCACCCCCAGGGAAGCAACTCCATGCCCACAGCCTTGAACCTTGAAACCATGAAGCCTGGACTGCAATTTGCTTCCCAATCCTCATCGAACCCTGAGTCCGGGTTATGCGGGTTGAATGTTTGTTTCTTCGTAGAAAGCATCGAGATACCGCGAGGCACCTGGTCCTCTAGGCCCGGTGATTCGGCATCGCTGTGTTCGCCACACGGGCACGTCGAGGTCGTCCTGACTCCTGGCGTGGTGCATGGGCAAAAGCCCAGGAAGCGATCGCATGGGACGCATTTGTAGTATGCCCGACTGGTAGCTTCATTGGAGCCATCTGGGCGTGTGGATAAGCGAACTCCGGGAAGTCCGCATTGTTGGCATCTCCAGCCTTGTGACGGGTGCTCTAGAGGTTGGATGGACATGATGGGAGAGGATTGACCGTGGAACATTCACTAAGGTACTGTGTGAGTGACTGCTGGGTATGGGGAGACATCTTCATTACTTACATCGTATTGGAGTTGAGCGAAATAAGGTACCCGAGGCAGTAACGCATAGAGGAATAGCCTGAAATTGTACTCGGCATTCAAGTCTGGGATCATCTCACCTTATAAAGATTTTGCGGGGGAGGTAGATCATTATGACGCTATTTGGACCAAGCCCCGAATGCTCTCTAAGTAGGGCATAAAAACGCTGGGCAATCCTTGTGAAATCACGTAAAAGTTTGGGGTTCTAGACTTGGGTTTGATCATAAATGGAAGGCACGGCTGAATCGGGTAAGTACGTCCCCGAGACAAACCGAGATGTTAGGTAATATTACGCAATTGGGTCAAGTGACCCTGGAAACATTTACGTTTTCCTTATTAATAGTTTGCTATATTCAGAAAAATGGAGAAAATGAAGTAACAGCCCCGTGACACTTGAGGGATTATTATCCAATTTGCTGCGGGGGATCTAAGGGGGATCGAAGATCCCCCGCATTCTGGCAATTCTAGTCTCCCGGCTACCACAGCTATATACATCCTTGCACGTACATGTAGGATGCACCACTTCCTAAGAGTGAACTTAGAGCTCCGTCAAGGCCTGCCGTGGCCTAGTCGACGTCTGTGCTGTTGGGCTGGAACATGACCATGGGTTCCCCACAAGTGATGCTGCCAAGATGGTTTTGAAGTGATGGCCTTAGTAATTTGCTAGCTGCTTTGTGCATTGAACAAGGGTGGTCCCTTCGCTATTTCCTACTGTTAAGCCAATACTAGAAAGACCCAAGAGGCTATACCCCATTGAAGTATGATTTGCTACTGTTCTGAAGAAATTACATCCGATCAAAGTAGAATACAAGTTCGAAGCCCTCCACACCCCAAATGTAAAATCATATTGCATGGAGCTTTTGTGCGTCGGGGGTGATATAACATGCAGAAAAGGAAATTGTTCACGGGCTGGGTGTGCCCTCGTCGTAACGCGGGCCACCGTCATCATCCCCGTAGCCCGCACCAGGCGTAGCTGCTACGCCGCCCATGGCTGGGGTAGGTGCATCGTATGCAGCTGGTGTTGGGGCGTCGTAGCCTCCCCGCTTCGGTATGCCACCTGGAGTTGGCGCGTTGAAGGCGCCAGGTGTGGGAGCGCTGTCGGGCCAGGCGCCCGGAGTTGGTGCCGAGGCGCCGGGTGTGGGAGCTGCATAGGCGCCGGGGGTAGGCGCAGAGTAGCCTCCGCCGGGTGTAGGGGCGTCATCAAAGTCGCGTTGGTCTCGGCCATTGGAGAGACCACCCCAGGCAGGGGTACGGTTGCCGGTGTTCGCGCCTGCACCACCCCAGGCGGGAGTGCGGGATCCGGAAGCGAATGCGTCGTATCCGGAACCGGAGTCATAGGGGGTGCGAGAGCCAGAGTTCCATGCTGGTGTGCGGTTTCCGATGCCTCCGTAGGCAGTGCGGTTTCCAGCTTCGTAGGGGTTGGAGGTGCGAGATCCGTCATTCTTCCAGGCCGGAGTGCGAGAGCCGCTCAAGCCACCCCAGGCGGGAGTTCGCGAAGCGGCGGCACCACCCCAAGCGGGGGTTCTCGAGGAATCGGCAGCCGCCATTGGGGTGCGGCCACCCGACCAGCCAGGCGCGCCTGAAGGAGCTCCAGAACCATAAGGAACACGCGAACCTCCTACTCCGCCTCCTCCGCGTCCACGTCCACGTCCAGAGTCCAACGTCTGCTTAGTGATCGGGTCCTTTGGCGTGAGAATATTCCGGTCTATTTGAACGGGCTTGTTGACTGTGTAGAGCTCGACCTGGGCGTTCTTATCATCGGCATCACGGACAATACCAACGAGACCCTTGTAGCGGCCCTTGCGAACAGCGACGGTCTTTCCGAGGAGCGGATCACGGCCACGTGAAGGCGGTGGCATCGCAGCTCCACCACGGCCACGTCCCTGCATGTTGAGGGCAGGGTTCAGCTTGGTCAGATCAGGACCAGTTGGCCGTCCACCCCGCGCCGACACGGTGACGACGTTTGTCGTTCGCACCACGGAAATTCCTGCATTCTCAGCTTGGGCTTTGTTGTGCAAGAAAAGGTATGAACGGTGGATATGGCGGATAGCTCCGGTTCGCTGCTCTCCGTAGACCTCGCGAACAGTGTCGCCGTTTCGAATCTCAGCACCATTACGGTCGGTCGCGACAGCATCCCGACGGGGTGGGATCTTGTTGGCAATCTGGGTAGGGAGGACATT
This sequence comes from Penicillium silybi, assembly GCA_027569585.1. Taxonomy (NCBI): domain Eukaryota; kingdom Fungi; phylum Ascomycota; class Eurotiomycetes; order Eurotiales; family Aspergillaceae; genus Penicillium; species Penicillium silybi. Next base: position 116,545 of record JAPDFI010000023.1, read on the forward strand.
GCGGACGGAGCCGTTCTGGTCCACGACGCGAAGAGACTCGCGATCAACCTTAATTACACAGGCGACGGTTGCGGCACTGGAACAAAGTTAGCGCATTGTTAATGTCGAGAATCGCGGCAGTACTTACTCAAGCTGGACAAGGTCATGGACATCATAGATACCAAGTTGTCCATCAGCGCCCATCTCGGCAGAAAGACGAAGGTCTTTACTAAAGACAGTAATCTCCTGCATGCTCATGTCGCTGAGAAGAGTGACAGTGTCGTCCTTGACCTGCACCACCATGCCAAGTTCGTTCTGGTAACGGCTGCCTCCAATGACCTTGACGTGGTCACCCTCACGGAAGCGCTTGCGCAAGGTTCGGACGGGGGCATCGATTGTCTGGCCAGCCAGATCGCCCTCGGTAACTTGCAATGAAACAATATCGCCGCGAGTTGAGACAGTGCGACCGATCAAGCCCTGCTGTTCACCACGATAGACCTCGACAGGGTCACCAGGCTGGTATGAATCCTCGGCGGTCGAGTTCTTCAGGGTCTCAGCTAGAGAAGCTAGATCCAGGTTCGCGGTCCCATCTTCTCCTCCGCGAGCAAACATTGTCACTTCCTCCAGTCTCGGGTTGACGTTCTTGGTGATCAAGTGCTGGACGCGCATATCCTTGATAAGGAAGCCATCAATGTAAGTGTCGTTGAGGTAGCTCCAAGACTTGCCACCCAGGCCGGATGTAGCGGAGAGGTATTTCGCATGCTTTTTCTTTGCCTCGGACTCGTTGAACAGACGCTGCGGGGGCCGAATGGTGTTTATGGTACCACGCTTGCGCTTGGCATCGGGCCCCATCAAAGCAGCAGCATCATCATTCATGCCGTAGTCCAAACGGGGAACAAGTCGGACAGTAACATTGAGACCATTTGTCTCGACTTCCTCAATCTGGGCCAAATCACCCTGGTAACGGCCACGCTTGATTCGGACCCATCCACCAGGCATTAGCTCCTCTGACTTCTGGACCTTGAGGAGATCCGGCATCTCCTTGACGGGGACCAGAGTCATCTTCTGGGAGGGGTAGTAGAAGTTGATACCCTCCAGACCTTCAATAACATCAGCCTGTCTGCGTGCTTCACAGTAGAACCAGCCCTGCATGAGATGGCCGCGCTCGAAAGCCGAAATTATCCGAATGGGGTTGCGAGAACCAGCCGGGCGCTCCTCCATACGCTTCTGGATGGAATAAACGACCTCGCGCTCTTTTCCAGGTTTGCAGCGGGCACCCCAGATACTCGGGTCCTCCACACTGGGCAGAAGCAACCGCTTGGGAATCACGAGGGCATCTGTGGCCGCGGCGCGGTTCCGTCCATAGCGCTCCTTGAGCAACTGCGCCTGCTTCTCCGCGTCCATCGTAGCATCAAGCTCGCGCTGGCGGTCAAGTTGTCGGTGGCGGCGGTCATCTGTTTCGGCACCAGCAGGCAACTGATCGAAGTCGTCGGGGTGCATCTCTGTACCGAACTCGGCGAGTTCGTCCTCGTCGTCTTCGGCTTCATCTTCTTCTTCGTCGACACCGGCCTCTTCATCGATGAAAGGGTTGAGGGGACCGCGTCTGCGCTTGCGGGGACGAGCCTCCTAGATAGCGTATCATGTTAGCAGAGCATTTCCCCGAGTCAGAGCCTCAGAGGGAGTACAAACCACGGCCTCTTCGTCGTCTTCCGCATCTTCATCCTCTTCCTCATCTTCCTCATCTTGCTCGTCGTCATCATCGACAACGTCCTTCACATCGTCTTCGTCTGCATCGCCTTCATGCTTGACGTCGTCTGAACCATCAGCGCCACGCCTGTCAGACTTGGCCGGCTGTTCGTTGTCGTTGCGTCAGCTCCACTTTCAACCGACACTGCTCATTGATCGCGACCGACCTTGGAATCCTCGCCTTCAGAATCATCAACGGGGGCGGGGTTGAACTCATCATCCTCGTCGTCCGAGCCAAAATCCTGATTGAGAAAGTTGGACATCTTGTAGGGTAAAAGGTCAGGGTATCGATGAAGGGAAGACCGCGCAGTTCCGTATAGACGGCTTTAAGGTCGAGTGCAAGTCAATGGACGTCTCTAGGAGCCGAAAGGAAAGTCAGCGACAGAGGATGGACGATGCGTAAGCACAGGGGAGAAAAGAATTGGAGATCTGGACTGTACCGAAACCTTTGAGCGAGGCGCAGAGACCGCCTACCGCGGAGGTGGCAATCCCGGTCGCTTGAAAGGAGTGAAAGGTGAAAAGAGAAGTTCAGAGGTTAATCACAGAGGAACAGAGTTATTTATACCCTGGGCCGAGTCAGTGAGTTGGGGGATCGGAGAGGTCGAGGAGCTGGGGTCGCGATTCGCGAAGTTCAAGAGGCTGCACACTCGGTCTTTATGGGCAGCCGGACTGGCTCTGTTTACTTGCCTCACGAGAGCCACTTTTCTCCTTCCACAAGTTCTGGACAAGGATCACAATTATCTTTTTTTTTTTAATGCTACGGTCCTGGGGTAAATGAATATTACCTGCAAGACCTTTTATCAAAGATTAGAATACGTCTTTGGTTTGCTGTCAGATTACGTCCCTCCCTTGTTAACTTACAAAACCACGTCATTCAAGTATACCGTATACTTTATTCCAATAAGAAGATAGAAGCGATATTGCAAATATACAGTCGACGTTATTGTACAAAGGCAAAATGATAAGGAAATGCGTCACACTGGACGGGATATCTAGCCAAAAATCCTCGAGTCCAGAGCGGAGGAGGAAATGTCAAAGGACAAAGGGGAAAAAGAAAAGTGCTCTGAAATCAAGATGCAACATGCCCAAAGGCTCCAATCTAGAGCTTCATGCCAAACATCTGGTGCACGCGCAGGCTCTGGCGCATGCTGAGATCCAACATGATCTCCTCACTTCCACCGGGGATAGCATAGGCACGAACATCACGGTAGAGTCTCTCAACTTTTCCACCCTGGCCACCACGGCTGTAACTCAGACCACCGAAGATCTGACTGGCTTCACGGGCACAGAACTCAAAGGTCTGGGTAGACTGGGCCTTGAGGCCGGCGATGGCACCACCCAACTTGAGCATGGCCTCGGTCTCCTCCATGCATTGGCACTGGAAGATGATGTTCTCGAGCCAGTTGTAGGTGGCTTCGATCTGGCGGGCCATGTGGGCGAGCTTCATGCGGATGACGGGGTGGTCGATTAGCCGCTTACCGAAGGTCTTGCGCTTGTGGGCGTACTTCATAGCTTCTTCGTAGCAGACACGGGCGAAGCGGCAGCATTGGATGACGATGCCGATGCGCTCGTGGTTGAAGTTGGTCATGATGACCTTGAAACCGCCGTTCTCCTTGCCGATCAGGTTTTCGACGGGGACCTTGACGTCCTCGAAGGTCACGTAGGTGGTTCCAGAGCTGAGCACACCCTGGCAGTCCATGCGGCGGGTGCTGACACCGCCAGCCGAGCGCTCGATCAGAAGGACGCTGAGACCATTCATGCCGTCCTTGCCGGTGCGAACGGCAGTAGTGAAGTAGTCGGCCCAGACACCGTTGGTGATCCACTTCTTCTCTCCATTGACGATGTAGTGCTTGCCATCCTCACTCAGCTTAGCCTCGCAGCCGAGGTTAGCCACATCACTTCCGGCATCAGGCTCGGTGATAGCCAGACAGATGCGCTTGTCACCGGCCAGGATGCCAGGCAGAATACGGTCAACCAGTTCCTTCTTGCCGAACTTGACCAGAGGCGGACAACCAATACCGTAGCCACCGACCAAGTTCCAAACCAAGCCACCGCTGCCAGCGCGGGACAGCTCGTCAGTGAGCAGCATTTCATGGAACAGATCCCAGCGGTCAGGCGACACAGACTGCACTCGGTAGGGAGTGTGCTTCTCCGGGTACTTGACACCGAGCAGACCGGCCAAGTAACCGCGCTCGCCCATCTGCTTGTAGATATGCGGAGGGACCTCCTTGCCCTCATCCCACTCGGTAACGTAGGGTTCGATCTCGGTCTCGACCCATTGGCGAACCTCCTCGCGAAGAGCGGCGTGCGTTTCGTTAAAGTACGGCGAAGAGTACTGTCAAATCACACACAAATCAGCACCTTCCAACAATTCTTTTTCCGAGGGGCTGGACTTACACCCTGGTACCACGAGGGATCGGCGAAGGGGATCAGATCGCCATACGGATCCTGCGGCTCGGCAGTGGCAGGAGGCTTGAAATCACCCGAGGCGGCCTGCGGTTGCGGCTTGGGCTCAGCCGTCTTAGGAGCAGCGGCCGGGGCGGGCTCGGGCTGCTTTTTGGTGTCCAACGAGCCGATCTGCAGCTGGCCCTTGTACTTCTTCAGGATACCCTCGTTGTGGTACTTCCAGAACTGCTTGGATGCGTCCTTGCCGGCAACACGCTGGAGAACTGTGCAACTTGTTAATATTAAGCGTGGTCTCGTGGTCGCATGACGTACTCTTCTTTCCACCTGTTGACCATCTCCGTCAGCATGTGATTCTCCGGATACTCGCGGCGGCGTCACTCGCGCCCAATTGCACAAGACAGAACTTACCAGGGTGTTCATCTTGGAACTTGGAGACATCGTAGACATCCTCGTCAATCACGATCCACAAGCTATCGCCCTTGCCGTGCGACGCGACATCGTCCTTGCTGAAGGTCTTCGCCATGGTGTGCGAGTTGAAGGGAGGTAAGAGGGAGCTGAGAGGTATAAGATAGGGATGTTATAATTCGGAGTAAAGTACGGAATATATAACAGAGACACGCTCCGGGGAAAAGAAGGGATTTCGTGGGGGTAAAAAAAAAAGAAATCGAACTTCCGGGGTAGATGGAGCACGAGCGATATAAAGGAACCGGGGACCGGCACCCGATTCAGCAACCGCCGTTCATCCCCGTCTCTCAAGTCCTCGGAGGATCCACGGTCACTCGTGCAACTGGAATTCCATTCAGCTGCGTCCCTCGGTCGCAGATCGCATCGGTCTGTCATCGGTCATCCTCGAATGCCATGTGCATGATTGGCTCGAACTGCGTCATTGTCGGTGAGAAAAGCCGAGGCCCTTTGGAAGGTGCTGACTAAGGCCGTGTCCGAGCATGTGAAGAAGTCGGAGTGTTTTGCGATTCGCGGGTTTCCGAATTTATACTTGGTTTTGTCTTCATGTGCTTGTAATCTTACTCGGTGGCTGATCGCCTGGTGACCTCGTACGTATAAGCTCATGGAACAGTCAACAAATGCAGACGAATGCAGACAAATGCTTCATATCACGGGCCGCGACCGCATCTCAATATATCAGGCATGGAGCTGACTAGTCTAGTAATACATCCCAGCGTCAAAGGCTTATCTCCCCAACACTCTACTCTTCCTCGCCCTCCGTCTCGTATGTGAATTCGTCGGGCACCGGCGCATCCTCCGCGCCCTCCTCGTCCTCATCGACTGCGGTCAACACGCCCGCTGCAGCCGCAGCACCGGCGGGGGTAGAAGACATCAAGGCGCGAGCATCGGCCCGTTGAGGGGTCTGCAGGGCAGCGGTACCGATAGCAGCCTGAAGACGATCCTGAAGAGTCTCAGTCGGGGCAGGAGCCTCCTTGCTGGCCTTCAGTTCAATGGTTTCGCGAGGCTCCTCGGGCTGCTTGTCAAGAACGACAACGACACCGCCAGTAGGCTGTGGAAATAGTTAGTGATGAGTATTACGGCATAGTAGGAACAATAAACTTACCCTCTTAACCGGCTCGTACCGCGGGTCAGGGAACGTCAAGTACTTGAGCTGTGCAGGAAGTACCCGAGACATGTTGTCCAGCTCGTAGCCAACCTTCTCTCGCTCCACCTTCTTCTTCTGGGCTTCACCAGCGGCCTTCTCACCATCCTTGCTCTCCTCACCCTCGGCCTTGGGAGCCTCATCGGTCTCCATCTTCTCCGGCAGCTGGTCCGAGACCTTCGGCGTGGTGGGCGTCTGGTCGATGTCCATGCTCTCACGGCGTGCCTGCTTCTCACGGCGCTGGGCACGGCGCTTGGCCTGGGCCGTCGTCGAAAGCACCGCAGTCTTCACCTTCTCCGGAGCCTCCTCGGCCTTAACTTCCTGCATGGGAGGATAGTCGAAGAGACTGGGGCGAGTGTTGCTGTGGAACTTGAACTCCGGAACCTCCAGCTTCTGGTCGACACCGATCACGGAAGTCGGGGCAAAGCTGAGAGACAGGAAGTGGGTGAGAGGGAACCAGTACCAGTACTGACAGAAGACTGCAGCTCCGACAATACCGGGCATGTTGAGATTGCCGGTCTGTGTTTGCAAGCTGATGGTACAGTTGCGGCCACCGGCATCGATAATTCCGAGAGCCACGGCACAACCGAACTTGGCCATGGCATCCTCGTGACGGTCACCCAGCATCTTCATCATAGCCTTGCGGAGGCTGGTGACACGAGGGTTCATGGCCTCGTTCTGCTGAACGAGAACCATGGCCAGCGAGATCAAGGCACCTTGTCGGACAAAGTCGGTCGAGTCCTTGAGCATCGGCTCCAGGAGATCGATAGCCTCATCCAGTCCGGTGCCGGCACAAGAGATACCGAGAGCCATGGCGGCACCGTATCGGACGTGGGGGTTGTAAGATTCCGAGAGGAGCTCCACCATACGGGGAACGCTTTGGTGCTTGCGGAACAGGATGAAGCCCAAGCTCAGCACGGCAACTCGGCGAACATCGTCGTTCACATCACTGACGGCAACGTGGAGGAGCTTGCGAACAGCCTTGTTGCTGCTGCTACCACAGTAGGCCAGAGCGATCGTCATGATACCGCCGTAACGGAGAGTGGGATCAGGGTCACCAAGGAGACCGTTGATCAACTCATCGGCAGCCTCCTGCCGGCCGTACATGATCAAAGCCATACCCATAGCAAGACCTCGAACGATCTTCTCGTGCTGAGTGTCATGGGCGTATTGGATCATGTCCTCCAACGCCTTCATGTTGCCTGTGCCCAGCATGACGAGGCCCATGGCAAGACCAACGGCCTCACCGTTGAGAGCGGAGTCAGTGTAAAGCACATTGCGAAGGTCCTCGTAGATACCCTCATCGCCAGTGGCCATACCAGCAACACCCAGACCCAGAGCACCTCCATGCTGCACAACTTCCTCCGTAGCCTTCTTGAAGTGGTCACGAATGAGATCGACAGCCATACCGCCGTGGTTGGCGAAAATCAGACCGTAGGCGTACAGGGAGCCACCCTGGCTGTAAACAGAGCCCGAGCCACCAACACCGGCAATGTGTTCCTTGGGAAGGTAGGGCTGCAGGAGCTTCTGGCCTTGGCTGAGGTTGCCGCGGTGAATGACACCCAAAGCAGCGGTCGCCGTGAACTTGGACCAGTTCACAGCCTTGCCGAGCCACTCCAGGTTCTCACGGAAGAACTTGTCGTGTGTGGTTCCGGCGTGCATGAAAGCGTTGCATAGAGTGACGGCGGTGTGGAATATGGAATTGCGGGCCTCGAGGCTGTCGCGCACCTTATTCAAGATAGACATGTCGACCTGATTACTCCGGTAGAGGAATTCCAGATTCAGTTGAATGGATTTGATACCATCCAGGATGGAGAGAATGTTCTTGAATGCAGACGTAGACTCATCCGAAGCCTTGTTTTCGGGGCGAGTTGAGCTCGATTGGTCCTCAAGCAAGGCATCTGACTCCTTGGGCTCTCCTTGCTCGGTCTTCTCGGTTTCGCTCTCAGGCACCAGCTCGGAAATCTCCTCGCGAACCTTCTGAAGGAACTCCTGGGTGCTGTTATCATAAAGGTCAAAGGAGATTTGGTATGCGACGGCGAGGGACCGCGGGTCGCCCTTCTCGACGAGTTGACGGAGAATGTTGGAGGCCATCGAGTGTTCATTAAGGTAGACGACGCATTTGGCGATCGAAAAATAGTCGGGGGCGGGAATCTCGTTAAGAAGCTCGAGAATGAGCTTAAGGATCTTTAGAGGTAAGAGTTAGCAGCCTTTCATACCAAAGGGGAGCTGGCGGGTTGACAAACCTCATTGCGGAAGCCTCGCTCTTGGACAATGCCCATGCAAATGTCCAGAACGTACTCCATGAGCTCCTCACTTCCGTGAGATTCACCCGATTGCTGCTTCTCGTCCGCACTGGCACGAAGGATGGCCAGACGGAGAACATCCAAGCTCTTCGCCTCAATCGCAATACCGATCACTTGACGGTAACGCTTTTGGCGGAAGCACTCTTCAAACAGCCGCTCGATCACAGCCTGTAGTTGACCCTGGACACCCCGCTTCAAGACAAGAGGAGTCTCGTTGTGCTGGACACTCTGGTCCTCGCCGCCTGGGTGCGCAGCGTCAATACCAGGAACCTCCTGGCGCGAGAGCAGGGACTTCGACGGCAGAGCGGATTTGGAAAAGGGTGTGATGGGAGAGGTCAGGCTTGCTGATGTGCTGGTGGCACCATCGGCGGATGCTGGAAAGGAGGTGTTCAGGTTGGCGGCCGGGTCACCAGCGGCAGGTTTCTGGGCAGCGGATAGAGAGATAAAGGTATCGACGCATTTGGCTATATACAGACGGGCTATGGTCAGCAACCCATCGAATAGGCCACTCCGACGTGAATTTGCTCGACTTACCGATAATGGTCTCCTCGTACTCGCCACCGTTGTCGAGCTGGAACAGCTTTCCTGCGCCGAGGGCGAGGACCATGCTCTCATTATATTCCTGCAGGTGATAATATACCTTGGAGGCAACCAAAGCAGCCAGTCCGCGTTCAGGGAATGATTCATCTTCGTAGAGAGCCTCGCTGAATGGATGTGGTCAGCGGTGCACAGTGAGCCGGGGGTCCTCGGCAAGAAGGATTGCGCCAGCAGTCGCCAACGATCCTTCCATCTGCCGTATAAACAAGAGTCAAGTACTCACATTTCGGGGACCGCGTTCACAACTTCTGTCCAAAGCAGGTCGATCTGGGAATCTAATGACTTCAAGGCAAAGACCTTGAGCTCCGGGTCTGGCTCTGAGAGGAAGCCGACCAGGCCGGCGGCCGAAACAAGGCCGACCATCTTTATTGATCGAGACGGCTGGCGTCGAAACCGGCTGGATGAAGCGCAGACTCGAATGGTGATGTTGTTGTTGGGTGTCGAAGCAACGTCGACGGGAGGGAGCTTGGGGGTCAACAGCGAGTGAGCCCCGTGGGAGAAACGGCGTGATGGGAGTCAAAGGTCCCGAGCAGGGTAACGAGCAGAATTACAGTCAAGGGTTAACGGGGAAAGACAAGATGGACGTAGGGGACAAATGGAAGCTGGAAGCAGACAGCAGAAGCTTCGCAGGCGCGAGACCCGACAACGTCAACGGAGCTGACTGTACTGGTCACGTGCCATGACGAGCACTTGCAGCTGTTTCGCACACCCGAATCATTTACTTGTCTTGATATCTTCTTACTGCGCTTTTGCTTGGATTTTCGTTTGTATACACTCAGCAAAATAGCAATAAGATACATATTTAAAATACCGAACCGTCAGACGGAATAGCTCCTCACGCGTAGGGTTGCTGTACCTGCATGGGCGGCCAGCAGGGCGGTCAGTTATTGTCCGGCGCGAGGTCCGAGAGCGTCAGCTGGCGATGTCCTCGAGACTGTCACGATGCTGGTCTTGGCCTGCTAAATAACCCTCGTTCCCGGGATCCCTTCTGAAGTTTTGTTCTCCTTTCACCAGCCTGGTTGGTCTTTCAATTTTGCCTGCCATGTCGACTCTTCTCCCCTACCGTGATAAACGGCTATCGCCGGTGCCCGCAGGAGCTTCCATATACCACCACGATCCTCTTCTATATGTGGAACGCCAGGCAAAACACATCCAAAATAATCTCCAGATCTTGATCGACGCGCAGAGTGAAGGTCTCCTCTCTGGCCTGGCTCGGCCCCGGTCAGACAATACTTCGGACGGAAGCTTCACCCCTACATCATCGAGAGCTAGTCAAGCTCGGTCAACCCCCGCGATTTCCCCAAAAAGGTCTCCTACCAAAAAGATCGGGCTCAGAGAAGCACGACAGGGTATTTTTCAGTCCATTTATGACCTACTGAAGCTGCGAGAGGATGAGCGAGAGGTACTCTCGTCGCAGACAGAAGAACGAGACAATGCACTTCAGGAAATCGAGAGTTTTACCTCAAAAAGAGGCGGCTTACAAGAGGCCATATCTACTATTCACACCAACCGAGAGAACCAGCGCGCTAAACAACTGCAAGAAGAGGCTCGCAACCTCGAGACTGACATTCGTGAACTGGAAACCAGGCTGTATGAGATGAAAGCCAAGCACCGGCATCTTGTCAGCGAGATTTCAAACGTCAAAAACTCGGTTGACGCGAAACTTTCCTCCTACACCGAGTCCATGTCCCTCCTCGAGTCCAACATTCGCAACTACCTTCGCAATCCTCCAGTCCAACCCCTCTCGCGCACGAACAGCTCGGGCTTCTATTCCCTGAACCCCAAACGCCGAACCCTCGAGATAGCCCAAGAACATTGGAAATCAGAACAGGAGGATTTGCAAAGGAGACAGCAAGAAGTTGATGCGGAGATTCTGGCACTCGAAGAAGGCGGCGGGGTCTGGAAACAAGCTATGGCTGACGTCTCCGGGTTTGAGAAACGTCTCAGAGCCAATATGCGCCACTATATTGAGTTGCAAGAGCAGGCGACCGGGCCAAATATGGGTCAAACCGAGGATACGACAGAAGAAGTAGCTGCCAATGTTGCAGGAGACCTGGATAAGACCACACGGCGCCTGGAAGCCCATTTGGAGTATGCAGAGGATAAAGACTGGAAGCTTCTTGTCTGCTGTATCGCTGCCGAGCTGGAAGCTCTCCGAGAAGCAAGCAAGATGCTTCTTCCAGCCTTTGGCTTGCCTGTGCCCAGCGACGATGCTCCGTCTGCCCAGTCGCCGTCACCAGCCGACCAAGTTCACGATGGATCTGCGGATGAACACGATGATCCACTAGGTAATGACAATCCGGAACCACCGGCTGATCTCTTGAAGGATGGTCGTCACACAGATACTGCATCCAGATCGGAGGATGATGAGCCCGACCCGGCATGGCTACTCCCTGAAGCTTGATGGGCGTTAGAGTCAGTCATTTTGAATAGCATATGCATCTAGCATGAAATGGTTCTTTTTCTTATTTAATGAACGAAAGTTGTCAGTAAATAGAGCGTCGAGGCGAGCTGATAAGTTGCGTTAGAGCAAATTCCAGTTGGGGCGCGGGCGGTCCATCCAACCTTCCCAATTTCAACACCACCTCCTCAAGAAAACAAAATGAACTAAGAAACTCGGAAGAATGTCAAGGAAAAACCAGAGTCGACCATGAATGTCATCGGTCCGACCTTTTCATTCGGTCTGCCCTCGGTCCACGATGGTTGCACGCTTCAGTGCCGGCTCTACCTCCCTGGTTGGGTCAGAGATATAGAATCGGCACCGGCGTGGTCCGTACGCGGTGTCATCCTCGCACACCCCTACGTGCCTCTGGGTGGTACCTACGATGACGAGGTTATAAGTTTTCTCGGCGGCGAGCTGCTTCATGAAGGCTATATCGTGGGGACATTCAACTTTCGGTACGGCACTCCCCCGATATCGCGTTGGAGTCGGCTAACATGACCCTGCAGCGGCGCAGCACCCTCCGAAGGACGATCCAGCTGGACTGGACGGCCCGAACTGGGAGACTATGTGGCATTCTACGGATTCATGTTACAGTATCTGCACCGAGTAAAGATTGCACTTTTGCAGAAACTCCTCAGCGACCCAGATCACGCCCCTTCGCCCACAGCATCCGCAGACCGGAATATCCATCTCATTCTGGGCGGATATTCCTTCGGATCACTGATAGCGTCGCATGCCCCGACGCTTGATGTCATGATAGAATTATTCCGAGCCGGAGCAGCAACTCCGGGCACACCCATCTACGAGATTGGCGGCCAAGCAAGGAAGATAGCAGCGGCAACGATCCGGGATCTGGCCCCAGCAAATCTGGAGGAGAGGGAGAACCCCGACAACCCCGACCGGATCGAGCTGAGTGCGGAGACGGCTATTTCCTATCTGCTCGTGTCACCTCTGCGGCCGCCAGTGAGTCAACTCCTGACCGGGTTCTGCAGCCTATCGCTGAACGTGGGGGGAATGTCAGCTCCAGCTCAGGCCCGGGCCGCAGTGCGTCCAGCCGACCAGCTGAGTGCTCACAGGACCCTGGTGCTTTATGGGAATCGGGACGAGTTCACCTCCGTGCGTAAACTGCAAAGGTGGTCAGCCGAGTTGGGCCGCGTGCCGCAGAGCCGTTTCCAGAGCGGCGAAATCGAGGGTGCGGGACATTTTTGGCGAGAGGAAGGTGTGGCGACGGAGGCGAGACGCATTCTCCGTGAATGGCTTCGGCCCGGGCTTTGAAGTGTTTTTGAGCCTGCTTGGTTCTATGAATTGTAACTATGGCCTGAAGTGCTACTGTACTGCTATGCTGCTATGCTGTCTCTTCGTACTGTATAATAACCGTGTTTGACGTGTTCGAGTAGGTGTGGGGATGCACTCACATGCGTCGCATACCGCGCATGTGAATGACGCCAGGGACCAGATGATGGGTGAGATCGTATTAAATGAACCCTGTCTACGATCGATAACCCTGCTGCACCACTAGTCCTAAACCATCACTGGTTTACTTGGTTTCGATCTTACTCCTTCCCTAAGACGAAAGTGTGAAAACCGGGGAAGTTGGGGTCATCTCGGGTATTGGTCCTCGTGACGTCCTGCCCGACCGCCTCTTTCCATTTCATCTTATTTATCAACTCGCCTTGCACAGTCGTGCCTCACATATCCAAAACTTTAAGGGAATCCGAGTGGGCCGATAACCCCCCGGCTGGATGGCTTGCTCCCGATGCACAGGCCTGTTATGTCGGTGTTGGGCGACCCCACAATAGTTCAGTGCAGTGACGAACCTCTTCCAAACATTCCCCAGCGTCTCCCGCGCTCCCTGCGCAAAGCCATCTCAATCCCCGCAGTCTCGTCTCTCGTCAGAGACTCGTGGAATTGGGCTGGCGACACATTACATACCTACCGCGATGGGCTCTCTGCCGAGCAGCGAAAGCAGCGGGCGGACATCGAGGACCGCAAACAAGTGCTTTACCTGAAGATCAAAAATGTGAGTGTCTCCCTTGTACCTGGCAGGCACCGCCTCTGCAGAGTCACGTTTCTAACCAGGACCCGGGCTGCAGGCTGTGTCATACGAGGAATGGCGGAGCTGCGCCGAAGAGTTGGACGTGTTGGAACACAACGACGCTTGGAAGGCGGACCGCGAGTGCACCGAGTACTACCCGCGACTCGTCCAGGAACGCCTGCAACAACTGGAGGAGGCGCGCATCAACTGCGACGTGAGTCGGATGCTGTTTCTCGTCCGCACCGCTCTGAGCCGCGACCTCGGCAAGATGAGCAACGCATCGCTTTATCGCCACTCTCATATTGGGACAAAGGACCTGATCGATCAGTACATAACCACAGCCCTCGACACCATCAAGGCGCTGGTGGAACTCTCGATGGATAATCGCTGTGATGGGTTGGAGCTGAACTACATCCTGGATCAGCTGCTGGCGGCTCGACAAGCGTTTGGCCGGAGTGCATTGCTCTTTTCTGGAGGTGCGACTTTCGGTATGAACCATATCGGGGTTCTCAAGGCTCTTTACGAGCAGAACCTCATCCCGCGCATCATCTCCGGGGCCTCGGCGGGGAGTATCGTATGTGCAGTGTTTTGTACTTGCACCGACGCTGACTTGCCGGGGCTTTTGGATACCTATATCCACGAAGGGGATTTTGCGGTCTTCAACGAACATGGCCGAGAGGAGAACATCTTTCAGAAGACCGCGCGGTTCTTGAAACACGGGTCTTTCCTGGATATTTCCCACTTGGCAAACACCATGCGCAGCTGGTTGGGCGACATCACCTTCCAAGAGGCATACAACCGAACACGACGGATCTTGAATATCTGCGTGTCAAGTGCTAGCATGTACGAGCTTCCGCGGCTGCTGAACTATATCTCGGCTCCGAATGTGCTGATCTGGTCTGCCGTGTAAGTCCACCCACTCTTACCGTGTCATACTTGTGCTAATTATATGCAGGGCTGTCTCATGCTCCGTGCCCTTGGTGTTCAAGCCCTTCACATTGATGGCCAAAGACCCCAAGACGGGGCAAGCAATACCATGGAACGACCTCCACAAGCAGTATATCGATGGCTCGGTTGACGGAGACCTCCCAATGACACGGTTATCCGAGATGTTTAATGTCAATCACTTCATTGTCTCGCAGGTCAACCCTCATGTAGTTCCCTTCCTCCCAAAGGAAGACGGACTTTTTAATCCCGCCAAGCACCGGTCACCGTGCGGTCCTGGCCTTGGGGGTTGGATGAGCATGATGACGCATCTTGCGAAAGATGAGATACTTCACCGAATGACCGTCCTTTCAGAATTGGGAGTCTTCCCAAACTCCATGACCAAGTTTGCCTCCATTATGAACCAGAAGTATAGCGGCGACATCAACATCTACCCCGAACTGATTTCCTCCAATTTCCCACGGATCCTGGAGAACCCGACAAAGGAGTTCATGTTAGAGGCATGTCTCAGCGGGGAGCGGGCAACCTGGCCCAGATTGAGCCAGATCCATAACGCCTGCGCCATAGAATTGGCTCTCGACAGGGCTATCCAGCACATGCGTGCTCTGGTGGCCTTCAGTCCAGGCCAACTTCAGCTGCGCATACACGACTCTATTCATCATCACCCGGCCGGCTCGATAGAGGGAGCAAGACGAGGGCGTATTCAGCATCGGAGAAGGGGTTCCCACAGTCACGAACTCGTTCGAAGGTCCCGAGGACACTCAACAAGTCAACCCTCCTTTCAAGAACTGCGCAAGGCGCGCAGCACAGTCTCGCTCGAACAGCCCCCCTTGGCCTTTCCCGACACAATCTCCGTGACACCCAAGGCCCACCACCACCGGCGATCTTCAATATCATTCGGCGGCTCTTTCGGAGTCGGCTCGGACAGCGACGAAGAGGATTACGACTCGACATATACCATCGGCCCTGCGCTAGGAAAGCACCGGGCATCATGGGATGCATCTTCCTATGGGGGAGATTCGAGCCACGGAGTACTGCGAAGCCCAGGCCGATCGCGGCGATCGTCAATCTCTGGCAGGTCACCACGGTCCGTTTCAAGCCGACGAGAGTCACCAAAGCAGGTCCGTGCACCTTCGGCTAGAGAGATTTCCATGGCTCTGGCTCCGTCGTCGCACCACCTGCTAAGCATGACGGCGTCGGTGCATCCGGGCTCTCACGATGCAGCCTCGCGCAAAACGCGCCATTGAAGAGGCCCACGGTTAGTTCCGTCACGTTCCGGCGACACGTGGGTATAACCTTGCCTTGATGCTACATCCCCTCTCGTTCGATAGTACGAGATGATGCTGAACAACCCATTCCCAAGTCCGATGCGGGGCTCTCGGACGGCAAGGAGCCGTGCGAGATGATCTTGCATCCATCTATCTCCGACCCTGGCGTCTTTGATCTGACAAACACCAGTACAGTACTGGAATCCTCGTAAACCTGTTTTCGTTCCCAAGTCTCTTTGTTCTAGACGGGTCTCGGCATTTTCATTCCATCTCGGGTTTCTTTTGAAGTCAGAATAGAAGGTCCAGACCAGTCAATTCATGCGGGGTGCCATGGCAGTTTTGGATTTTGTATATAGTGAAAGAATGGGCTGGTACATAGGCGACTTCACTATCGCCAGGCTACCAGGTTGCTAGATTCTTGATTCATGTCAGATCCCTTTTAGATCGGTAGAACCAGTTTCAGTTAAGAATACGAAATCCCGCCCTTGGCGCTTGCACTAAGCTGTTACTGTAAGCGTTGTGGAGGAATCTTTTATGGAGATGTTTGGCTAGCCAACGGATGGCGAGATGGCAGTGGGGAGTCGGCACTGCGTGAAGGGAAATCATCGGCCGAGGAACTATTTAATGTCCAGGTTTTTCTATGATTGGACTTCTTTCTCGACAATCTTTCTCCCAGCCTCTTCAGACTTCTTTCTTGATATCTGTCTAAACATGTCGTGAGGTTCCGCTATTCAAAAGTCAAAAGTCGCTAATGGCCACTATTCACGTCCGTAGACCTGCTGTAACAGGGCGTGCCTGATAACCTTGGAAGCAGAAAATAATACACCAGTGCTGCTGCAGATCACGGTGATCTCCCAATAGTGAAGTCACTGGATCCACCGTTCGACCCAAAGGCAGCTTGATATAGTTTAGACTGCAAGGTCCCGCCCGCGCTATTCCAACCTCGTTCGGGGCTGACGACGCCTGGACTTGACTCGACCCTGAACCCTCACAACTTGACTTGGTTTTCCTATCTCCATGAAACACGTCTGCTGCTTCCATAAAGAATCCCGATTCCCCACCAGAACCGCAGCAGGGAGCCGAGACCGCATGTGCCGACCAGGAGCTTCCGAACCCAACCGTGCTCGGACAAGGTCAACCTTCTCAGCCTTCGTTTAACAGAGAAAATACAAGCCGAGCTCAAGGTCCACTTGCCGATCCATCACCGACAATTGGCCTATTGTTATCAATCAGCGGGAATGTTTCCCTCCAACGCCCACTTTGCACTTTGCACAACCCGCTCCTGTTGCGCCCTGATACACAACCTGTATCAGATTCTATACCCTGTGGCAAATCCTTCATGACGAAAAAAATCTCATTCTTCCGGTGTGGGAAAATGGACCTGGCGCCTCCAAACACCGTTGAACCTTGCCCCGCATTTCGGACTCTCCGAATATGAGGTGAAACTTGCCGTGCACAGCCCTGTTCAGGGCCGAGTCTGAAAGTTCAGATCGGGCTATTGCCCCAAAGAATTAAGCTCCTCGGGCGTATTCCGTACTGAGTAGTCTCGGCCCAGACCCGTCAGGGCTTGATCGTGTGAAACGGTTCCCCAATGGGGCAGGTGGCCCTCCCCATCCGAACCGACGTGGCAATATGATACGGTCAGCCCACCCCGGCACTCGATATACACGGAACATGATCGTCACCGCGTTGTCTGGATCCCATCCCTGCCCGTTCAAGCAGTCTAAGCGAACGTCGATACTTGCCTCGTTCACACCGAGCTCCGCTGCGATCTGCTTGTTTGGCCGTTGGCTGGGCAGCAGCTATCACGCTATACGCGGTGGAAAATATCTCTGCCCCATGTGGAGCTACCGAGGCCTGTGGCTTTGTCCCTTGTCCCTTGTCCCTGACGGAGGACCCTTCGGCACTAACCCACCAAAGGGCCCGAATTGTGCTCCTTGTGGGTCCTCCAGGGCAAAAATGATCGACAATCTGTACCCATCAGAAGCAAATTGTTGAGATCATTGCCCGATCACGGAGTCTCCATGTCGGAGGTCTCCATCAGGTCTGAGGACCCAGCAACAGCCACGGTGCCCAGCCCATGCCAGCCCTATAAAAAAACTGCTCGCGTGCCGAGTGGGCTTTTTCTTTTGCTCCATCACTACTACATATTACCTCGGTGGTGGTCATTCTCCAAAGGCTCTTATTCATTTCAATTGAATTACACACTCTATAATTCATTCACAATGAAGTACTCCAGCGTCGCTGCTCTGGGCTTGATGGGCTGTGCCCTCGCCCTTCCTCAGAGTTCTCCTTCCGGCAGCTCCGTCTCCTCCTGCAGCTCTTTCTCCTCCGGCGCTCCCACTCCGACTGGTATCCCCTCCGGCTTCCCATCCGGCTTCCCTACCAGCCTGCCTTTTGAGAAGCGCCAGATCTTCGTGCCCTCGGGCTTCCCTAGCAGCTCTGCTTCCTCAGGCCTCACTCCCACTGTCAGCCCTACTCCGTCGGGCCCGGCTCCCAGTGAGAGCGCCAGCTTCGCGAAGCGCCAGCTGCCCAACCCCTCTAGCATCCTCTCCGGCATTGAGTCCATCTTCCATATTCCCACCGGAATCCCTACTGGCCTCCCCAAGCGCCAGTTCCTTGAGTCCTCTGGCTCCTCCAGCGGCTCTACTCCCTCAGCCTCTGCTTCCACTAGCTTCCCTACTCCCTCGGGCCCCGCCCCTACCGGCCTCCCCCCGATCCCCACCCCCCGCGTTTAAATAACATAATCAACGCTTGTAAAGTGCGCGCGGATACTGGGGATGGCCTCAGATATCAAACAGATGCTGAGACGGACTGGACAGATCCATAGCGTGCTGGTCAGTGATGGTTCTGATGTATATTTTGGATTTGTTACGGATGAGAACCGGATTGTTTTTGGACTTTCACCTTGTACGAAATATGAGCTACGGGCATAGATGGAATGTTTGAATGCCAACAAGCCTCGGGAACACTGGGCTCATTATTTTGGTCGATTTGAATTTATTTTCTTTGCTACGGCAATACACACTCTTTTGGTTCATACCCGTATTCTCCAACCTTGGTATTCTCCAACCTTGGGATTGGTAGATTCAGGGGTATCACTGCTTCCAAGATCCGAAATCATGGATGCTTGGGACGTTGTAGTCGGTGATGTAAAACAGGGACCAGTTCCCCACCCGCCCTGCACATTGCGTCAGAATTCTAGATTGTGATGCATACTCCGATCTAGAAGTTCGTCCGGTCCGATGGCGAACACGTGAAAATCATAACCGTTGACACGGCCGTAGTGTCTGGCTTGGATGCGCTGTTTGACGTCACGCCATTGTTGTGCAAGACCTCCATATCTCGGACGGGCGATGCCCAGGTGCTTCCGATCTCGCTCGATAATGCAACTATTTGAACTGATAGTCTTGCAACTGCAGGTCGTCTCTTAGATTCAACTTCAGGAAGCGAGTGTCATTCCAAAGTTGATTTAAGTTTTTATTCGAGACGCCCGAAACAAGAATTGGTCCCGGCTTGATACAAGACCTGGATTTTTCTAGAGCATAGGTTGTAACTGCGAGAAAATATTGCAAAGCCCATTGACATAATGTTCTCAGTTCTGACTTTTTGCTTTCAAATTCCAATTCCAATTTTCGAGGCTTCAACGCTGCGGGTTTTGCACGAGTTTCATTTCCACCGATCCTCGTCCCAGCTAATCAACCCTAGATGTAGGAATCTATATTGAATCTTTCCTACTGTCCAAGTGCTCGGATAATCTTTACTCCATACGTGGCTCAATTTGTTCACAGCTCCTACTGACAACCATTCCGAATGCAGCTGCATCATAACTGGGTACATATAGTAGTGTACAATACATTATACCGGGGAATCCAAGGCTGAAGATAAGGAAGGGCATTTTAACTCGGAAATCTTGTGAAAGAGCCACTAGGTAGGCCTTGCTTATGTATCTGACAAGGGCGTACGACACCTTACTTGGCCCCGTTCAACCCCTCAATGTGAGGAAAAAAGTGAGAGGGATTTGAAGATGATGGTGTCTCCTAGTACAAGGCACAATGAACTCAAGTGAGCTACAATCTATCTTACTTTTATAATGTTCTCTACTGTCTCAATCTAACCTACCTAGACATGTATTTCCTCTCTACGTAGGACGCAAACACCCATTCACCCCCAACCCAACCGCCCCAGAGTAGCAATTCAACCAAGGATCCGTAAACAGCATCTCAGCCACAAGCAAACCCCTCCCGCTCCAAAAATAAACTCAGTCCTAAAACGCAGTTGGACCCTTGGACCTTGGCGGTGCGTGCTGAAACGCCGCAGAGTGTCAGCCCGACCAATCCGGTGGTAGTAATGGGGCCGGAGACCCCATTCCAAGCTTTTTCCAAGTCACGATAGCCGATCTTTTCGTATAGTCTGTCCCGTGTTTATTTTTGGGTTATGCTGCATGGCTGGTTTTGTATTGCGGTCTGAGCTGCCCTCGAGAGTGGGTTAAATAGTTCTTGCCTCCCTTTGTTTTGTTCGTCTGGTTGATATTGGGCTGGTCAAATCGTCGACTTCTTTCTTCTACCAGTGTACTCAGGAATTCTTTTGATTTCAGTCTTGAATATTGAGAAATATGGGGAATATATCAACGCACAGGGAATATCAAAAAGAAACGCCTCTTATGATGAAACCCACCCACTCATTAATTACCAGCATCGACATGTTGGGTATCAAGGCACCTCGCTGACAACTCTCCAGTTCCACCGATACTCACGCCAGACACAATGTCCACATTACAGCGCATGCTTTTGATCCGGTGGGTATCCATGCCCAGCCTCCTCAACCCAGGCAGCCTGCTGACCAGGTAGTGGAGCCTCACTAATCTCCTGCTGGAACCCAGCCTTGGAGTAATCATGACCATACCCAACCTCATGTCCACGGCCATCATTATCAACAAACCCAAATCCATGCCCGTACCCATACGCAGCAGCAGCAGTGGCCTGGTCATCGTCCGAGTATCCGGGTTGACCCGCCCAGCCCCAGCCACCCTGGTTATGCTTGGGTGTGGTGATGGTGGTGTCATTCCAGCGGTCGTACAAGTGATTCTGGTAGCGGTTTCGCCGGACGCGCTTGCGGCGGTGCCGGATGAAGAAGAAGCAGCACGTACCCAGCGCCACAAGGATGATTATGAAGCCCAGGATTGGGAGGGCGATTGCCACGCCCAGGTTTACGCCGCTGGCTGAGCTTGCGCTGGGCGTTGAGAGGGACATGGAGGAGGGGAGGAGGGTTTCTGTGAAAATTCGGGATGGGGAGATGTCGAATGCGTAGCCGACTGTCGCGCTGAAGTGGCAGTTGTATCGGATGGATTCGAGGACTGGAATATGGTTAGTAACTGCTTTTGCCCTTTCCGCATTGTGGAATTACGTACAGTTTGCGAGGAACACCTGGCCACCGGTGGTTCCCGGGTTCACGGCCTCGGAGGTCAAGTTATAGCAGAACTCGCAGGTGTTGACGACGTTGTCGGCGAATGAGGTACTCTTGCACCAGTCTTGGAAGTTGTTTGCGCTGGGGTCTGTCAAGGCGACCTGCACGGCTGGCTCGATGCCTGCACACGCCACTGGGCATTGCGAGCTCTGGTTCGTGACGACGGAGGGATATCCGAAGACACACGTTGAAAATGCGAAGCGTAGATTATCTGGAGTAGAGCCGTTAGCGACATTACCGCCTTGTTCTCGGCGATTGACATACAAAGTCCCCAGTTGACATCGGTTTCACCGGACGGGCGATCGACATAGGTGCTTTCCAACTCGCAGGTAATGCAGTCTTCGAAATCCTGGCCTTTAGTCTGGTTGTACTGCGAGTCCAGACAGGCAATCTCGGAGGCGGTGGTGTTTGAAGACGACCCCAATTTACTGCACCTCTCTGCACAGGGCGAGCCTAATGTGGTTCTCAAGCCCTGTACAGCGAGCGGGTTGCTTAGAAATAAGGCCGCCAGGACAATCGCTAGCATCCTGGGCCGTGGACCGCAGTCCGAATGTCCAGGCATAATGGGTGAGACCGACAGCTTCAGTTCCTTCAGTGACCGCCAAACAGCGAGGGAAGCAAAGGCCTAGCGCCAGGAGGAGACGATCACGGTGTCATGGAAATTGCAGCTCGGGGGAACGACAGCCAGGAGGAAAAGCTTCTTTTTCAGTGCCAGGGAGCTCTCTCGAAGCGACCGGTGGGGTGGTCGACTGGAGAGATCCTTGATCCTCTAGGAAGAAAGAAAGTGAGGCACAGAAAGTGTTGGTACATGCATTGTGAACCTGCCTAGTGCCGGAGTGTTGGGGGTTGGAGGGGATGTGCTCGTCGAATCAAGCACACCCCTCACGAGGGTACCAGCCCGGCGCTTAGAGCTCATCGAATACAGGCTGAGGGTTGGCTGGAAATGCAGGTCGGGCCAGAGACCCCGGTATGAGTGGATCTCTTGGGGCGTGACGAGTGTGATGATGGCGCCGAGGTGATTGGTGATGAGCGGCTGTGACTGTGACACGCTCTGCATATTCGCTGCACGGACCGGTGGGAGTTCGCTCCCCCACTATCGGTGCCAATCACTGCGAAAGCAGCTAGCTTGGGCACTGTAGGCTCAATAGGCTCTGTTCGAAACGGATCTCGGCGCCTTGTAGACTTTTGGTGGTAACGGGAGCTCGAGTGTGGAGAAGTTGAGTAGTGGAGAAAATCTCCACGCTGAGCGAAATTGACTCTTAAGGAAATTGAGTTGAAATATATCCTTGGACGTTATAGGTAGCAAATATGGTAAAAAAGCCTCCAGATGTACGCCTTTCTTGACATGTAAAAGTGTGGTAAAAGGGTCGAGAGATATTAAGTCCAACATCCGAGGCATTCTGGCCCATTACAGGCCATTTGAACGAAACTGACCTCCCACATATCAATCTCTAGATACAAAATAAAAATAAATCAAAAGCTCCATCATCCGTAGAGTTCATCGTAGGACGGCACCATCTCATGGCGAACCACAGGCTCGGGCTCCCGGTACCGCGGGCGGGAAGCATGTCGCTTGTCCGGTGCAGGATGCTTACTGTTGAATGTATACCGCGGCGTATCCGGGGGAAGCGATGGCGCCGAAACAGAAGGAGCCGAATAGCTCGTATGTCTTGAGCTGGTCGTTCCAGTGATCGAGGCTGAACGCTCAGTCGTCGAGCTTTGCATGCTGATTCTGCGCATGCGCGAGGTTACCGACAGTGGAGGAGATCTTGAAGAGTGGTCGACGTATGAGTCGTGGTCAAGTTGTGGTGAGGGGCGTGAGGCTTCTGTGTAACCGCGGTGTAGGGCGCCTCCTGAGTTACCCAGTGTGTCTCTTTCCTCGTCTTCTTCGTTGCATGACTCGTCGTCCACGTTATCTCGTCTTTCAGCCAACCCGCCAAGTGTACCATCAATGCCGAGGCCTCGGGATTGGACGTGTGAACTGCCACTGCGCTCTGCGCGGTGCCGTATATTTTCGTCGAAGTATCCTTTCGGAATCGGCAGACCGGCGCAGGGGTCTCGCGTGTTGATACTGTGAGGACCAAGGTCGTTTGGACTGCCTATATTCTGCGCTGGCATATCATTCACCGACATATAGCGTCTCGACTCATCTGGCTGGTCGTGATGATACCCCGCAGGAGTGGTGGCAGGCTGATTTCTTTGGTTCCATGAGCCCTCGTTGGGACAGCTGATGGCAGGGTCACCCCAGCGAGAATGCAACTCCGACGAAAGTCTGCGCTTCCTCTTGAACTTTTTCACGAGGCTCGCCATGGCCTTGAACAGGTTGGTCATCGAAAAGAGCTCGGAGTGAATACGCTCTGTATGTAAAAATCGACGGATTCAGTGGGAGGATAGTCCACTCCCCAATGCGGCGCGCATCTCAAGACCGATCAAACTCCGCACAGGGAAACGCGGAGCAGTGTCACAGGAGATGACGGCCCTGGTCGTGAGCCAAGATGCAATGAAAGAGGGCAGCGTAGGCGGCTTCGCCCGCATGGGTTGAACTTATATCGAGAGACCGTGAAGAAACGCTAATCATCGCATGTCTCTAGGGTTCCGGGTGGAAAGATCTTCTGAAGAGATACTAGACGGGTTGGTGTTGGGAAATGACAAAATGCCCAGCCAGTGATGAAGAAGCTCCCAAGTTGGGGGCCCGATACTACGGTTCAACCCGGCCCTCGGGGCACCACTTGGGACGACGATTCGAATCCCGCGCAGCGAGAGCGCTTCAGGATAAGTGATGAGCAAACCGCAGACGCGACAAGTGGCCGGGTGAATGGGCCTAGCGGGCCGTAGTCGAGTGGGATAGCTTGAAGACTGCGGGTGTTGGTGCAGGACAAGAGGGGTCAGGAGGAAAGTGGGTTAATTCGCGGCCCCAAGTCATTTGCAACCATTTGCGGCGCAGGACGTGCAGTTGACTCTTGATGGCGAGTCAGACATGGGTTGCACATAGTATCGCATGCACGTCGTCCGCGGTCGTCTTGGCAGGGCGCTTGTCGTGGGATCTGCACTGCGCACGAGTCACGACTGCGCCGGAAGGACCACAATGGAGAAGATCGGAGCGGCCCCCAGTGACACTGTTTGCTGATTAGCCATTCTTCCTCAACGGCCAGGGGTGTCCCGTGCAACCAGAAGCTGGAGACAGGGAAGCGGCTCCCGCCTGACCGCAGGCCGCGATCCACTTTGCGGAGAGGCTCTTTGGTAGGAGAATGGCACAGCTCCAGCAGGGATCAAAAGAGGGGGTGGGGTCATGACGAAGTTGACCCAAAGACACCATGTTTCACTATGATACTTCCGATCCCTGCACTGGGGATGGGTGGACGAGTAGAGACCATCGCCTCGAGGCGAAGCCCAGGAGGAAAGGGAATCGGTGGTTCGGAATGCGACAAGGTAGATCTTCCCGTTGAACTCGTGGCACGTCCCTTCCAGAGCTTATCTTAGGCGCCGAAGGGACTGAAAAGCGAGACCCCGAGAGGAAAGAGGGACCACGGGCGTCTGTTTGGGGTCTCGATCTCGTCTCCACTTGCTTTGCAGCGCCAATTGTGATCGTCCGTGATTTGTGATTTGGAAATGATTTGAATTGTACTTTAGTCCATTTCGCAACGTAAATCCCTAGTACGAACTAGGTGAACACTATGTGAAAATAAAGTCCATTCTCGTTTTCTCCTCCAGTGGAGAATCCATACAAAAGAGTCCAGCTCACAGGCAATGACCGAAACACGAAACTCCTCGCAGCTCATGACAGTCATTAAGAATCAAAGCTGTCCCGACAGCCCAAAAACCAGAGGAAACAAATAATATATATGCAAAATTCACCCAAAATTGGTAATAAGCCGTGACAGCACCGGCTTGGCCCGTTTTGGGCCGCGTGCGCCCTGCGGCGCAGAAAGCATTGGCTCTGAGTGACTCCTTTCCCGACCATCCCCTGATTTAGACGAGCGCTCAGCCGAGGCCGTTGGGTAGGACGGCATAGGCATAACGGACTGTCGTCTTGCATGAGACGGCAGGTTTGGCGGTGGGGGCTGATAGATGGACGAGCGTGCATCGTTATAGTGCACCTCGTTCAAGCGGGACGGTTGCCTGGGGTTGGGATAGCCGTATGAGGATAATAGATCAGCGCTGTGCGTTGATGTTGGTCGAACCGGTTGGTACTTTGACGGATCATACGTGGGCAGTGGGGGCTGGTCCATTGAGGCTCGGGAATAATAGTGACTGTAGTCCGGAGCGAAAGTAGATAGCGGCCGGGGATGTGCAGAGCGGGGCCCGGACGCTTCATAGTTGGATCTGTATGCCGGTGGCACTGGCGGCCGCTCGGCTTGCTGTTGCTTTCGCTTCGCCCTCTCCTTGCGGGAGAAAAGGTACAGAAATCCACCCGTCACTGCGGGGAGCTGGTCAGCGTTGCATTATCACCTCTGTTCCAGGGCCATGGGCAAGCCTACTTGCAAGGGCCAAGTTGCTCTAGGCCTCGCCAATAACATGCAACCTTTTGTGAAATCTTGAAATCTTGGCCGGTAGATCGTGTGATGAGAGTTCGGAACAATATCGAACCCCGGTTGGGAAGCAAGCTAGCGATAGATGGCACCGGGGTATGGACGATGCAGGGTCAAATTAATCCATACCAGTGCCGGACTTGCTTTGGACCCTCCCCAATACCTGGGTATAATTAAGGAGGTAATCCTCGGGCGTGAGATTGAAAAAGGCCCCGACACACCCTGATATATGTCTTCAAAAGAAGCTTCCCCGGCACAGGACCCTGTTTCAGGTGAGATATTTTGAGGCGTGGGCAAAAAGGTAAAGATAGTAATTGACAGACTATAGATAGAAAGGCCCATAATTAGCCCTCAATCGGTCCGAATTCGGTGCCAGCACATCACGCTAGTCACGGCCAGGCCTCGTCCGAAAGCGCCCGCTGCATACCGCAGCTGTGCGTATCTCCATCTTGCATGGGCCCGGCAAATCACGGTGAACCAACACTTGCGCGATCTTCTGACTGGCTGAAAGTACGCGCTGCGTGGAATGAACAAATCAACATCCCAGCTGAAACCAACACTAACAAAAGACGCTCAGGCGGGGTCGGCTATCACCGTCGGGGATCTGCACGCCGCTGTCACTGTAGATTTCGATTCGAGATGCTCTCAAGAAAACAAGAAACAAAAAACAAAAAACAACATTGAAAACTGACAATCCGAACCAACCAAAAACCTACACCTACTCTGCGTACGCGCGGTAAACAGCGAGGCCCTTATCCGTGCTGAAATCCAGCGCAACGCCCTGTCCCACAAAGAACACGAACCCCTCCTTCAACTCAACCGTTTGACCCCCAGGGACGTTCATAGACCCACATCCCTTAGTAACAATCATCAAACTAGGACCCAGAATAGCCTTGTGCGTCTCCTTCTCACCCGCGCCAAGACAAGTGCACAGAACCGAAAACTCGCTGATCGGAGGCGCGTACACGTCCGTCTTGCCATTCAAGCCCTTGTCACTCTTCCGTCGCGGCAAGAGAGCGCCCTGGGCATCGTGTGGCTCAAAAGTGAGTGCCTGGCCGAAGAGCTCGACGCTGTCGCGCTCTGCGGCGGGACAGAAACCCGTGTTTATCACGTTGTCGGAGCGGGCCATGCATTCTACGATGTCGCCTTCGAGGTATGCGTGGATGCTATCTGCTGGCACGAAGACGGAGTCGCCGGGTCCTAGGGTCATGTAGTTCATTAGGAGGGCGGCGACGAGGTTGCCGTTGTCGTTTTCGCCGTACTGCTTGCTTAGGCGTTCGAGGAGGCCTGGGATATAGGGGTCTCGACCGAATTGGGACTCTGGGATGCTTTGGAGTTCTTTGATTGTTGAAGCGACTGTTTTGGGATCGGCGCTCAATAGTGATTTGCACACTTGTCGTAGCGTTTCGTTGTTGAATTTTGTGTGTGGGGAGACGAATCTTTCCAGTGGTTTGAGCTTGAATAGAGTCTGGATGTCATTGAGCGGCTTCCAGCCGGCAAAAAGCTCAAATTTGGTGAGTGCGATAGCAATCTCCGGTTTGTGGTTGGTGTCGCCGAATTTCTTGGGGTCCTGCTTGTGCAGTCTGGCGGCCAGGTCTAGGTCCGGATGGATTTGAAGAGGTAGCGCTTTGGCAAAAGACAAAATCTATAGCCGTCAGCTTTCTACACACATTCAATCTTGGCGGCTGACATACCTTTGGCAGGAATGGTATCTCTGCGCCCCATCGATCCAGCACCGACTTGCCCACCAGCTGGGGGTTCTTCTTCAAATATTCACCCAAGTGTTCGCCAGTAGGCAGTAGATAAGATGGATTAGAGGGGTAAGTCCCCATCCACATCTGGAGTAAATGTTAGATCGTGTATGTAGCCGCTTCCAATGGCAGTCCTACCTCTGAGTATGTTTGGGAGTCGTCGATGCCAGCATTACCTGGAGTCTTCGACCACAATTGGGCCACCAGAGAGCCTTTCCCTTTCTTACCCCAGGGGTCATTCTGTAGTGAGATCGTTAGAGGCGAAGGGCGTGATTGGGGGGAAAGAGCATACCTTGACACCGCAGCGAAGTTGAACCACTGCATCCGCCATATTGAGTCTATTTCTATCGTGCCGATATTCAAAACTGGAAGTCAAGACAATATCTCATTAGATTAATCTTAAGTGAAGACAGATAACCGAAGTGTGATGCCATAGGTAATAGGTTTAAGGAATGTGAAATTTATCTCCAGATGGGTAGCCAAGATACGTTGCCATGTCATCATAGTGATCGATCCTCAGTCGCATTTATCAAACTGTATTTCTTCAATACAAGCTTAAAGCGTCTCAGAGGAACCTGTGGACATTATATCCGCCAATAAGAATGTTGGCTCCAAGGAAGATCCGGGTAGATTGTGGCGAATCACAGTGACGTCAATATTAGAAGAAGGTCTCCATAAGATTTCCCTGCAAAAAGAAGAAATGGAGAGAAATAATACAGGCTTTGTGAGATACAATTGAAGAGTATATTTGTTAAGGCGAAATGGTTCGTACGTCATTCTGGAATACTCGTGTGACCCGAAATATGAACAAAAATCCCATAACACCTTAAATGCCGCACTCCAAACGCCGCGCAATGACAAGCAAGGAAAAACACCATTCGTGAAAATATTCAAATATATCGAAAAACCAACCAACCAACACTAATAAAGGTCATCGGGGTCAGGAACCATCGCCAAAGTCATAGGTTTCAATGACGACGATCGCTTCCGATCCGCCGGAACAAACGGAGAGGTCCTCCGCCTGGGCGGCAAACCAAAACTAAGCCCGGACCCTGCACCATCCGAGCTGTCGCCCAAGCTGGATCGCAGGCTCTGTCGATCATCCTCTTGGCGCGCACTGGCCCTTGATGGAGCTGGCATTCGCGCATTTCGGTCGCGTTCTTCATCCTCTTGAGACTCTGAGAGTGAGTCTCGTCGAGCTCGAGAGCGACGACAGGATCTTGCTGATTGGCTTCGAGGGACAGAGCCGGGAATATCTTCCAAGTAGGGACCGCTGGCGGGGATATATCGGTACCGCGGAGTGCTTTGGCTGGAGGTTTCGGAGACTTCCGTCGGATAGTCCTGTTGAATGGGCTTGTATGCAAATTCGGGCTTCTTTTGATCCGTCTGGCTATCTCGCTCCGCTGGGATTTCCCCTCTTAGGTGTTTGGGGCGAGATGCCAGTCGGACTGACAGTCGACCGGGTCGCAGTGAACCCAAAGACAAAGAGTTGCGACGGGAGATGGTTGAGCTCGTCGAGTTGCTTTTATTATTTTCTTTTGTAGCTTTCTCATTTACATGATGGAGATTCCGATCCGAAGGAGAGCAGTCTGGAACAAAGCCGGGCCCGTAGGCTGGCCTCCGGGTAACCCGATGAGGATTGTCATATTGGTTCCATGAGCCATCCGTGGGGACGGAGATGGCCACGTCACCCCATCGAGAGTGTAGAGGTTTGGGAGACTCTGGTCTTCTGAAGATGGAAAGAGGTCTGTTGACTATGCCGGCCATGTTGCTATTGCTTGTGCTGAGACAAATAATCCCCGATCTTGTGGAACTGCCGGACAGCAGATAACATTCAAGCGTGGGTAAATTGGCGGGGCAATTCAACGAAGGAGTAGATGGGAATCGATATTTCAAATAAAGTGCCCGTCGTGGCTGACGTAGACGGCACGGCACGCGAGATCAAGACTGGGAAACCAGACCTTTGGCTTTCACCACCGGGGATCTCCCGCGAGCTGCATGCAGGGCACGAGTCAACCGGCACAAACAATGAGGATGGCCTCGGATTGGACGCGGCCAAGATGATGACTGACAAGGGTCTCAGCTCGTCGTGGAGGGGTCGCAACCAATGACGATGTCAGCCCGGAGAGATCGAGGAATCGAACAACGATCAATGATAAGAGCAGACAAAAGACAAGGACCGTAAATACAAAACCCCAATTGAATGCAATGAAGCCAGGAACTCAAGACGTTGAGCCCACGAAACGACTGAGCTCGAGCGGGAGGCCCGGATATAAAGCTTGTTCGCAAGATGTACACACAATGGATGTGCATTGCCGCCGGGACGGGAATGCATGACTGCAGAGAGATCGACGCCTGACAGGGATCAGCGCTCCATAATTAGCTGTTTTTGTCTCCCGAAATAGAACCAAATTAGCTGCTGTTTCTATTCCCTGTTCGGACGCAACCCTCTCTTATGCAGCTTAATTAATGGTATTTTTAGAACTGTTTGTGCTGTATAGTCTCCTAACTGGTATGCACTCTGCAGCCAGGCCGATAATTTGCCCCTCATCGTGGAGGCTGAACTGGCAACTTGGCGCTACCCTTTCAGCTGGCCATGCCTGCGATCTTTGATAATGACGGCTGTTATTAACTCCAGCTGTAACCGAGGTTCGAGGCAATAAGGCGCGCATTTGACGCCTTTCACCAGTCACAGAACCGAAAGAGAATCTTAAAATTGTATATAAACCAAATATCAAATCTGTTCAGATTGGACTATGTTGCCTTGATTTGATTCCTCCATTTTGCTCTGCATCAGAGACATATAGCAAGGTCTTAATCCACAGATATCCAGATAGATCGGTGACTATCAACCGAGATTCCCCGGTCGGTCAGAATAATATTGTCGTTGCATCTCCACCGTTCCAGACTGCGTTGGTAGTCCCGACTCCACCTTGTCCATTTGGTTTCCAAGTTTTCGACCTTGATGATAATAATTCTGCCCCAACTCTGTATCGATCCCTTGCATATGACGCGCATGATGAGAGTTACTCTGCCTCTGGAAATTGGGATACTCGTCGATGGTCGAAGTGGGGATGGAGCCCTGCGGCTCTCGGGGTGAATATTGTGAATTTAGGTGATCAACTTCCACTGAACCTGTTCCTCGCCGGTGTGCAAGTCTATCGCGCCGCTCCTTATGAGACTGTTTGCGTTGGCTATAATAATAGCTGTGCGAAGCATATACCTGCGCCTGTTGATTCGACTGATGGTATTTCCGACGACGCGTCTTTGTATCAAGCTCCTGCTGTTGAGGTGGTTGTCGCTCGTGATAATACTTATTCTGTCGAAACGGAAATTGCGATTCAGAGAATTGGCCAAGAGCGATCTTTTCAGGCGCTGACTCCCTTGGTGTGGTCGGGATAGAAGAAAAATGAACATCTTGTGGCTGTGTTTGGGATTCTTTGTCCTCGTCGCTGTGCTGTTGCGAAGAATTGGTCACCAGACGATGCTGCGCAACAGGTTCTAAGCGACGATTGTGATAGTACCGCGATGTTTTCGCTTGGAAAGCTTGTTGGGGGACGGCTTGTGTTGATACGGGAGTACCGGGAAGGTCAAGCAATGAGCCATAATTTACTGCAGGCAAAGCAGGAAGTTGATGCGAGTCATTCAAGGCAGATTGGAAGTCAACAGCGTAACGGGAATAGTCGGTTGGACATGCATCATTCAGAGGCCTCTCGTTCGCACCATCCTGCGCTGGGCTGGCTTGAACTGGGAGTGCGGCATTTGATAGTGGGTTCATGCTTGACAGCGTTGATTGAGGAACAAACTGAGGGGCTGTGGCACTGTTATGTTGACACTACGCTAAGGCCGCATGTGCTGACACCCCGCTCGGGCACAACTACACCGCCACCGGCTTTTTTGGCCCCATGTAGGGCACGGCTTGTGACGCACATTCATGATTTCACTTTTACTTATCATCTTGGGCCATTAAGATGGATCCATTATCAGCGGTCGCAAACATTGCAGCCGTGATCGGGCTGTTGGATTCAGTATGCCGGGTCGGGAAGGAAACATACAAGCTGATCGCGGCGATCAAGCATGCCCCGGTGGAGATCGCAAACCTCAAGGTTGAGCTGAAGGAGATCGAGTTTCTTCTCGTTAATCTGAGCCGCTACTGCTTGAAATACCAGCGGCAGCACCCGTCGATGGTTTACGAGTCGCAGTCCGCGCTTGCGCGGATCTGCATGACTCTTCGGAGCCTACAGATCGAGTACAGTGCAATCAAGGAGATGATAGCTGAGTTCGGACTGCCGCAAACGAGTACCAGAGATAAATTAAGGAGCATAAAAGGCAAAGTCCGGTTGGTCATCGGCGGCAAACTTAACGCCTCGTTTAAGAGCCTAGAAAAATTCAAGGCGCAATTGAGCAGCAGCCTTCAGATCCTTGCAGGGTAGGGATTATCTAACCGTTTCAAAGCCGGTGTTGCTGAGATATTTGTTGATTCCAGTTTCAATGACCTCGTGGTTCATGATCAGATTGGGAGTCTAACCCATGCAATTGGTAGCCTGGGCTATGATACGAAGTCTGTCCCCGATGCAACGTTTCTTTCAGAAAGGCGGTCCTTGCCAGGGACTGATGGAAAGGCATCACCGTACAGCATGGCTTCCAGCCTGACGGAAAACCCGGATTATGACGCAGGTGAACTGCACGACCTGACTGATCGATCTTCTGACGGCTGGACGGGAGGCGAACATCTCCAATCTGCCGTTCTACCCTTGATGCTCCTGAAGCCGAAAATCCTAGAAACGCTGCATCTTTTAACATCGCAAAAGGCTGGTCAAGCAAGTCTATCCTCTCATGACACGTGCTGGATTGGGGGTGAGCTAGAAAGTCTGCTTGCAAAATGCCACGAGAGTGCTGCTTTCTCCCTTAGGCAACAAGCAGATGATCATATTTTGCGTACATGGTCCAAAGGCCCCATGGAAGAAAGAAAAGCCACGGCTACACAGAGCATGAAGCGACAAAAAATCTCAAGCACGACCGGAAAAGAAGTACACTCAACTTCATTCCTACTTCAAGAATCTCCTACCGGCAAAGTTTCGGTCCGAGTGCAATGTACTCAGAACACCCAGTCCGGCGACACAGCAGTCTCCGATATTTTGATCCTACTCGCACCCAATCCCACCATTCACAGAGAGGGGGTTTTCATCTCTTTATCTAGACTCAATAATATACTTATACAACCTAGCATTCAGCGCTCCATCTCAACATACCCTGTGGTGGAATCCAATTCTCCGGTATTCGATTGTGTGCGGTCAAACGACGTCGCCCAACTGCGACTCCTTCTCAAAAATAGAGAAGCAACACCCTCTGTTCGCAATACAGAGAATGAGAGCCTACTATCCGTACGTTGATATCAAAGCAGGTCTAATGTCCTCCTGCTGATCTATTCCAGTTCGCAGCCCGAATGCTCCGTTTTGATATATGTGAGCTGCTCCTAAATGAAGGAGCTGATCCAAATCATTGTCGCAGGTACACCTAACAATTCTCCCAACAGTTGAA
Source organism: Penicillium silybi (assembly GCA_027569585.1). Taxonomy (NCBI): domain Eukaryota; kingdom Fungi; phylum Ascomycota; class Eurotiomycetes; order Eurotiales; family Aspergillaceae; genus Penicillium; species Penicillium silybi. The sequence continues at coordinate 149,163 of JAPDFI010000023.1, forward strand.
TTTACAATTTCCACTAACTGGGGCTGTCAGTGACGGAGCCAACGCAATATACGACGTTCGCAACGCATTCTGGTATAGATCAACCACGTATAAGATACCCAAATCTCTTCTCAACCGAATTCTTCGTCTATTCATCCGTGCAGGCTGTGACATCAATTTTGTCGCTCTCGGTGGCAGCCCCCTCCACTTCACCGTGAACCACTCACTCCCTGGCTCAGAAATCATTGACGAGGCTGAGATCGCGACCTTGGTGAACCTCATTATCTGCCTGGGAGGTGATATCGAGCATCAAAACGCCGATGGGTTGACACCATTACTCTACAATGCTTGCATCTCAGGGTGGCACGGCGTTAAGGTCTTGACAGAGCTCTTACAGTGGGGTGCAAATCCCCATGCGAAGACACTTCTCGGAGAAGGGGCATTGCATCTGGCTATCGCCTTCTCGGTTCCGGGGTCGCTGCATGGCGATTTCGAGTTCAATTCACTGCAAGAACGCCTTGTTCTGTTGCTCCAGGCTGGCTGCAATCCAGAAGTTGAGGATCTAAATGGTCATACTCCATCCGACTTTGCTCTAAGCAGTCCCAGGACCTGGTTCCAGTGGTGCTTTGCGGTGGACAAGATTCATGGTTTGTCGATGGTTCAAATCCTTAGCAGAGAAAGTCCGCCCGATTTGTTTTGTTTGACCCGAAACACAACAAAGGCTAAGGAGCCCCATCGAGTATCCCTAAGCCCCGAGCATCCGGACTCCGACCACGAACCACGCAGTGGCCCCGAGGATAAGGGTAGCGATTGTACCGACACCCAGTCGTCCGTAATTTGTTGGCACCCAGGTCATGTTTTTATCTCTTGGAATGGTTTATTCCCCTGGAGCACTGATCCCTCATGTGCAGACTGTGGGCATCTATGTGACGTGCAAGACATTCATCGAAGGAAATGGCAGGCGTGGAACATATTCCAGGGTCTCCGATCCCAGCTGGTGCCCAATCTCGGCTGAATATTCTCCTAAAAGCTATTGACGATGGGATGTTAATACGATACAGTAATATAGCCAATGGGTATCTATTCAAGCAATCAACTAGTGTGAAATATACTTGCGCTTTGTTTAAAAAGAGCATTGAATGTGTTTGGAGCTTGCTTTATTGTGTCCTTTGAACCAGTGAAAGACGGCAAAACTACTCTTTGAGATGGAGAGTGAGGGTCCACGAGACCTAATACATCTTGTACAGTTTGGCGTTTCCCGGGAGCATTTGAGCTGTCGTCTGGTTAAGTAGAGACCATGGGCTTCAAGCACATGGACACTCACCTTGTGTTCCCGGCATCTCCTGCTCGCGGGGTGTCGCGACCAAGATCTTTTGGCATCTCAAGATATGATTCCTGGTACGATAGAAAACAAATATCAGATTTGGCGATTGACGTGGGGATTGCCTCGGTCTTGGTCGAACGCCGACATTCGAGTTACGTGAATCTTTCTGGCGGGATAAATATCCATAATGTAACTGAACAGTAAATAAGGCTAACAGTGAGCATTAGCTATAGGTAAGCCTCGGATTTATCTAGATAACAATGCACTCGTAAAATTGGTTTACCCCGGCATTCCAAGGTGACCGTTGAGCGGCGCATAGAGTTCTTTGCGGTGACCGACTTCTCCACCAAAGCTTCGATCTTATCCTCTCCTCAACCCGCACTTTCGACTCCGACCTCGTCCAATCCTCCAGCATGGCTACCCTCACATCGGACCAGATCAAAGTGCTCGAGCAGTCGCGTCAGCGGCTCGTACAACTCACCCGCTCCCTGGGATCGCTGATCGCAAGCCTGAACCAAAGCGACCCTCTCCCACCATGGTGCGCAGCTCCCTGAGTACAATGTCGCCCCAATCGCCCCAATCTAACTAGGACCCTTCTTGACAGGTCCTCCCTCCAGTCCCAAGCAAGCATCATCTCAAACAACCTCGTCTCCGTCTCCGACCACCTCTCCGACCACCGCGATCTCCTCTCCTCACTAGTCGCCTACCCAGGCCCCGACTACCCGGGCCGCGCACAAGCTAGCACACTCGAGCAGCTCCTCCGAACAAAACTTGACCCCCGCGTCGAGGACTGGGTCGCGCGCGGCCGCACAGCCGGTACAGAGCCGCCGGCTCTGGATGCATCCAACTTAAATCCAAGCGCGGTGGCCGCAGCGCAAGCCCAGAAGCCGCTTAGTGAGGCGGAGCTTGCGGAGCTATGGGAGTGGGCACCGATTGAGGCGAACCAGGAAGCGAGGCGGCGGAATTGGGGAGGGAACTTCACACTCGAGGAGCGCGAGGCGGGGATACAGAATGTTGTGACGGGATTGAAGAGGCAGTTGGAAGATGACGAGGGCTCTGAGGAGGAAGAAGAAGAGGAAGAGGAGGAGGGTGAGGATGAGATGGAGGTTGTTGGCGTGCATCGCAAGTCTGTTGGTGGTGGCTTCGAGTTTGAGATTGCTCCCCACCATGCGCATGCTGTGGAGCCTGTTGTTCCTTTGGGGGAGATTCTGAGGTACATGACTACTGGACGAATGCCGTAGTCCCTTGAGCTGCTATCTAAGGGGTCTTCACAAAATACCTTGAGTCAAATTTACGTGCATACGAACAATGGGGATGGACATGAGCGGAAGTGGCTTCCATGGGAAAAAGGATGAATTCTGAAAGACATAATCAGGAGTATTAAAACGGTTTTGCAGAATAAAGCGCATTCAACCAGATATATACCCTCTAACCCCGTCGTCGAGTAGTGGGTGTCTTCGAGCCCGGCTTGGGCGACGCGCCGGAGCTTTGGGCCATGGGGCTCTGCTCGGCAGCCTTCCGCTTGCCGGCGGCTTTCTTCGACGTCGACTTCGACCCTTGCGTGGGGCTGTTCCAGTAGTACAGCATCTGAGCGGCGAGGATCACGTTGAGGGTGAACCCGGCGATGAACCCGTAGAGGATGAGCTTATCATCGACCTCTTGGAGAGTAGTGAAGATGCGAGATAGGGAACCGACGAGATAGTTGAAGACCTAAAGAAAAAAAGGGTTAGTTACGCATTTAAATCTAGCCTGGAATTGAAAGAGCCCACATACCGCGAAAGCGCTCAGCTGTCCGGTTCCACCCTGGCTCCAAATAGCGTAGATCTGGGGCACCTTGCTGGCAATACCCAACGCGCCAGCACCGGCCTGCAGATACGACATGGTCTGCGCGTCGATCAGGCTCTGGTCGAACAGAAGCGCGTACACGCTAGCGGCAACAACAGCGACGAAAGCAGCGGCCGCAGCAGGCTTGCCCGCGAAATTCAGGACGAGAACACCGACGGCAATATCCTGCACGGCAATAAGAGCTGATTCGCCATACGTGCTGAAGGGGAACTGGTTGCGCACGCCGTACGACAGCGTGATGAGCAGACTGGCGGTTTCAAGGGCGTAGGACACGAAGGAAACACCGGCGGACGAGCGCGAGTTGATCAGCTTCAGGATTTGAGGCACCTTGACCACGGCGCTGGCTCCGACGATGGCGATACCGAGGGCCTTGGAGATGGCCAGGGAAGTGCATGCTGGGTCCTTGGTGAGACTGAGGTCGAGCAGGAGCGCGCTGTGGCAGGGTGCGCCGATCAACGAGATGACCGCATCGTGGACGGGTTCGGGGATAGCCTCGACGACGGGTCGGAGGTATGGCTGGAGAGGATCGAGAACGGATTTCTGAACGACGTCCATGATGACTTGTGTGAGTGTCGAGGTGAACGAGCTGGTGTTGGCGATGTTGACATTCCACGTAAGGGAAAGTGGGCCTAAACACCTTTATTCTCGTTATTCTTTCTAAACCTCTTCGTATGCAATTCTAGACCTTTTTCTAGATTTTTTTTATATTTTTTGTATATTTTATTTTCAAATTATCTTTCTACATTTGTTTTCAAATGTGCTGGACGAATAATATACCATTCCAGACAGTATCCCACACGGTCTCCTCAAAGTGCGGATTTGGTCCGTGCCGCGCCGCCGGGGAAAGTTCCCTTCTTCCACTTTTCTTTCTTTCTCGAGAAAGAGAGACGATCCACGCGCCATGATCCCTCTCCGGTCCGCCATCTTGAGGCCTGGGCCGCCGCGAGAGGCGCTCTTGTGCTCACAATGTCTGCGATTTCGAGCCCACCCTCCGTCTTCAATACGAGGGTTTCTTTCCTCGACGAACCGTCGAACCGGCATCGCGGCCAGCCAGCCTTCCTCGGCCTTCCTTAAGACATACTTCTCTCCTAATCGGATCTACGATGCTACAGGATTGAAGGGAGGATTTATCTCATCCTTTGCATCCGCCAATGCCGATGCCCCATCCAATCCCTCCATCTACCAACCCGCAAGCAAAACCTCCGCAAGTCCGACCAGGTCGACCGAAGCAGCATCGTCTGGACCAATTGCAGCAGAAGCAACACAGAATGAATTGCCACATCGCCGGAGGAAGCGTTTGAAGGAGTCAGGCTCAGAAAATACTTCACCAGAGGCAGTAATGCCACCCGATGCCTCAGCGCAATTGTCGGCCTTCTCCTCCGCCCAGCCCACCACTTCGCTCCGCCGCAAGTTCGCCGCGTATTTCGCATTGACGAAACCGCGCCTCTCCTTCCTCATCCTCCTTACGACGACCTCTGCGTACGGAATGTACCCGATCTCATCTCTGCTCACCCTCGATCCGGCCATGACCCCACTCCCGACCCTCTCGACCTCGACCTTGACCTTTATTTACTTGACGACGGGAACATTCTTGTCATGCTGCAGTGCCAACACGCTGAACATGATGCTCGAGCCGAAATACGACGCATTGATGACCCGAACCCGGAATCGTCCTCTCGTCCGCGGGCTGGTCTCGCGTCGCGGGGCACTGCTTTTCGCTATTGGTACCGCGGCCGTTGGTCTGGGCCTGCTGTACATTGGCACCAACCCGACGACAACCGCACTCTCCGCCGCGAACATCGTTCTCTATGCCTTTGTGTATACACCGCTAAAGCGTATCTCCGTGATCAATACCTGGGTCGGCGCAGTGGTTGGTGGTATCCCGCCGTTGATGGGCTGGGTCGCGGCAGCAGGACAAACAGCGACAACTGGCCATGATACATGGCGGGATATGCTGTTCAGTGAAGACAGCATTGGTGGATGGTTGCTGGGTGGTATCTTATTTGCCTGGCAATTCCCACACTTCAACGCCCTCTCCCATCTCATCCGCGAGGATTATAAACAAGCTGGCTACCGAATGCTTTGCTGGGTGAACCCGGCCCGGAATGCCCGCGTCGCCCTTCGCTACTCCGTGCTCATGTTCCCCATCTCCATTGGTCTCTGGTGGGTCGGCGTTGTTGGTCACGGATTCCTCGTTGGAAGTACTGTGGCCAATGGCTGGCTTGTTCGCGAGGCATACCGCTTCTGGCAACACCAGGGTGCCCAAGGAAGTGCCCGTGGTCTGTTCTGGGCAAGTATCTGGCAGCTGCCTATCCTGCTCGTTGGGGGCCTGGTCACCAAGAAGGGCTTGTGGGATGGTGTATGGAGAAATACTTTCGGACAGCCGGAAGAAGATGAGGAAGATTACTTGTATTATGAAGACGAGGACGAAGCGGTGGATAGTTCCACTGAGCCTAGCAAAACCAAGGCTAGTACCCTCTCAACTGCGTGAGAGGCTCAGGATGGCCCAGTGCATGGACATCTTCTCCCCTTCAGTGCCTTTTTTTGGAATTCTTTTACTCGATATCATACAGCGGTTGGGAGGCGTTGACTGTTCGATTATTTTTCATTTTTTGTATAACAATGTCCATACAGAGCGATCTACAGATCCTCTCGAGACATCTTTCCCCACATCATACCCTTTGAATAGCACAAGCCCAGCGTCTTGGGCATGGATGCAAACAAAACAGCTACAAGCAACAACAACCCGAATGCCCAAGGTAAACGGCGACACATGTGCAGAATTCCAATTTCGGCGAGCTGGCAGAGCCATCCTGAAGTAGCAACGTATTAAACATCATCAAGGCTGATGATTTCTCCAGTAGACACTTCTGGTTCGGACCACTCTTTACACTCCGTCTCAGCAATTTGAAGGGACTTGCAAGGTGTAGATGTTATAACTGAAACACAATTGTCTTCCCAATGTGGTGGCTTATATTCCCGCTGCGGTGGCTCATAGATCAAATCGAATGGATTGATCTCCTTGGTCTCGAGTATCCCGAATAGGAGAACTTGAAGACTCGCTCGTTCATAGTGTCCGAGTGGATTCTCCCGAGAAAAGTTGAAACGCTTATCGTAAGCTTTCTTTTCATCCTCGGTAAGCTCGAATCCTCGAGCTTTATTGCAACATCCGCACTCGACGGTACAATGACCAACCCCGAGCTTCCGTGTGTCCAAATCCGCTGGGCGATTTATACAGCATCCACAGTCTCGGCCACAGCATCCCCCCTTCCCAGCGCAGTCCTGGACAAGGTATTGATGCATATACCACCTAGGATGGGATCGGCAGAGGTCTATAGCTCTTGTGAGGGCTCCTATTTCTAGGGTACTTCGAAACTTCCACCTCTCTTGAGCAAAACGCCAGTATTCCCTTTTTAACTTCTAGAGTTCCTGTTGGATTTCCACTTCCTTTGAATCCTTTTCATGTTTTTTTGTGAGCTCTTCACTTAACAATATTTCTCGTTGCACAGTCGCTCGGAGGTCGTATTCTGCGCGAAGAAACCACAAAATCGGATTGCCGAACTCGTAGGGGGTGGTTACGACTATTTGCTGTCGATATTGTTGAAGAGCGTAGATCGCTCCTTTCTTTTCGAGCGCCACTTCTTTAGCGGTCTCCCCACCAAAACCGGATTTCCTGCACCATTTCATGATGACCTTTTTGTGAAACCTGAAATGGGAGTTGCATAAAGCTAGGATTTAGGGGAAGTAGGAGAAAGACCTATCTGCTAACCCATTTGAGAGCGGGTTCCGAAAATCTTGGAGCATTCGCTCCGCAACCAAAATAGGAATACGGGCACGCCTCCCTGGCCCCGGGGATTCATAAGTAGTCTAGATGGCTCTGTATACAGGCGTATTCCCGGTGGTGGCGGCACTCCAGCACACAACCCGCTCCCGTTCAGTGAGGGACTGTCCACGTCCACATCGTAAGGCGATTGCAAGATCGTGGGGAGCCAGAAGACAGGCCACGCTTAACCATGAAAAAGTCAACCCGTTTCTTTCACAGTCACTGGCTTGTACCTTATAGAGATGCTGTTATCGCACTATGTAAGCGCTCAATCATCTTTCAGAAAGAGCAAATCACGGAATGGCAGGTTGGAAGACCACATCTTAGGTTTGATAGACTGCTGCAACACGCCGAATTAGCCTCTCCATAGGCGTCGGAAATTCAAAATTCCATACGAATATAAACATACAAGTAAATGATAGCATGCAAGGAACAAAAGTAACCTCCGCAATTCTGTCAAGATGCAAGAAGCTATCAGAGGGTATGTGATCGTAAGGCTTAGAGCTTGGTCGGGTGAAAATTGGAATATGTAAATAGTGTACGATCTGAATGTAGTAGCGCCACAAGCGACCGTAGAGCGATTTATCGCGAGAAAGAAATTCAAGCGGTTTTTGACACCATTTCTCTTTGGGGCGTGGATGGTATTTTGAGCGGATAGCCGCAATAGGAGTATTTGTATGAAGGATCATAGCTCGTGATATGTCCTGAGGTTTATGGCGCCAGAAAAATGACGTGAAAAATAAAAAATAATAACAGATAAGCTGGTAATCTCAAGAGTAATGAGAAAAAGGTGCTGGACGGCACGGATAATGCAGTTTGCTTATAGTGGTGCAATCATTCTAATAAGGGTTAGAAATAGACTTTCCATATTATAACCAGCGCTCCCGTCTTCAAGGAAAGTCGTTCTATACATGAGCGACAAGCTAGCAAGGAAGAGAGAGCGCAAAGTTCTCTGAAGTTTTCCTCTACCCAGTACATCACAATATAAGGAGGTTAGGATAGCTCAACTTGCTAGGCCATCTGATTTGCTTTCATTCTTTATATCTTCCACATCAAAATCTGGATAAGGAATGTATCCAGATCTCACCGACTGAAACAGCTGCTCGGCGCCAATAGGAAACAGTTCGCGTCCAGGAGATCCAAGGAGAAAAAGATGTGATACCAAACTCGTCCGTGAATAACGCCGACATGGATAAAATATCACTCTCTGCATTGGTGTCATCAGCCTCCCACATGATGAGTAGTGCCGAACTCGTGGTATAGGTGCTTCCTCGTGCATCTACTACTTTCTGGATATCGGCCTTAAGGGTAGGCAGGTGGTATCTCTTCTTCCTTGGTATTGGGATCAAAGATCGGGTGTGGCTTGATGATGCGGATGATGGATGTGGTCAGGGGATAGACATGGTGACTAGGTATGAAATTCTGTCAATAAGCGGCCATATCGGCGAAGAATGCATGAATCATAGTCCAGTTCTTATAACCAACATGACGGAATTTATACTCGACTTATTAGAGCAAAAACTTATAAATTTCGGGAAATATGATACATACCTTGGATGATGTCCGAGCGGATGACCGATGCCCAAGAGAGATGACTAGCAAGAACTCCGGTCCCAGATGGAAAGGAGCGAGACCCTCGTTCGCTAACATGATTCGGATGTCTCGGATCATTTTGAAGCTGCTTTTGTTGTAGAACACATTCTTCTCCGGCTCTTCAAGAGTCCCAAGCCAAAGAGTCCTAAGCCAAAGGGGCCTGAGGGCTTCAGCCAAGATAAAATAGGCTGTTCTCTTGGGAGAGAAATGAAGAAGCGTCCGATTGTGTGTTTGGATACCAGGCCCCTGTACGAAAGAGTACAAGAGTTCATCCGGGCGGGACTTGCCATTGATCCTCGACCTATGTTGTTCCGGAAGCGGATACCTCTGTGTGAGGAAGCAGAGCTAATATACCCAGCTTCCAGGAAGGGCATATAGGATGTAAGCACACAGGATGCAATAATCAGGTAAATGCCGACATTACCGTCATTTTCTGCAAGTGGCAAAGTAGAGTGTAGACCCTCCGAATCCACGTTTTCCTTTCAAAAGCGCGATGAGTTCCGGAGTGAATGCTTTGCTGTAAAGATGAACCAGTTCATTAGCAGCTTTGCAAGCCATCAAATCATCAGACGATCTTCATCAAGAGGATGTGGGTCCATACCTTCAGCCTGTGCATTCAACATTTCGATGGTTGCACGAGGATAAAGAAGAGATAAATCTTGCCTAACGATGGTTGAAACGCTCCATCCGATCACGAAGGGTATTAGGATAAACAGACGACCAGCAGTAGAGCATGATAGTCAGGCTGCAGATTGAGAGGATGGCCTATATTCCAAGTCTGTTAGGCTCATTGACCCAGCTAAGGCGGCCTATTGGATTTGTAGACATCTTCTAGTATAGTTTAAAAATTATATTGACTATTTATGAGGGTCCAGAATATAACGCGGAGAAAAAAGCATCCTAGTGTTAATCACTGCTATATAAGGTCAATAACTAGATAGGCATTAGAAACACAGAAATGATTAGAGGCCCTTATATAATACTGAAGTATATAATTAATGTACCTTATACGGTAATTTTTGGATTCTAAATAGTAAAATTAGGAGATAACTAAAATAAGAGAGTAAAGGGATATTTAGATAAGAGTAAAGTAATATTTCAATAAGAGAAAAGTGATATTTAGATAAAAGTAAAGAGATATTCAGATAAAAGTAAAGTGATATTTAGATAAGAGAAAAGTGATACTTATATTTAAATAGTGCATATATCCTTAAAACCAGTAATAGGGAATAAAGTTATAGTAGTAGAGGATGTCTATAAGTAAGAAATATCAATAGGAAGCTCAGTCCTGATCATTCACCTATATCTCCACTAGGAGGTTCAACAGGCAGCTCTAGAGTGTGTTTTGATAGTTAGTAAGATATCAATAGTAAGCAGACTATGCGGTGATGGGAGAGAGCATACGAGATAAGACCGGAAAGAGGTTGTACATACTGATCGATGTAGCGCTCGCCAATTTTGCCGAGCATCCTCAGGGTCCAGAGCACGACGAAAACGGCGACCACGAAGCCGAGCTGATTCCAGCGCTCTCTATTAAACTCCTCCATGTTGGAGATCGGCATTAAGCCCAGCAGCATACTTAGGGGGTTACCCCCAGCTGGTGTTGGTGGGTGTGGACTCGGTGCGGCTTCGGCTGCGGAGGTGGTATTTGCGGCCATAGTTGGAACGGACATGGTGACTTAAGCCTGTTAGCATTGGTTTCATGGCAAGTTCATGCCCTTAGGCGTGTAGATTAATGAGAAGCAGACTTATTGTGGGTCTTTTGGGATTTGGAGGAGCGGTGCTGTTCTTTTTTTGAAGGCTTGCGAGCCGTGCCTTCCTCAAGTGCGAAGAGTTGCAGCGTAGTTCCTCATGAGGAGGCAAAATCTCGTAGATATAATATAAAAATACAATACCCGGTCAGAAGAGGCACAACATCACCTTCAAAGAGTAGAGTGTATACCCTGCTATATATATTGACTAGTTCAATAAGTCTATAACTGGTGCCGAACAGCCAACCGAGCATCAGTCGCTTTAAATAGCTCTGGCAGACCTGTATCGTCATAATCAACACCCCTTGTAACCATCTTCGCAGTTGCCTGGGTTAACGTAAAGATCTGAAGCATCCCAGCGCCATTAAACCCTGCCAACAGCCACTGATTCTTTGAGCCAGGCACCCTTCCCACATGAGGCAATACGTCGGGTGTAGATGCCATGACTGTGAGGATTGCATTAGTATAGTAATCTAAAAATTCCCTACGATAACTTACTTCCGGACCAGACCATATCATGATGCGCTCCAGCATTCTCCCAGCCATAGAAATGATCAGCCATGACCGAATCGAAGTGCTCTGTAGCGGCACCATTGATCAAGGTTGAGTCGTTGACATTATTCCACCATATTTCGCGATCGTGTTCATATGTCCACTTTGCACCGCCGAGCATGATTCCCCCGTCCGGTCTTGGAATTAAGTAGTCCGCATAATGCGAGTCGAAATGAAGGTTATATGTATTGGAAAGTGGTTTTGGTGGAGTGAAAGATGGTGCTGGAGAGAGATGTGAATTTTGGCCTTTGAAGGGGGTAATAATGTCCTCGTATTGAGGGAGAAGGGCCGCAGTGTACGCGTTCGTGGCGAAAACGGTCTTTTTCGCTCTCAAATTTCCTCTCGGAGTTGTCAGAGTGGTTTCGCCGTCTTCTTCCTTCACTTTTGTAACACAGGTCTCCGTGTAGAGCTGGCCGCCAAGCTTTAAGACCTTTGAAAGCAATGCGGTGACGAGCTTATATGGCCACAGCGACACCGCAGGGACGCTTAGGGCACCTTTGGTGTTCTTGACACCGGTGATCTAGGGCAAATCGTCAGTGCTGGTCGATTTGAAGGCCGATTATGGAATTTTGAACCGACTTACCTCGTCTGACTGGGCTTTGTCAATCCACTCAACCTCCTTAACCCAAGGCGTTCCCTTTGCTTGCTCACGGGAAATGAATTCGAACATTTGTTCGGCATGCTTCTCATCAAAGAAAATATCGAAGGAGCGAGTGACAAGAAGATCACAGTCAATGCCCTCCTCGTCAACGACTTCCTTGAGGGCAGTCAGTTGATTCAATTGGTGACGGACCATTTGCGCCGCAGCTTCGGGTCCATGGGTTTCCGTCAGGCGCTGAGCGAGGGACGTTGCCAACTTGGTATGGCCACCTTGGAAGCGAGAGTCAGTTTGTGTGGTAGGGGGCAATATACAGCTATCTCAAACTCACCATTACGTCCGGTCGCCCCGGAGCAAACCTGGCGTGCCTCCAGGAGAACAACTGTAGGCTTCTCGGGCCCAATGTTTGGATCTGATAATATGTGATAGGCTGTTGCTACTCCAGACATCCCAGTGCCGATAATAGCTATATCGCATTGGTCTGGGACTGTATTGCAGGTCCGGTAAGATGCTAGAGGATGGGGGTCCTTCATCCAGTACGATGTCGACGAGTTCTCCACTGGAAAGAGTGGCTGGCGGCTTGAAGACATGTTGGCTTTGTGATTGTCTTCAGTGCCGGATTTACTCAGGGGGCAGTTGAGTCTATCGCAATACGGTAAAATCCGAATTCAACTTATAATCGTGGTCTATTTCTGCGATTTGGTGTTGAGGGGCCGAGTTAGTGAGGGGTAATAGGCTGTGCCGGTACATCTGTTTCGCGTACGATACACTATCTTGCGTAACATCGGATCAGGATAAAAGCCGTTGGCCGAGAAGTGATATCCAAGGCCGAATGGTACTCGGAATCAATATACATTGATGGGAGATTGTGACCGGGTATCTAGATCTATAGTACATATGGTACAAGGCAAACACAAAATGAAGACGAACAGCCTGTATGCCTACTTTCGGAGCTGCAGATGATATGTCTGCAGCGCCTCCTCGGTCATACGGCTCGGCGCACGAACCATGGCATCATCACCTCCCTTCCCGGTCTTCGGGAAGGCAATAACATCACGGACAGATTCCTTGCCCAGCATCACAGCAACAAGCCGGTCAAAACCCAGTGCCAAGCCAGCGTGCGGCGGACAGCCAGCGCGCAGAGCATGAAGAAGGTGCTCAAAGTCGACCAAGCGCTCGGGCTTCATCTGTAGGATATCTCGAAGAATGAACTCCTGTACAGCAGCATCGTGGATACGCCGACTACCACCGCCGAGCTCGACACCGTTCACGACAAGGTCGTAGTGGTCCGCGACGACTTGTGTAGGGTCTGTAAGGAGCATGTCCACGTCGGCGGCAGACTTGGGTGCCGTGAAGGGGTGGTGTGTCGATGAAAAACCGGCCGCGCCACCTTGGCCTGGCTCGGAATCGGAGGAAGGGGAGAAGAGTGGGAAGTCGACGACCCACATGAAGTCGAAGCCAGTCGGGGCAGGTGAGAATCCAGCTGAAACGGCGGAAGCGTGGAGGGCACGGCGCAGGTCACCGACTGGCGTTGAACCACCAGAGAAGGGAGCACGGGGGCGGGCTTGAATGATGATCAAGTCGCCGTGGTCGGGATCGAGTAGTTCTTCGACCTGCTCGGCGGCTTCAAATCCGAAGGGCTGGAGACCGCAAAGAGGTTGCTTGCCATTGTAAACAAAGACACCCGGTCCACCATCTGGGTTATTGTTGAACGACGCACCCGCCGGAGAGTCCAGGAACTGAGTGATGAATTTCAGTGTTTCAGCGGGGTCGTTATCCTGGCTTTCAAGCTTGAAAGCCTCGACAATGGGATCATGTAGTGGCGAAATCTTCATAACCAGATCGACGGGGAGCAGGTGGTCCAGACGCATAATTTCCATGCCGTATCTAGTATCCGGCTTGTCGGAGCCGTACTTGGCCATAACCTCCTGGTATGACACTCTGCGGAATGGGCCTTCGGGTGCCCGATCCTTCATCAAGGTCGACCAGAGCCGTCGCACAACTCCCTCAATAGTGCGCATCACATCATCACCTGTCGCAAAGGACATTTCCAGATCAAGCTGGGTAAACTCTGGCTGCCGGTCCGCTCGAAGATCTTCGTCGCGGAAACAACGGGCAAATTGGAAGTACCTCGGCACACCGCTTGCCATTAGGATCTGTTTGTACTGCTGCGGACTCTGAGGCAAAGCATAAGCCAGACCTGCTCGGCGGGTCGGCACCAAGAACTCGCGCGCTCCTTCCGGCGTGGACTTGAACAGAAGCGGTGTTTCAATCTCGACAAATGGTGGCTGGCAATTCTCCAATTCTTTCTTGCATTCGTTGCGCACGTCGGCTCGGAATCGCAATGCCTTGCGGAGCTCTGCATCTGAGCGGAGCTGGAGGTACCGATGCTCCGGCGCAAACACGGTCTCTGGTGTCATGATTATATCCTTGGGGAAGTCATTCAATGCATGGATATCCTCCAGCGCGAGCTCCCACGTATCTTCGGCAGGCTTATCTGCTGCGTCAGAGGCCTTGCCCTTCTTCTTTTGAACGGTACCGCGGACGGCGACAGGACTGTGGGCGTTGAGAGCCTTGAGTTTCTCGGAGGCGTCATTCTTGCCAAAGGCGACCACTTGTAGACTATATTTCATTGTCGGATCTGTCAGGCGCACAAATGACAGCTTCTTGGAGAGATCGGCCCGCTGGCCCAGGTAACCGTGTAGGACGACCTGCATGTTGGGCTCGGCCTGCAAGAGGAAGGTTTCAAAGTCATGAGTAGCCGGAGGGAATTCCACTAATGAAAAACAATTACATCAGTAAATGAGTCGCCAAGGAAAGTGTCCAAATGCAAACGCAGCGATTGAGAAACCTACCAGCCTGTTTGTATGCTTCGAGGAAGCTAGGAAGCTCAGTCGGAGCATGGTGCTCGTAGAGACAAGTCGGGCGATGGAAGCTCCGCGAGGCTGGACTTTGCCGCCCCCATGGTGTTAACGAATAACGGCGTTGGATATGTGCAAGAGAATAGCTTGAGCGAAGCCTTAACGGCACCCGCAAACACGCGCCCAGCATATTGCGTCGCTATCAACGAACATCTTCCGATGCCGCGATCTCAAAAAAGGTGGCAGAAAGTGGTGTCTCCGCCTGCCCAAAGCAGCCTAGCGCGGGTGTTTAACTAGCGCGCGGAGAACCGCATTTTTTTTCTTTTCTTCTTCATCCTTCCAAGTTTTTACTTGTGAGTACCACCCTCCCTGAGATGGTGTCTGTTGGTTTTGCAGTGTACTGACTATTTCTCAGATGATGAAAGCCTAGCGTGTACTATATGATATCTATCTCTCCTCTCTGAGACGAGTGGCTCTCTCTCTTCGGGGAGCTCAAGGGCTGCTCGACTCGGGACGGAGGGAGGGTGATAACGGCGTTCGGCACACCAACCTTGTTTACTTCACGGACGCGATGAAGGCATCTCTGACCCCTATTTGAAACTTGAAGGTGTTGACCATTGGCTGGGCCATGGTTGTATAATGTGAAGATGAGTTGGGTTCTGGACGGGTTGTTACATGGTCTTCGGTTCTCTGTTGGCCTTGTACATCCTTCATGACATGAACCTCTCCTTTTTGCTATTACAGATTTGCCGCAACGGCACTAGACTAGTCAGGTAGTCTTATGAGTATGAATAGATATTTCATACTATTCACAATCTGTCCAATCTATACAATCGGGATAATCCTAAAATGACAAAAAACAAACAACCAACTTTTCACTGCTTACCCTCGCCGAAAATCATGTTTTCCAGCACGTACTTCTCGCCACTGTTGTCAACCAAGCTCTTGAAGACACCATCCTTGATACCCATCAAATCCTTCGGCTTCCCAAACTCAACCGCCTTGCCGGCATCCATCACCAAGATACGGTCGAAATCGGCAATAGTGCTGAGACGATGGGCAATGACAAGCAAGGTGGTAGCATTACGACCAAACTCCGCGCGAATGGACTGCTGGATCAGTGCGTCGGTCTCCATGTCCACAGCAGAGGTCGCCTCATCCAGAACCATGATCTTGGGCCGGGCGACAATGGCACGAGCGAGACAAAGAAGTTGCCGTTGGCCCTGAGAGAGGTTGAGGCCACCCTCCGAGATAGGTGCTGACAAGGACGAGAAAACATTGGTGTTGGCCTGCTGCATCGTGGCCGTATCGGGTGTCGCTATGCCGTTATCCGGTCGCGGTGTTGCGGTTTGCGAAGTCAAGGTTGCCTCGTCATCCTCAGCGGCAATCAAATGCACGCGTGCCAGTGCATCGTTCAGTTCGGTATCTGTGTATTCCTCGAACGGATCCAGGTTAGATCGCACAGTGCCCGAGAAAAGGACGGGATCTTGCGGGATGATAGCTAGCCTGCTACGCAAGTCATGCAGCTTGATCTTGGACACGTCTAAGCCGTCGATCAAGATTTGGCCTTGGCGAGCCTCCAGGAACCGGAAGAGTGCAAGAGTCAAAGATGACTTGCCCGCGCCAGTTCGTCCAACCACACCGACTCGCTGGTTCTTCTCGACAGTGAAGCTAAGGCCCTTCAAGACCGGAGGAAGGTCAGGTGCGTAACCCACGACTAGATCATTCACTTCCAGGCGGCCTTCCGTAGGCCAAGCAGCAGGGGCATCGGCGCCTCCCTGGTTCTCGAGCTCGATTTTGGAATACTCAATGACACGTTCCGTGGCATTCATATTGAGTTCGATGTTGGCATATTGACGTAGCGCAAATGCTATAGCAGTGTTGCACTGAAGGGCAAAGCTGAG
Organism: Penicillium silybi; assembly: GCA_027569585.1. Lineage (NCBI taxonomy): Eukaryota > Fungi > Ascomycota > Eurotiomycetes > Eurotiales > Aspergillaceae > Penicillium > Penicillium silybi. Next base: position 165,393 of record JAPDFI010000023.1, read on the forward strand.
GGCGAAGCCGGCGAGTGAGGCTGAGATACCCGGCAGAAAGACGACGAGCGACGCTGTAAGTGTCGAGAAGATCGCGCCGACGAGGTTCATGCGAATGCCCAGCCAGCGATTGAACAGCCACATAGTCCACCAGGCCTGGGCATGAGCATTGATCTTGCCGTATATGATATCAATAAACGCCTCGCTTTTGGTAAAGGCTCGAATTGTAACCAAACCAGCCAAGCTAGAGCCGAACTGCTCAAAGATAGGACTTTTAGCAGTGCTCTCCAGGCGCTTGATTTCTCGTGCGCCGGCCAGGTAAGTTAAAGACAGCTTGAGACAGATGATAAGCAGAATTGACGCAAAGACAATAACCAATGGCGAGACAAGGACGCCTGCTACCATGATACCACAGACATCGAGAATCTGAGAAACGAGGAACCCGAGTTCGTATCCAATGCGCGAGTCGATCATGTGGAAGTCTGCCGTGAATCGATTGAGGATTCGGCCAAGGGGAACGGTATCCAACCATCGCAGTGGAGCGCGGAGCACGGCATATGTCAAGCGGTTGAAGAGGTTTCTTGATGCGCGCACGCTCGCCGAGAGAATGAAATAGAAACGTGCAGTTCCGATGATGCATGCGAGAACGGATATACCAATATAGACTCCGAGGTATATTCCGAGGTTGTCGTCTTGTGCCTCGGAGTTAGATCGCTTCACTGTCTGTACGAACAAGGCCTGGAGCTGCTCCGGATGCGCCTGGGTGCTGGAGGACGAGCTGGTCCAGACATTTACCCACCAAGCCTGTTGAAACGTTATTACACTATATAGATGGGGAATTTTAAAATTTTGACTTACCCGCCCAACCATCATGGAGGAATAGCTGAGGTATATCAAAATTGTGGTTAGCCAAATGGGTATACCACCTCCCATTGACAGATAGGACTTGTAAACAGAGAGCGAAATGGATCCCACTTCTCTTCTCTCATCCTCGACAAACTTCTTGGGGGCTGCGGGTTTTGCGATGGTGTCATTGTGGGCTGTACTCGGCCGTCGGTGCGATGTATTCGAAATGACCTTTTGAAGGTTGGTCTCCTCGGGATTAAGAAGATCATGGGTTTCTTCGGCATTTTGATCTCCACTCTCGGTGGCATTTTCCTCTCGCAGGATATCCTCCAGGTGGTTTTCCTTTCGAAGCTCGTCAATGGTACCTGCGTACCTGACGCATCCGTTCTCCAACAGCACCGAATAATCAGTTCGAGGGAGGCAGAGAGCGACGTGATGTGTGACCAGAACTCGGGTTCGTCCCTGTCCAAGCTCGCCAGTCAAAGCATGCTCGTAGACATGGCGGCCGGTGTGAGCGTCCAGGGCACTGAAGATATCGTCCATGATGAGGACACCAGCTCTCGAATACAACGCTCGGGCGAATGAGACTCGCCACCTCTGACCACCACTCAGATTGACACCATTGGCACCGATATCCGTCATCTCGCCATCTGGCAACATCTCTAGATCTTTTGTCAATGCACAAGCAAACAGAACCTTTTCATAGCGTGTTTCGTTATAAGAAAGGCCGAATAGAATGTTGTCCTTGATGGTCGCGTTTTCAATCCATGGGATCTGAGCGACATATGCAAAAGCTGAGTCGATGATCCAGTTTGCACCTGTCGCTAGGTGATCGAAGCGGTCCTTGATAGGCGGCGGGACAGGTACTTTAAGCGTTCCCTCTAGGACATCACACTCGCCTAAGATAGATGAGAGAAGCAGACTCTTTCCAGAGCCCGTTCGACCAGACACAACGCTCAGCCCCTTCTGGGGGAATTTCAAAGTCATATTACGTAGAGCGAATCGATCTTCGTCATCCTCTGTACCCGGCTCATGTTCAGCTGGCCAGGCAACTGTCGCATTTTCAAATTCAATGTTATCGGAGAGAACAGTGTTGACGATCTTCTCCGCCGATACCATGTACGCGTCGATTCGATCCGCGCTGACTTTTGCCTCCAGGCCATTCGATATGATTTCCGGTAAAATGGCGAGCGACATCTCCAGAGCACCAAAGACCGACATTGCTGTAAAGGCGACCGATGCTGACAGACCACCATGCATCAAAGCGTATACTGTCAATGAAACTGCAGATAGACCCAGGGGTCCGAGGATCCAGATTGCCATAAGAACGACATCGTAAAGGAACGAGATCCACAAGGCTGCCAACTCAGTATCTCGTGCCTTTCCAATTTTGTTTTGCCACTGCTCTTCCAGAGCCGAGAACTTTATTTGGCGGATTCCCTGAAGCACCTCTGTGACGATGGCCATTTTCGCATCTCTGAGCTTCATGAGTTTGTCTTGGGCGCCAGTGTATCGCTTTGCAGCGTAGATGTTTAGAGGGGTCACAAGCACGGAGACTGAAAGCCCAGCGAGCGCACTTCGCCATCCCAGAATCTTGATCAAGAAGCCACAGCCAAGAATGACCTTCAGACTCGCCGAGGGAATGAGGTATGCGTAAGATGTAAAGTCTGAGATACGTCGCGCATCCACGGCAGCCAGATTGATGATACTCTGCCGGCTCTTTTTTACTGCTTCTTCGTCATCCTCATCCTCGTCTTGTTGGTCCAGCAAAGCTTTCGCAGTGGCCTTCGCCTCGTCGTCTTTTTTCGCCTTTTTCGTGTGCTTGGCATCCTTGCGACGCATGGATTTCGCGAAAACAACGGCGGAGAGCTCCGCATAAATGGGAACACCCAACTTGGAGCATACAGCCCAGAACAGCCAGGCTTCAACAGTCGAATGCAGCAACATCAGTCCCCCTAGAGCAAGGACCCAGATCCATGCTTGCCAGGGTTGCCAGGTCTCACTTCCGCGGGCTTCCAGAACCCTCAGGATATTGAAAAGCGCCATTTGTGGACCGAAAGCCAAGACGCCGATGATGACTGTCAGGAAGAGCTGAAGCAACAGAGAGCGCCAGTGAGCGAAGACAAGACCTTTCCAAACTTTGCGTGAGCCGAGGGCTTCCTCAAAGTTCGCACGAAGCTTATCTGCGCGCTTTGCGGACCGCAGGACTGGAAGGTCGGTGAGTTGCAATGTTCTGTTTTTCACGGCATAGTTTAGAAGGCTGCTGGCCCAAACGAACGTGTACCGGCCAAATGCCGAAACAGTGTGCTCTTGATCGACTGGTCTCCCATCATGGAAGATATCTGGACGACGTGGCAGAAGAACACTAAACAAGGCACGAAGAAGGGCGCTAGAGAATTGAGTAGCAACAAGACCAATCCAGATCTGGTCATGGAGGAGGCGGTTTTGCAAAAGCCAGGCCTGGTGGATTTGAACCCCCGTAACGGCGATGGCAATAAAACTACCTCCGAACGAGAATTGGCCCAATGTGAATCGTTTAGTCGGCCGTGGTTCGGCGAAAAATGCGACAGCCTGAACAGAGAGCAAGACCTACGCACATAAGAAGAACGTGTTAATCAAAGTTTCCCGGGGTTCACAAGCCTAATCTGCTCTACGTACCCAAATTCCGAACTGCAACCAGTCTAGAATGACGTCTCCTGCTCTGTACTTGCACGTTGTCAAAACAGCCAGCGCCAGAGTCACGAATAACCCGCTGGCCGTGAACAGCGCAATGGCGAACCGTGGCCATCTGTCCGAGAAAGCTCGGAGGGATTCCTCGCTGGCCTCGCCATCGTCATCGCGGTAAACGGTCTTGGCCAAAGCCGGTTCATCCAGCTGTAGTGATTTGCGCGAGATCCGATCAGTAATACTTTTAATCGCAGGACCACTGTCCACGGCCGCCAGGAGCAAGGCGACCGAACCCGTAGCTAAAGACGCAAGCTGGGCGGTATGAGACATTCCTCATAGCACCGTAGGGGATGGGAAAAGCAAGAAGGAAAGGAAATGAAGATGGTGCAGCATAAGCGTCTTATCGCGATCCCAGTCCAGGAACCGCGTCACGGCGGGTCTCAAATCGGGGTGACATCCAAGCGGGGAATCGCCCCGGTTTTTCCCAGAATGGTGAGTCAACATGACTCTACTAGGTCGTATCGCCCTCGGACCCAAGCTGGAACCCTTGACAATAATGCTTACTCGAACATCCACGAGGTGGTTTAGTCGCCCGGTCCGTGAGGCGCAGATTGCAGGCGATCAAAGAACGGTGAAGTGCACACGGGCGCTCGTCATTGGCAGACCAGATGAGTCACTGCGGCTTGTAGGCCGAGCGGGCTCCCAGATGGGTAATCCCGTGCGTATTCGCTGATATGCTTGGTGGAGACAACCTAAGCTCGTGCAGTGAGGCGTCCCGGGTGGGTCTGCGAGGTACTGTTAGGCAGAATTGCCACCGCCCCAAAAGCGGTGTCTTAGTTCCTTCCTTCAATCTCTTTCTTTATTATCATTATCCTTCAGTAGATTTTATTTTATACACTATTAATCTATTTTCCTATATGTAAGAGTAGTTTACTATGGGTTTTATCTCTCTGGCAGCTATTTCTTCTCTATTCTACACTTTCTAGACTCTGCCTATTCTTATGAAGGGTGGGTGCGCAGCTCGCTTACCGAATACGTTAACTCTTTCTAGGCCCCACCGCAGCGTAGATCATCTATTAAGGGGGGGCGCATTAAATAGAGGCTGTCAAGGATTATCAGTACCTAATAGATGAGACTGTTAAACGAATTTGCTTGATGTTGTTTTTGTTTTTGATGCTATATGACTGTGTATATACTAAACTATGATAATATCCTCAAAAGAAAATGCTTTTTTTTTTTTTTTTTTTTTTTTAGATTAAAAACATAAAAGAAATGTAGCTAATCAAGAAAGACAAGAGATCAATTTAGAAATAATGAAAGACACGCCGAAATACAACATCAGTGGTATTAGTTTTAACAACCACAATGCGAGGCGCCACAAGACTGCAAGTCAAGCAAACGCGTAACCAGGTCGAGAAACCAGCAAAATACCAGCAATCTAAGGTTTCCGTTGTGAGCTCGCATCAGTCTCCTTCTTCTTCTTGTTCAATTTGATCCATCCCGAACCAACTAAGATCAAAGTCGCAATAGCCGCGAGCACAGTCGACAAAAGAAAACAGTCCTGCAGAGCAATCACATAGCCATTCAATATAATAGTAAGCTGCCCACCCGCGAACACATCTCTCAGCTCCGTTGCGCCAGTTTGGATAATCAGAGCAGGACTCAGATCTGGTGCACGCTTGAGGACTTCCTTGAGAAGCGTGTTGCTGAAAACAGCCTGCGCAGCCTGCACACACATAGCACCGCCCATGCATTGAAAGAATAGTATGACTGCTGAGATGATGGATAGGTCTTGGATTTCGACGACGGCTTGTCCTGCCATGATGGGGACCTGAATGCAGAGACCGACGCCAATACCTGCGAGGGCTTGGTATCCGATCCACGCGCCCGAGTTGGAGTGGAGGTCAAGAGTGTAAAGGAGACCGCTGGCGATGGTGATCATGACGGCTCCCACTGTGAGAAGGGGCAGGTAGTACCCTATCACGCCGAGAAGAGCGCCAGAGACCACAGCAAATAGACCATTTCCGAGCACCAGGGGGAGAGTGCGCGCTCCCGAGTTTGCGGCAGAGGCATTTTTCACGGACTGGAAGTAGTTTGGAAGGTAGTAGAGCAGCAGATAGAAAGAACCGGAGAGAAAAAAGGTGAACATTGAACAGAAAAAAATGGTGCGTCGCTTCATCAGCCGCGGCGGGATCATGGCTTTATCCTTGAGGAATGCTTCGTTGACGACGAAAAGCACAATGAGCACGACAAAACCGACTAATGTCCCGATCACCTTGGAGTTGCTCCAGGGGTAAGATGCTCCGCCCCATTGGAGCGCAAGAAGGTAGCAGCAGATTGCACCGAGGAGGAGAGTGATGCCGGAGAGGTCCATCTGCAGGACGATTTCTTTCCACGTCGTGTTCTTTGCCTGTGCCTGTGGCGGAGAATGGAAGAATAGAACAATCAGCCCGGCTGCAACACCGCCAATGGGCAGGTTAACCCAGAAGCACCAGCGCCAGGTACTGTGTTCCGTAAACGCGCCACCAATAAGTGGACCGGCTACACTGGCGATAGCAAAGCTAGCCCCAATGATACCTGTCATCGCATCTCGCTTTTCGGGTCTTGCAGTGAAGGCTAAGATGGTGTACGAGCCGGACGAGATACCTGCGGCACCCAGACCGGCAATAGCCCGGCCAACGATAAGAGTCACGGAATTCTGAGCAACAGCACAAATAAGAGATCCGACCTCGAAGATAAAGATTGACGCAATGTAGCTCATCTTGAGCGGAAAGTAGCGATAGACTTTACCCCAGGGTCCCTGGAAGGATGCGAGCGTGAGGAAGAAGGCGGATCCATACCATCCCATATCTGCCACTGTATGGAATTCATCGGTTATACGAGGAATGGCAGTCGAGACGATGGTAGTATCAAGCGAGATTAGGAAGATAGCGGCAACCAAGCCCATCATAATAACGGTAAGAGCGGCCCCTGACGGGTATTCCATCTCATTTTCCGGTTGCGATTCATCCTCTGTTATGGAGTTTGAGCCGAGAAGCTCAGTCCCAGAGGATGGGTCGAACTTGGATTCGCCATTGGTAGAGGAATCCATGGCGTACAAAAAAAAGGCCAAAATAATGCTCAATGATGTAGCTGAGCTAGCAAGAGGAATATGCTTGAATAAAGAAGGATTAACCTGAGCAGTAAAAACAGCTCCTTTATATATCTGGGATGGAGACATGAATTACTAGGGGCAAGAACAAGTCTCCAGCGTCCATTAGTTATCCGGAGCTTCTAGGCCTACACCACCTAACAAATAGCACAATTGATTAGATCAAACAACCTTTCCAGGGCGGTCGAAATCAATAATTGGGTGACATCCTTTATTGCATAGTTAATGCGTATGATGATTGGTTCGAGGGTGTTTGAGCTCTTAGGCTGGTTGGGGATCATCAAAGAAAGTCTCCGCTTAAGTCTCCGGAGGATACTCGCCAACAAGCCTTGTGTCGACGCCCACAGGAAACAATTGTACATATGACTACTGGATTATTACGTCAATGGCCTTTCAAGTAACATCACACTCAGAGAAGATTCGAGAGTAGGAACCAAATTGTCCCGTCCTGATGTTGGGGGGGCGGGGTTCTGGACAATACTATGTATTCCCCTGGCTGACTACTCGCATTTGGAGACATCGACGCGGGAAATCCCTGACCAGAGCTCGGATGCTGTGAGTGGGATCTGGGTGCCCGGTGGGTTCACGGTAATCGTGAAGGAGGTGTTCTATTCGAACATATTGCGCTGTGTTTGCGGCAGTGGTGGTGGTTATGACGACGACGATGATCAAGATAATGATCTGTCTAGGGAGATGCATGTGACGGTAGCAATCTGACGAGGGATGATCTATACTGTGTAGAAATACAATGTCTAAAGACCTCGGAGACCGTATTTTGGGCTGCCGAGGGAATTCGTGAGGAGGGCTTAGTTCACGTTTAGGCTTTGAACAGAATGTGACCCTGCACAGTCTGTACTAGCAAAGCACTAAAGAAGTGGGAGCTGAAGAGAACTCGATGTTCTATAATAACGAAGAGGGGAAGGAAAGAGGAAAGGAAAGGCAAAGAGAGAAAAGCATCAACTAAACCCCATACTTAGAGCCCGCGATTCCACCTCTTTGGTCGGTCCACGAGTCTCTGCTCTGTCAGACTGTCGCCAACGGGATGTCTCCATCAACTACAACAATATTTGCTGGTCAACTGATTGAGCTTTCTAGTGAGAATACTCGAGGGGCTTACATGGAAAGCCTGAATTGAAGTCTAGTGACAGGCGGGTCATATACTACATAGAATGCACTTAATAAACAAATCGTTCTAATTGAATGCTTGCTATCTAGTCGTCTACCTACAATACAGATCCATCGGCCATATCGACCATGGGCTGAGCCTGCAGCTGGGCAACAAGGCCACCAGCGGTCAAGGAGCCCATTGAGATAGCCGGCGTGACGGCCTTCAAAGGCGTGGCACAATCACCAACTGCAAATACGCCAGGGACACTAGTCTCGTAAAAAGGCTGCAATGTCTGGATATCGCCTCCTTCCGTCAGAGCCAACGAAAGCTGGTTGGCAAAGGGGCCATTGATTTCGGTCTTGGGGTTGTAGACCTAGAGCCCCACCGGATTAATCATTTATTCAGTCATTGCTGGACTGTGGCTGAGAAACTCACCAAGAAGCCTTCTTGTTTCGTGTTCGCGTCGTCAAAGTGAAGGATAACGGTCTTGCCAAGTTCCCCTTTCTCGAACCGGGTAATAGGGCGAGCATCTACCTCAAGCCATTGCGCGTCGCTTACGGCACTCCTAATATCATCCAGAAGATATGTGTTGCCGTTAGTATAGATAGTGACCGACTGCGAGAGCTGGTGAGCCATTCGCGCCAGGTGCACTGCGCGTTGAACGTTTGCGATCGGTCCAACGCCAAGAACGCCGACCGTAGCCTGGCCACGCTCCTCGTAGCCGTCGCAGAAGAGACAGTGGTATCTGGTATAACTTATTAGTTGGCCGATTCTTTGTTCCACCAGCATAGGGTTACTTACATTCCATTCGCCCAGCACTCATCATACCCTTCGATGTCTAGTGGAATATCGCGGACGCCAGTTGCTAGAACAACCTTGCGGCCATACCATTGCTTTCCTGCCTCATCTTGAGCGACAAACAGCTGCTTCTCATCGAGCCTTTTGATCGATTCAATGGTAGAATTCTCGAATAAGATCGTGCTGTATCGCTCGGTGAGTTGAGCACGGCCAGCAGCCCGTAGTTCAGCAGGGTTTCTATGATCCCAGCCGAGAACATTGTGCATATGGGAAGCTCTAGCATTGCGATAGAGGCCTGAATCAAAGACAACAGCGGAGTGCAGCTGGCGAGCGAGACCGGTGGCGGTTGATAGACTTGATGGCCCGGCACCGATGATCAGCACATCAACCAGGAGAGCGCCGCTTGCGAGAAGTTTTCCAGCCATTATTGCTGATTCCCGGGGGGGGGGGTGTTATGGTAGGAACTTTGGGGCAGCATTAAATGTGTGAGCAAATTTATAGCTTATAGGGGCGGTGGTATGATGCCTTGGTGGTCGGAGACATTCTGAACGGCGGCCGAAGAAAAGTATCCGATCCGCGGAAAGAAAGTCTATCCCATGGGGGTAACTCTGAGTTGTTTGAACGGGCCATGTCAACTCTCGGGAATCCATATTCATTATGTTAGGTTTCACCCAAGGGTAAACAAATTCAGATACGTTGACTGCATCAACTACCTTTGAGCCACATAATCTCCACGCTAACGGCGCCTACAGTTTAAACTATGCACATGGGTAGTGGGCCAAGTGAATTACAATGGTCTTGTGGATGGCTGGATCCTTAGAAAAACATTGCATGAAATTCAATACGATCTATGGAGCGTCGGGGCTGGAGTTGCGCAAATATCCAAGAACTTTCGCGGAGTGGAAATATCAGCAGACAAAAGAAAAATGTGACCGACCTGATTTCTAAGTGTAGATATCTCGGCGGCATGTTGGGCAGGTTGTATTATGCTTAAGCCATTCACCGATGCATCCTCTACAATACCAATGTCCACAGGGGAGTGTTGAGACAAAGGTATTCAAGGGAACTGACTCTTGGCAAATTCTACACTCGCCCTCGTTGTCCTTCCGCATACTCTCCGTAAATCTCTTAAAAGGGACCATGATTTGGTTTCGGACCATGTAATCGTTCCAGCTGTGTTCGGTCCTTAAACCCATGATGAGATCGTTCAGAGGATGGTCCCCTGTCGGTTGCATGTCTTCTTCTGCGGGAATGAACTCTTTGCGCCCATCAATGGTAACTATAGTCTCACGCTGGATCATGAAATTAGCTAACAGCGCCATGTCGGCTAGCGACAAGTTGGGCCACACATCATAACAGCGCACAAAGAGCGGGCCGGATCTTGCGCTCGGGCTGAAGATTCGGTCGATAGTCTCCAAGACAAGTTGGACACGGGGCCAATCGCATTGGAACTTCATGCGAGCGGCAGTCCAATGAGGATCGAGATCTGGGGTATTGAGGATCCGTTCTAACATCTTGGCGGTCGCAAGAATGTTGTTTCGGAGTCTCGGATAGTAAGGAATATTATCGAGGTAGTAGTGGCCTGATGATTGGGATCAAAGAATCTTATCAGATAGGTAAAGTAAATATTGATCTCGGAATGATCGATACTGTTCGACAATCTGGTGGAAATTAGCGCTGCATTTATACCTGCCTCGATACCTAAAACACTCGTTCTCGGGGTTGTCTCCAAGACAGACAACAAATTTGTCTTTCGAGCATCCTTTGATCATTGAAACCAACGAGGTCGAGAACAATAACGCAGACAAAGAGATATAAGGCTTCAAGTGGTGTATCAAACTCTATCAAAGAAGCATTGTCTGCGGAAAATCTTTGAATGCATTTGTAGCGAAGCTGAAAGACATCACTTGAACAAAGAATAGAGTCCTTGACAAATGACGAGGTCCCTTCCCATTCAGCTTGTAACGTATCAAAGGATAGTGGGAAACCGCCTGGATACCCCGATTGGATTGTGTCGTTGGGATCTCTCTCTTCCCGGTCATCTGAATATTATCATGTACATGGTCTCAATCTCTTTGTCTTCGGGGCTATATTCCTAGGCTTCGTACACATTATCTTTAAGACAATGGCCAAGTGTCAAGAGTGCATGTACAGTAGAATTCGAAAACAGATTACCTCACTGCCCATCCATCCCCTAGTAGTCAGTTCAATTTTGACAGGCATCCAATGATCAGCACACTTTATTAACAAAGGCGATAAACTACACCACAGCGCTAAGTGACGGTAAATCAGGCGCCGAGAACGGCTACCCTTGACGTCATTTTAAGCGTCCTATTTACAGGAATAGAGTAGTGTAAACTCGAAGTTCTTGTGTGACTATTCTTTTCTGGTTCTCAGGGGAATATTTATACCATTTCCTCTTGGAACAATTTTCTGTGCGGAACGCATACAAACAAACTCCCTTTTCCTATAATCCCAAAGTGGCTTTTTAGAACATGTAAAGAGCTCAGAGACAAACAAAGAGAGTTACCTAAGAACACCAGCATGCAGCAGGTCGCCTAGATTACACCCCAATGTCAATACTGGAAGTTAACGATGATCTACTCGAGAGTCTACTCAACGCAGGCTGTCCAAATTTTGTTTTTCCTTCCACTTTCCCACAGTATCCGTGCGAGCCGAAAACCATTCCCAATGCCCTCAACCATTAATCGGGACCGTCTCGATCTTGGTGGGAGGGAGCTGAAGCGACCCCGTGTCGACGATCCGCCTACCTGGTCACCAGGTAGGTACTCTGTGTGTTACCCAATAAGGGCGAACGATCGTCGAGATAAGCTACTGATATGCAGCATCCAAACGATCCCGCGGAGATACATGAACCAAATGTTGGTCAACTCCTTATCTTTGCCAAGCCCGGAACTTGGGTCTGATAGCCACCAGCGCTTGGACTGGTTGGCGTAGATCATGTAGCGCCATTCTCCTCACGAACTTGAGCTTATTCTTTATCTTTTCCACATTCTGGACGAATAATACAACGAGAACGATCCCGCTTTTACCCCTCAGGGCCCCAGTGATTTTCCTAGCTCGCGGGTAGTGTTCACCGAGCCCAACTACATAAATGATGATAAAAGCAAATGAGAGAAATGACTATTCTTAAACGCCGGAAAGCCCCCTGTCACTTGGACGTCGTCTGTCTCCCTGAATCCTCTATTCTGAGTCTTGGTTCGCACTCCAAATTGCCACACCAAGGGCTACGAGACTTTCGACCATCAGTTTATAATTAACAGAAGAGAACCAACCCAGTCAAAATGACATTTGAGGCTTACAGCCCTCAAGAGGTCATTGAGGCCGTGTCGAATGCCGGAGTGAAGAAGGGCAACATGCGACTGGACAAGGTGTTCTTCAGTTCGGTCTCTGCCGGTTGTCTGCTTGCCTTTGCCTGTGGAACGGTGCTGAGCACCAATGCCACACCTTGGTATCAGGAAAATGCCGCAGGATTGATGCGGACTATTGCTGCTTTGGTCTTCCCTTACGGTTTGTGCATGATCATTTTGACAGGCGCAGATCTGTGCACTGGCTCCTTTATGGTATGTGGACAGTCACCTTTCCATGAGGCGATCAAACCAGACTCTCCAAGGCTGACATACATCTTAGTACACAACAGTCGCGGTGCTTCAGCGACGGCTGCCTTGGTGGAAAATGTTGATTCACTGGGTAGTGACGTTCCTGGGCAATTTGGCGGGCTCGCTGTTTCTGGCGATCGTCATCTTTGGCTGTGAGTGAAAATATCCCATCACGCATCGAGTATGCTCTAAGGAATTGCAGCTAACTTATTCTGCTCGAATAGACGGCGGTGTGTTCTCCACAGATCCATTCAAGTCGGCCGTTCAAACCTTTGCGTCCAAGAAACAGGTGACTCCTGATTTCCACATGGTTCTCTTGCGCGGAATTGGATGTAACTGGCTGGTTTGTCTGGCCTGTTTCTTCGGGATGCAAGGACGTGACCTCGCATCAAAGATCATGGGTATCTGGTGGCCCATCTTTGCCTTCGTCTCTCTTGGATTTGACCACGTCGTTGCCAACATGACCTTTATTCCTTTGGGCATCTTCGTCGGTACACCTGGAATTACCGTCGGTCTGTATATCTGGAAGGGCATTATCCCCACTCTGATTGGAAACATCCTTGGTGGAGCTGTGTTCTGCGGTAAAAAGATCATTCTTCCTACATGCTTAAACTCGTTACTGACCAAAGCGTAGGAACCTATTACTGGTACATGTACCTCCTAGACTTCGACAACATGGTGATTCCCGGTCTCAAGAAAGTCTCCAACGACTCACCCAAGCCCGAAGGATTTATGGTGAAAGAGAAAGCAGGTGACATCGAGGCATCTGCTGAGAGCTCCAAGCGTGCGTCTATTGTTGGTGCCAGTGCCTGAACAATCAATGGACCTCGTATGTTTATGTTGAGCTGATGTTTCTTTGTCCAACACTGGAGAACTTCCTCACGTCTTACTGTACCCGGTGGCGATCAGAACAGGGAAAGGGTTTGTGAAAGCGGACATAGTCTTCCTGGTCTATAATTCTGCGGTCTCTGTCATTTTATTCTTCCTCTGCTTTATACTTAGTATACGGACATAATTTCTAATGAAGGCAATTAAATCAGATTAAACAATCGAAATTTTTCTATTAATCTAGCGAAATATACATAACGTTACGGGTTATCGTCGAAGTATATAAAAGAATAGAGAAGCAAGATCAATCGAATAGGCCCACTAGTGAGTATTAGGGTTAGGGATCAGGTTGCCCAGGGTAGCTCAGGGTCGCTCACTCAGTGAGCAGCTCAGGGCGGCTAACTAACTCACCCTGTGCTTCGGGAGCGGATCACTTCCCTAGGTGGCAGTTTTACCGTCCAATACTACAAGTGAGGCCATCGCACTAGACAGAGAAACAAGATCATGCAAACTAGATCAAAGAAAGAACACCTTTTTGCATTTCAGAACTCCGGTTTCTGTTTGGCCCCGTCGAGACCCGGTAGCCATGAAACACGGTGTTTAGCAAATAACTCCGCCTCCGGCTTTGACTTTTCAAGTCCTTCTGGGTCGTCCAGTGTCCCAGCTAAAATAATAACACTCCCAGGGAATGACTCGTGAGTTTTGTAGATAGTACATCCGCATTCGCCACAGAAGTTGACTGTCAATTTCTTGCCGCTCTCGTGGGTTTCAGTGTATTGCTTGGTGGAGCCATCAGTGACACGAATCTTGTCCTCTGGAACCAGCAGATTAACTGAGTTAGTCCCACCACTGAGCTTGCGACAGGACAGGCAGTGGCATATTGCCTGCGTATATACACAAGTTAATGATGAGATCGTACGTAGGGGTCTAAGTTGCTTGCCTTTGTTAGCGGTTCTCCTGTATACTCATATTTGAGTTTGTGACATAGACAAGATCCAGTGGGCATTGTGGCGCAGTTGTTTGATGATTTGAGATGGCCTGTGATAAGATAGATGATCACAGTCATGGTCACTTAAGAAAACCAGGCTGTTCTTATATTAAGCATTTCTCCTATTCTCCCGTTATCTGATAGTCTTGATGTAAGTGGCACTTACATCATAACAAAAGCCACTTTAGTTCTAGATGAGGCGAAACTATCGCATAAAATAGCTATGTTCCCGCCTTACCAATAAAACCAGGTTACAAGAGATTGCTCGAATCAGATGCCTTCCCAAATCACTTTACAAAGTTAACATTTTTATCCTTTCGGCGCAGTGAGCAGCTTGCCGCGTGACCAGGGAGTCCATCGCAGCCGGAAGCGGCACTGTTACCGTCAAGGATATTACCTCATAAAAATCATAGATATTCTCTACAAAACGCGCGCCGAACGCCAAATTGATTCAGAAAGATTATTTCGCACTGAAATTATCATGAAAGAGACGTACTGCAGTGTTCTATACCATAATAAAGGCATCTAACCCAAGCCGAGAAAACGCCAAAGAATCACACCCGACGCCACACATTTTTTTCCACGCCATCGATGTTCCTTTCTTCACATTGTCAACCTAGTCAATAAACCCTACATCACGATACGGCTGAGCAGGGGTTGTTTTTGAAATAACCTCGTGCGGATTAGCGTGGTTACGGGTACGGACCGAGAAACAAGCCGTGAGTGTCTAAGGGGTAATCTGTTTTCGAAATCTACTGTAGAAGACCGCGGGACTTGCCAATAGTCTTCATTGTGTTTGATAATGCCTTGGCTTGTCGAATAGAAAGTGACGCTTGTTGTAAGCAATATTTTGCGCAACACGTCAGAGTGTTTCTCTGCAAGGACTGCCTCAGAGCATCAGGGAATCGGCTTGGTAATTTTGCAGATCTGTCGCGCTTGGGACACTCATGTCGAAGTTTGCCCTTGCCAAACGGCCCTCGCCTGCTCTGCTAAATGTTTTTCCTCAGCTCGTGCTCCGAAGCCTGCTCGACTTGTCTTCTGACATCTTTTCAATCTGACAATCACATTTTCTCATCTGCTGATCTGTCTCGCCGATGAGAATAGATAGCTTCTTGGCAATAGCTCCCCAATTTAAAAGATCTATTCCAACCCCCCTTTCATCGTTTAGAATCGTCGTGGAAACCTCCAACCCAAAGGTCGCTGCCGCACCGGGAAGAGTGGACCCAAGGGTATGCAGCTTCACATCTAAAATGTATCAACCCCCGATCCCTAATTAAGGACAGGTCTCCACTTCCCCCTAGGTCGAAATCCCTGTACATGCTCATCGGAAAGAACGTCGCTCCCGAGACGACCAGTCACAACACTGCGTTCAACTTCCGGCCCCCGCACGTAGAAAGGCTCGAAACCGAGGGTTCCTTGCTTGCCCGGTTTGCAAACCCATGTCTTTCTTTTTCGCTTATTTCCATTTTCCACGGGCTCAAATCCCGAGCTATCTCGGTCCATACTGAGGTACCAACGTCGTTGGTGTATGGACCCGATTGTGTTGAATGATCCGGGGTAGGCGTTGTTCTTCTGGATTGTGATGTCGACGTCATCGTCGGAGTGGCTTGCCTTATCTGGGCTAGATTTGTTGGATGCTGGGGTATCATGAAGGGCTGCAGATTCCCGAGGTACATCTTGATCAGGAGATGGAAGCGAGTCTGACTCCGAATCCGAGGTGGATGGTGCTCGTCTTTCGTGTTTTGGTTGCAGGGCGCGTCTGCGGCGTTTGGGGCCACGGCGGATGGGACGCGCATAATCGGTCGTTTTGTCCAAGCGCAGGAGCAAACTGTAGCCTTTTGGAAGACGTGTACCGTGTAGCCGAACCCGAATTTTGCCCTGTGTTGTAGGTGAGCCGTTGGACAATTATTTCCGTGGCAGGTAGAATCCTAAGTACTCACGTTTTTGAAACCTTCATGTAGCTTCAGACTATCTGAAATCTGGTCCTCGGGTGGAACAGGTGCGTCAGAGTCATCCGAATCCTCCGGTCCCTCGTCATCCGTTTCAGGCAGAGGTTGATCTCGCTGCCACGGTAGAATTTCGTATTCACCAGTATCCCAAATAATAAGACTCCCCGTTTTATCAGATGCTGTTTCAATAAGATGGTTCTGCCTACGCATCAGCACTCGTAGTGGCAACAGGCAATTTGTCTATTTACCTACCCATAAACAATGAACGCGTGTTTCAGCTGCATTGCGATTCAACTTCTGGCTATTCGGGTCCCCGGGGAGTCCGTACATGATGGACCAACTTACGGAGCTGGACTCTGAGAATTGCAACCGCAGATCATAGTGCGGACCAGCGACGGGGTGGTCATGTTGATGAATCACAAAGTGACGGCCTTCTGGATGTGCGTTCCGACGATACAAATCCGTCCATTGATCTATGGAAAGACGAGGAGTTGAGAAGGACGGTGAAGGGCGAACATAATCCTTCAGTTTTGCCGAGATGATGCCGAAATGGTCGTTGATTTCGACTTGACCTGATTCGATGGCAGCAAGGTTGTGTGGTGTGTCCTGTCGTGTTTCTGGAGGTTGCTTCGGTACTGCTTGTTCGACCGGTAAGGCCCGGCGTCGTGGCGGAGATACAGGCGCGCTCAAGCTGGCTAGCACAGGGGCTTTTTGTTCACCCTCGGACTCAGATGCTGTGTTCCCGTCCAGCTGCTGGCTCTCTGGGCCCCAGGAGCGTTTCATCGCTTGTAACTCCACGAGACCATGGTAGAGCTTCAAGCGACTAATGGAAAGCAAAAAATGTCACCACCTTTTACCAGTTCAGTCGGGGTCAAGAGATTTGACAAAGGACTGAGAAGTTTGATCAATACAAATTTGTTGACATCTGAGCATGAGGTCAGGAGCATCGGATTAGTCATTCTACAAGTGAATTATCCTCTCAGAGCCATGAATAGAGGCCACTAGCGCAAAATGATTAAGCCTTCTTTCTAAATAGTAAAATGACCCTTCGAAATGTCTCAGAACATGGCTAGTATTATGTCTAGGAGAAGGTTTAAGGAGTGTCCAGGAAGACTTGGGAGAAATACCTATAACTAAAGAAATTGACAAGGACATTCAGAAAGATCCTTCTAATGGTATTACTAGTTTCTTTTTATTCTGCTCATTTTTATTGCCCATTTGACCTCGAGAGTCATGATTGGTATTAAAACATTAGGCAAATCAAAAATTATGCTATGTCCTGATGAATGCATGTCGTTACCATGATGTCGCAACTTGGTGATCATTCCATTCTGCTGAGAACGTCCCACCGATTCCAGACCAACGTTCAAGAATATGCTCGCACACTCTGAGGGTTATGAAAAACATCGCGGGGGTCAATTTCAGCCTTGATACTCTGAAGCTTTGGCAAATTCGGACCCCAATATGCGCTTTGTGGGTCATCCAAGTACGGGTCGACATATCCGGGGTAAGCACCAAAATCAGCGCCTGGATGATACGAGGCAATGACTACATTCAAGCCATTGAGGAAATTCTTGGTTGTGTTTGAGACAGGTCCAAGAAGATTGATAGCGTAGGACTGCATCCACATGATGGCCTCACGGTGAGCATAAGCAGTGGCATTGATGGGAACGTCGTTTGTGGCACCGCCCTCGAGATCAAAAATGATGAACCAAGCCAAGGTGCCTTTGTGAGTTGCATCGATATATTGGAACATGGCGTCGACTCCGCGGTCTGGTATGAGGTTTTCCGGTGTAAAAGACATGGACTTAGCATAGAAGGGGACTGGGATGCCGCCAATAACTGACTCGATCAGAGTCTCTGCGCCACTACCGACCATGCCCATCCAGTCAGTTACAGTCACAATGTTTGCCGAGTTGTCGGGTGGGAAATGCTTCTCAAGCTCAAAGGCGTCCCACTCTTCTTTAGGGCCAAAAAATGTACCAGAGACAATGACTCCGGCGTCAGAAACAACAAGCTCCGTAGCAAAATTGCGAGTGAGGTTCCCACTGGATATCAGACGTTGCCAGTCCTTGAATAGTTTTGCCTTTTCAGCCGTGTTGCCCAAATTCCAGGCAAACGAATACTGGACGGCCTCGCGCGGTGCATCGTGCGTGTGCAGTTTGAATTCAGTGACGATTCCGAATCCAGCCGCAGCGCCCTTGATCGCAAAGAGAACGTCCTGGTTTTCAGTGTCAGATGCCCGAATAATGGTTGAGTTGGCTAAAACCACCTCGGCCTCGACGACATGATCCAAAGCCGTGCCCCATTCTCGTGACATTGGGCCTAGGCCGCCAATGGTAAAATGGCCTCCAGTACCAACTTGAGGGCAAGTTCCATGAGCTACCGCTCTTCCACCCGCATGATGAAGACGGCTCTGAAGATTTCCAAGAAGCGTGCCGGCGCCAACAGTAGCAATATGGGTGTCAGGATCGACTGAAAATTGCTGGAAGTGTTGTAGGTCGACGACTACTGCGCCGTCCGAGCCCCCGAGACCTGTCAAGAGGGTTAGATGAATGATAGCAGATTGAAGAGGGGGAAGAGAGAAACCGTGATTAGCATAGCTGTGGCCTCCACTGCGTGCCTGAACCTTGTAACCATAGTCGACTGCGCAGCTAACGATGTCCGCGACTTGACTGCTTGTCTTGGGATATGTGAGAACCACTGGAGTTACAGGGACATTCAGATTGTAAAGCGGGACATGCAATGCAAAGAAAGGCTGCGTTCGAAAAGTCACCAGCGACGAGTTGTGCCCCACGGCTGCCACAAGGCAGTCGTGGCCGGGGATGCTTTGGATGTTTCCCATCGGCAGGAGTGTTGAAGAGAGATATTAGGGAGGGAAGGTCGAAGAGTCTGGGGGTTGGAGAGTGGAAGATTTGAAGAGAAAGACTGAAATTGATTCATGACAGGCAGTAGGTAGTGAACGATGAGAAGAGTGCCGCGAAGCAGGAGCAAAGTGAACGAGGTGAGAAGCTGCAGCCCGGACAAGCCCCTTCCCTGGAATGCTTCGTGGAATGCAGCGGGCAACTCTAGAGTTGAAGAAGCATCAACCATCACGAGCAAGTCAAATCTCACCAAAAAAGCAAGATGATGCAGGGTTGATTCTTCCATTTGAAATAATCCCCGAGCACCGTGGCTGGTGTCAAACCCTATACTTCACAAACCCGGCGAACCGGACGCCCTGCAGGGATGCGTGTAACCATACACAAACAAGCCTCATCTTCCATAACACGTTCGCATCTCGACCAGTTTTGACAACTCCCGTTTAATGCCTAATGAATCTCCTCGACGATCCACATCGGGGACGGCGGCAATCCATTTCGGGGACCAAGAGTGTGGTCCCCGATCAAGGTTTGATCCCCTATGGAGCGAGAATGCAAGTTTATCCCAACAATCTCCTAATACATTATCCTTGTTCTGTCAACTATATTCCGTGAAGAATACTCCTTGCTCAACTGCTACGGGCCATCGTCTGTGCCGTTCGGCATCCATGACATCAATCCGAACTTCCCGATAAAGTCTATTTTCGTCGAGAGAAATCCTTTGAGTGGAAAGCATCTCAACTGCGACAATGTTCACGCCGATTCACACCTCTCTGGGTGCGTTACTGCTTTTCGAGGGATCGTCGGGTCTGCTCTTTCACAATGGTGCAGTCTTCGGCATCTCATCCTTGATATCGGGATCGGTCTTTAACCCGAGCCATGACAATGTGCCCATCGTCGCTGGTCTGGTATCCAGCGTGCTTCCGGTGTATCTGCTGGCACCGTCTTTGATACCGAATTACCCTGCTTCTCCGAACTCCTTGGCCTCTGCGGTGACAACGCTGGGTGTAGGGTTCTTACTGGGCTGGGGAACCAAGGTAGGGCGTCACAAAGGCAGAAGATCAGTGAACTCAAGCTTACCAACGCCTTGAACGACTAGAACGGCCGCGGCTGTACCTCAGGACACATGCTCTGCGGCTTATCACGCCTCTCGCCACGCTCATTGATCGCAACGGCCGTCTTCTTCAGCACTGCCCTGATCACCGCCAACTTCGCCAACGGAGGATCCAACATCCCCTCCTGTGGATCAGTCCCATGCTACACACCAGTCTATCCATCCTCACCCGAGCTGGGCTTCATGGCTGGTGCACTGCTGCTTTCAAGCATCACAAACTTCATCGTCGTTCCGAAGTTCCTGCAACGATCCGAAGAATCCCGGACCATCTTCTCCTATCTTGCGGGACTTGAATTCGGACTCGGTCTTTTGATTTCCGGAATGGCCGATCCGGCCAAGGTGTTGAGATTCTTCGCGTTCCTGACAGATCCGTCTCGCTTCGACCCATCCCTGGCACTGATCATTCTCTTCGGCATCGGGCCGTCGTTGACGACGTACTTGATGCAAAGCCCGGGTCAGGTCACGAAAGAAAAGACGAGCACGAAGCCCACACTAGCCGAGCGGTGGAAACTTCCTACTACCACCGTGGCGGACATTGACTGGCGCTTTGTGGCTGGGGCCGTGGCTTTCGGAGTTGCTTGGGGTTTGAGGGGAGTGTGCCCCGGCCCCGCAGTCTTGCGCTCGGTTCTTCAGCCGACGTGGGGGCTAGCAACAATGAGCGGGTATGTCCTAGGCAATCTGGTCTAGCATATCTGCAAAAAGCAACGCTGAGAGAGAAAGATGCTCGTGCTTGTAAATTATATTTCATTGAAAGTGTACGTAATATCTCAATTCATGAACTGTAACCACGTAATTAGCATCTTTTTTATGGCCCATGTGCAAGTTAAGTATGTGAAAAGTGCTTTTATGACAATGCAATTGGGTATAAAGTGACATAAGCTGGGTAAAAATAGAACCCGAGGAATGATCAAAAAAAAGGAGCGGAGAGGGCTTACAGCTCGGTCTTCTTGTTCAAACGGACAGCCTGCGCCTCAAACTCCTCATCCCGTGACTTGTGGTTCGAGAAGTCAAAGTATCCTTCCAGCTCCATCCACTCGGCGGCAAAGGCAGTGATGAGTACACTCCAGTCTTCCGTGGTGTCCATGTCCAGATGCTCCCCATCATCCTCGCTCGTATGCCAGACGGAAGGGAATCCTTTGAAGGGGGCGAAGTCGATAAGATGGAGGATCTCGACGCCTCGTGCCTGGAAAGGAATGTGATCATCCTGAATGCCACCGTAAGGCTTAATTTGGTGGGAGTCTTTAGACAAATCGATAAACCATGGCTCTCCAGAACCCGCCTTAAGCAGTTGCAGTGACCTGAGGCGTTGCTCCAAGGTCCCCAGCCCTTGATAGGCCCAATGTGTAGTCGGATAGTAGGACTGTATATAAGGTGTCTTGGAGCCCAGTAAGTCCAACAGAACAAATAAGGATATGGCCGAGAGCGGAGTCTTGAATGTTGACATGGCCGGATACACTTGATGATCCCACGCTTCGGCCATGGAGCGTGCCCCGTAAAGGGAATCCGTGGAGCTCCACTCCTTGAATGCTTCCTCGCCATCTAGGAAGAATACTTGGATGCCACGCTGCTCCTCGAGCGACGGGTCAATCCCCTGAGCCTTCATATCCGCCCATTTCTTGTCAAGCGCGGCATCGATATTGCGCATAGCATGCATGATTATCGCGCATGGTGCAGCACTGTCGATGGCTCCAATAAACCCTTCTGGCTCCAGCTTGCTGTCGTAATGCGCAACCAGAGTCAACCGTTCCACATCTCCTATTCGGACACCGGGAGGATCGCGCGTGGCAATGAAATTGATAAAGGGCACGTCCTTGCCATTTGATACCGGTGTTTTGGCGGTGGAATTCTGAAAGTCAATCTCCCATTTCGGCAGGATTGTCTGGAAGAAGTCGACGAAGTGTTGCAGGACTGCGGTATGGCCGGCGGTGCCGGGGACGCGGGTCTGGAGGATCGGGGATAGAATGGCGCCAGTATGGATATCAAAGTCTTGACTCGGTCGGGGTATCGCTTTCAAGGTATCGTCGGAGAGCTTCTCGTAGGCTTGAGCTGGAAGGAGGAGTAGGAGACCGAGGCAGAGCATCGATAAGCAGCCCCGAAGGCCACGATATGCCGAAACCATGGCGACACAGCAAGTAGCTAATTGTTCATGACTCTGAAGAAGATATCAAAAGTCTCAACCCAAGTCCCAGACCAGCCAGGGAATCTCGAGATTTGAAGGAATGTGGGAGGTTAAAACAGCGCGAACAACAAAGCGGAAACGACTCGAGGCGGTCATCGATAAGGAACGGCACCGCTTTCCCTGCGTGGAACCTCGAGCTTCTTCACATTTGCAACCATGCGACACATCCTCCTACACCCTCAATTACGAGCTGCGCTTCCCAAGCCGGCCCAAAGAGATTTGCGACTTCGATTATGGGCTCGATTCAAATCACAGGGGCCCCGTCCCTCCCAGCGCCATGAACCCGGAGCGCCTCAAACCAAAGATTTGAGCGCTGCTCCTGCACGCTCAACGTCAACCCCGAGCACGCCAGCCAAGACAACAGTTCGGAAGGGTATGACAATTCCTTATATCTCGCGGAGCATATACTGAGTCGGATGTAACAGGACCTCCCGAGCGCATTATGGTCTACTATGGCGGCACCGGCAGAACCGTGTTTTTGGGAATGCTGCGACTTACCACGATTTTCCTCTTTGGCAGTGCATGCGTGATTGTGGCCCCGGCTTGTTACGCAGATGAGGAGAAGAAGTGGCTTACCCCGTTAGGTAAAGATCTGGGTTGGACCCATTGATATTGGTTTAGACTTGCTGATTCTTTCGACGCAGTGGTTATCGGCGGCGCGGTCCCAATGATAGTCGTCGCTTACATGGCAGCACCCTATGTGAATTTTGTCCACCTGGCATTGCCTGCATTTGCTAGGAAATCTCGCGAGAACGCAATCCACTATGCCAAGGACCTGCCGCCTACTGCAACGTTATATCTCACCACCATGCGCTTCAACACAATTCCGCGCCAAACTGCGGTCCGCCTGGGCGATCTCGTTGCAGAGAAGGATTCGACCAGGCCGGTCTCGTTTAGGAATCTGCGGCCTGCTGCACGGCCCTGGTGGGCGGGAAGGTCTCCTACACAGTACCTCACTGAGAGTCATAGTCGACCCACTGGAAAACAGTCCACCGCGTTTTATCCTGAATTATGGCCCGCCATATATCAGAGAATTCAGGGCAACAATCCCAGCAAGCGGTTCAATTAGTCGCATCGAGCTTGAAAACCCTCCACCTCATTGCTTTTCTCATGATACCTGGCGATACTTGCACTTTTGTACCAAAATTACCACTCTGAATGTACAATGAAGCGCTCGAGGTTCATCGGGAGGCTATTTTCGCCTCTTTGCCAACTCTCATGGGCGCAGTACATTCCTACTTCGGTACCTATACTTGTGAACTCACCTGTGATAATTATCCTCGCTCTGGTTTAATCGCGAGATCCACCTGCCTCGACACTGTATACCAATTCTCTTTGATACTGTTTTATCTCACGTTACTTAAGCTTCACTTCAAAGCGCCATAATTGCCCTCGATTCATGTTCGCAGCCAGCTTTCTGTGAATGACAGCCTTCAATAGATCGCTCAAATGCTATCACTTCCTTGAACTCTCCCACCTCTTCTCTGTATCTATCGTCCCCTTCACTCTTCATTCTTACAACTCGCAAAGCCATCCGGCATCTCGCTCGGTAAGTCTCTATTGACTGGATGGCTCAGAATAGATTCGCTTCCATCCTCTCTGGCCTTATCACTACTCCTTCCATGTGACAACGATTGTCCTCTTTCCATAATTCACCAGATCCCGTATTTGATACTCAAAACTTACCCTTGCTTGTGACGATCATCTCATCGTCGCGCACAAATCACTGAATCGAGCATTAACATCTCTCTAGGACCAACCTTCTTGACATATCTCGACCAAGTCGTTACCACTCGTGTAGGTCAAAATCGGGCCCTATTTGATGTTCTAACCTTTCCACTTCTTGCCATGAACTGCCCTCTCCTACGTTGTCTTCAGTTCACCGGAAAACTTTCCAATCCTTCCAGGATTCCCTGCAAATCGTGAACTCAAGCGTTGGCATTACCCGTCACCATCTTCTCTGCGTACGACGAGACCTCATTCTTCTCTAGGGAGTCACGAATGAACTGAAGACTGACAGATAACCAGAACCATTCATCTTCACATATTTCCCTGCGGTTACAATTTATGTAAGTCCGATAATCTCTTTCTTGTCCTCTACCCAATTCGCGAGCCGTCTTTATTCCCGATTCACCTGCTCTGTCTTTTATCTTACTCTTCATCCTCTCTTCATCCTGACTAATTCCCACGGTTTTGCTTCGAATCGTTACTCGAGAATTTCAGCATTGTCGTGACCCTACAACTTACCCTTGCATCAGACGACTTCCTCATCGTCGTCCGCGAGTTCAATAGTGAACCAAGCTCTGACAGACTCTTAGAACCTTTCAACTACACATATCCCCGAAAGTTCGCGCCTGTAAGTATTTGGCCTTTTCTCTGATGTTCAATCCTCTCTGGCTTCTGCTCCTTTCCTGTGGACTCCTTCATCTTTTTTTTGATCCATACTATTTTTACCACCCACCCCAACATCCACACTGAAAGTTTCACGAGCCCTTTGAGCCTTGACCCTGAATTCGCGCCTGTGAAATCTCAACTTTCTCGTCTCACACAATCTTCGCCTCGTACAGCCGAGGTTTGATTTCGTGTGCGCGACGTGACCACTGAATCAAGCACTAACATCCCACGCAGAACCTACCACCTTCACATATTTCCAGAAAAAGAATTGTGGACGTAAGTATTCCGCGCCCTCGTCTCGTATCTCATCTGCTCTTCTGTTTTTTCCTTCCCCATCAACTTCACCGTTTTTCACGATCCAACAAATTTTACGCCCCGACAGTTTCAGCTGACTTCACGAGCGTGAACCTCAGTCTTCTTACCGCGTATACAATACCCATCACACGCTGCAAGGCCTAGCTTGTCTTGTGTGAACTGACTGAGCTGAACGCTGACATCTTACCTAGGAACACCCGTCTACACATATCTCTCCACAAAACTCGCGTCTGGAATAATCGCGACGGTGTAAGTCATCCTCCTCCCATCCTATTACCTTCTCGTGTCCTCCTTGGCCTACATGAGCTCCCTCCGTGATCCCCAGACTTCACCACTTCACACGATCTATTCCGAGAAGTCCTTGGGCCTCTAGGAAACTTGACCCTGAGTACGCGAGTGCGAATCTCATTGTTGTCCCACTATACACATCTTTGCTACACAGCGCGATACCGGACTTGTCTTGTGAACTGGCTTTGCTGACGCTAATGTCTCCTCTAGAGCCATCGGTCTACCTGATTTTTCACCGTAAATCGCGGGTGAAACGGATCGTGCCTGTATGTCGACTATCAAATTATGTGTGGCTGGCTCAACTGACACTGATATTTCCTCTAGAGCCACCCATCTACACATCCTTCCACAAACAGTTGCTCGTGAGCAATTCGCGCCTGTAAGTCCTTGCCCTTTTCTCACATCCTACCCTCTTCTGTCTTCATCCTTGACTCCCTCATCCTCGAATCCTCAGAGATTCTTCCTTATCGCCTGGCATACCTTCTTCACTACGAACTACGACATCCAAGTTATCACGAGCGAACTTCTGAAGACTCAGCCGCTGACATTCCCCAGGAATCGCCCAGATTCAGCTCTCCCATATTTACAAACCGCCAACAAAACCGCTCCATACTCGGTAAGTTACCATGCCCAGCTCTGTCGTCGACCACTCCCCGTCCCTTACCTCTAGGCTTCGTTGCCCATCTCCAAATTTGAACAATTCAACATGAGATTCTTCAACGTTGGACGCTTGCAAGATTTTGCAATTTGATTACATTGCCTTCACACCCACATACACGCTACTACATCTTGCACATATTCCGCACGAGATGCAAATGCTAACATGATCCAGCTCTGTCCCGTCACCATGTCCGGCAGCAAGCGCCAAAAGGGTCCCACCGATGCCCTGATGGGCCTGAGCGTCTCTGAGGCTCGCCTGCTCCTTCTTGGACTTGTCTGCGAAGATGGAGGCAAGGTAAATAACCCAGCAGAAAACCCTCATGGATCTCGCACCAGGCTAACAACTCAATAGATTGACTTCCCGCTGCTGAGCCAGAAGGCCGGCATCACTCTGTCTTCTGCCCGCACCATGTATCCCAAGGCCAAGAAGAAGCTCATCAAGCTTCACCCCACCAACGAGGCCAAAGGCGACGATGACACCAGCCCCTCCAAGAATACTCCCGCTAAGAAGCTCATCAAGTTCCAGCGCACCAACGAGGCCAAGGACGACGGTGACACCACCCCCTCCAAGAATACTCCCGCTAAGAAGGCCCGCCGCCCTGCCAAGAAGCGCAAGGTGTCCGAGGATTTCGACACCCAGGACGAGACAGATATCGCCGGCTCGGCTGAGGACACCCATGTCGTTCCCGAGACCGATGAGACGGAAGCCGCTGAGGCTGTCGCTATCAAAGATGAGACTCCCATCGCGTCCGTCGAGGAGGAGGTTTAATCCATCTTTTAAACCCCTTGCGGGCGTGTGATTGTCGCCTCACATGCCCATCATTCGCGCCTTATGGAGTTTCGGTTCTTGTTTGTTATTCAGTTTTCCGGAATGGAGGTCATTCGCTCTTTGCTTTTGCTTTGACAAATGGCTTTCGGGGATTGGCGTCTGGGGGTTGAAGCATGATATCGGAGGTGGACTGGATTGCATGCTGGGTTGCTCATACAGGTCGTGGAAGATGGCTCGCAGAATAGGCCCCCCTATTCATTTGCTGGAACTCCATAGCGCATTAGGACCAATGCGATCACTAACATGGAATTCTCTCGTATGGTTCGTAGCCTTAAACTTGTTTAAGGCACTTACAAGTTTAAGGCACTTATACAATAAGAACCGCGCTTCGGCGGTTCTTATTGACTTGTGCCTATCACTTAGATACACCCATAGCAAAACTAAGACCTTATATGGCCACCAGAATCTCACTCGTTAGCAAAATAGACCTAAACAAATACCTTTAACCCCCGCCCCTTGGCCTTCGTAGCTTGCCGCCCCTCTTGCCTATCACCCTAGGCATAAATACCTCGAAATCACTACCCTCCTATACTATTAGCCTATATAAATTAAGCAAAATAGGGAAAACTTATAGCCTTATCGTCTACAACCAACCAGGGGCTGAGGTACAACCTGCGCCTATTAGTGATAGGACCAGTATATTTTGTCGGATTGACGGATACTGGTATATACTAGTATTGAGGTGTTCTCTTGAGATGCCCTGATGTATGTTCTCCTTAGATCTCGCCGTTGAAGCGTTATCAGATCTCAGGAGTCTTCTTAGCGTGTTACGACGCTGGTATTCCGAGCATTACCCATTTACCATACAAAGACAAAGACAGAATGGATACTCAATGAATAATCCTGTCTTTGGTGGTAAAATAACTACCACCCCTTAGTTTGATATTTCTAAACCACTCCTCTGAGAGACATTGTAACGAGCCCATGAGTAATACTATATGTTATCTCAAAGGGCAATAGACCTTGTGCTCGGGAGCCCTGAAATCCGATAAAATTCTTTCAGCAGGTCATTTCATCGCATATCTTATGGCTTAGCGTCCATCAGTAAGGTAATACTTGTACCGAAAAATAGCGCTATTCAGAGACGAGTGAGCTAGTGCTATGCGAGGGCTGGCACAAACACAAATATGAGCTGTTTTTGGGACGCATACCCAGATGAGGCAGGACTATTGATATGATTATATGTAATTGGCTGCAGTTCAGTCCCATGACGCCGCCTCGAGTATGGGATGGATGGGATGGATGAAACGGATGGAACGGGATGCAATTCGCTAAAAATTAGTACGTCGCATCCCCGCATATATCAGCCTCACGTTAACTGCAATCGATCCACTGTCTTGACACTATCCATGTGCGGTGCGGTGCCTATCCGTAGGTCAAGGGTCCGTGCTCGCGCTTTGAAACTGTCGGCTTGAGCTCCTAGGATACATCTTGTCCATCTTGGCAAATCTGACGGCGCGTCTGATGTCAAAGGTCACCAATCAGAGGCTAATAGACATCGTGCCGAGGGCGGGGAAATTATTTTTATGTTGGCTCCAATCAATTCACTGCTTTTGATCTAGATTGCTTTCGTACGTATAATATAACGGTCTCAAGCCTAGGTCTGTGACAGCGCTTGCATTTGCTCGTGCATACACGTTGGCATCTCACGTTGTTCATCCCCAACCAAGCCCTCAAGTACTAGACCTCTCTTGAGGAAGTTTTTCCTGGAGCATTTTAAAACCAGATCATCGTTTTCAAATTCTGCAGTACAGGCACCTTCAGGCATTCGACCTCGCTTGTCTGGGAGCGATGTCCCTTGATAGCACATGAGTCAAAGTCGATGATCACAAAAGTGTCAGCCTCTTGGTTTGCAACCATAATGTTTCCCAGGTGGATGTCATTGTGGACTAGGTTGAGAGCATGGAGGTGATCAATTCCCGCCTGGATCTGCTGAAGACAGCTTTTGATATTGACTGGGCGCCCAGCCTTAAGGCGGTCGGCAAGCGTCTCCACATATCTCTGGAAACAAAGTCCGGTAACCCGCCCGTCTTTCACCACACATCCAAGATAGCGAGCAATATTTTGGTGTTCATACTGCATTAGGATCTGGCAGATACGAGCTTCCTGAAGTAGGTATAAACTCAGCGAATCTGATCCATCATAGCCAGTAAGGTAGGGCTGTTTAATGTAGACATCTAGCTTCTCAGCATCATGGCATATTGAAAGACCATCTTCTAGCGGAGGCCAAATGTGTTCGACGGGAATCTTCTTTAGACAGCTTTTGGCGATAGGAGGGATGTCATCTGGGCAAGCGATCTGTTCGGGCAGCTGAGCTGAAAAGTACTTGTCGCGATCCTGGAAGATGACCTGTGTGTATAGAAGCTTTGGGCCGTCGTTGAACTCCCAAGTCTCTGCCATATCATAATAATGCATCGCGGAAAGGGGGAATTTTGGCAAATCTGAATCAAAATAGATGTAAGAATAATATTAAATCTTATATAGAATGAGAGATTGCGAGGGGGAACGCCTACTTTAAATAACAGACCTAAGTCGGGTTGGGTAAGCGCATATGCACGGACCTACTGAATCACACGTTGGCCATTTCCATTGGTAGCCGCTGCCTGCAGAGCTGTACCAAACTCCCCGCTCCTTTGACGCCTACTAATAATTCCTGGGAGCGTTGCAGCTTCAACTAGGTATATACTAGGATCCACGCCTATAAACTAGGGCTTCTAGGATAAATAATGATATCCTGACTCTGTATACTGAGGTTGGGATCTAGACATGTTTTTTATATCGCCGAAATATCTCCATTGTAACCAATTCTAAATTAATTACACCGCTATTTTGAATTGATAAAGAGGCTATGAGGAGGATTCTTTTAGCTATTGGAACAGGGAAAAGCGGTAGGTAAAACCATAGGTAGATTGCAAAATAAGCATCCAGTATTAGATCATGCCCGAAACCATAACCGATATAGAAATAGGAAACAAATCTAGTAGAACAAGTAAACCCCTCAGAGCGCCTCGATAGCCTTACATAAAACCTGGAGACCACGATCGGTAATCTCACTACCATCAGCCCCATCAGTCGACTCGCGCAGGGCCCAGGCAACATCACTCCACCAGCCCAGCCCAACGAACCCACCACCCTTGCGACGCTCCAGACTCTCCTTAAGGCGACTCGTATGTTCCCACTCCTTAGCAGCATGTTCCGCACGCTCAATAACCTTATTCGGAATACCACACATAGACGCGCAGTGCATACCGAAACTACCCTCCGCAACACCCTTCTCCAGCTTGTAGAGGAATGTCACACGGCGCTCAGTGTCGTCGACGTGGATAGCCATGCGCTTAGGCGAGATCTCAGGGTGACCCTCGAATTCAGTGGCCAGAGAGTGGTAGTGTGTGGCGAAGAAGCCCATTGCGCCAATGTGGGTTGCGATGTGGTGCAACACGGCCTGCGCGACGGCGACGCCGTCGTAGGAACTTGTTCCTCGGCCCAGCTCGTCGAGGATTACCAGGGAGCGGGGCGTAGCTTCGGAGAGGATCTTCTTGGTTTCGGAGAGTTCGACAAAGAAGGTTGATTGGGCTGCGAAGATGTTGTCGTTTGCGCCGAGACGGGACATTATGCGATCGACAGGCGTCAGACGGGCGGAGGCGCAGGGAAGGTAGCAGCCGATTTGGGCCATGATAACGGCGACGCAGGTCTAGGGTTGTTAGTTATGTGGAGAGGGGAAGGGGCCTGGGATGTTACCATTCGGAGGACGGTGGACTTTCCGGCCGCGTTGGCACCGGTCAATAAGTTGATGTTGGCTTCTT
The DNA here is from genome assembly GCA_027569585.1 of Penicillium silybi. Taxonomy (NCBI): domain Eukaryota; kingdom Fungi; phylum Ascomycota; class Eurotiomycetes; order Eurotiales; family Aspergillaceae; genus Penicillium; species Penicillium silybi. The sequence goes on from JAPDFI010000023.1 coordinate 195,770, forward strand.
TGCCACCAAGGCCGATGTTGTTGGGGATGAAGTCGTCCACGGAAGAAGCAAGGCAGGGGTGACGAAGCTCATCGAACTCAAGGACGCTTCGTTCCTCATCCACGAAAGTGGGACGGCAGCTGGGCTGGCCCAGAGACGACGAAGCCTTGGCCAAGCTAATTAGACAATCCAGTTGCGAGATAACACGGACAGCCGCAAGCCACGTGCCATAGTGTTCATCGAATCGGGCGTGGAAGCGACCAGCAACCTCCTTGACAATCTGGCTGTGCGTTTCCTGGGCCTCCTGCAGTTTACGGATAAGACTCCGCAGCTCGGGGAAGTAGTACCGCTTCACTTGCTTAGTAGCGGACATCTGATTCCAGTCCTTTGGAATGTTCTTGACCTTGATAGGCACTTCCAGTTGGTAGATCTCCTTGCCATTGTCTCGGTAGCAAATAGCAGTGGATCCTAGATCGCGGCGGGCTTTCTTGAGCAGATTGTCAAGATCCTTGTGCAGCTGCTCGATGAACTCTTGCGAGCTATCGAAATCTTCCTCAACGCCAGGCTCGGGAACGAGGATGCCGTTCTCTTTTGCCTTGGAGCGATCAAAGGCTGTCTTCCAGTAACTGAGGTGCTCAGTTATATCGGGCATTGCCGCAATTAGCTGTCCGATGATACCGTCGCCAGAGCCGCTATCCTTGAGAAGGCCCATGGTGTAATCAATTTGCTCAAATCCTTCAAGGACACGCACAAAGTCCTGCGCCTTGCAGACTCCCGCGTGAACGCGGGAGATGAGACGCTCTAGGTCAGGCATCTTGGTCAGCTGCGAAGAGAACTGGTCCCGAACACTCGGATCGGCATTCAGGGAATCGACAGCATCGAGACGAGCATTAATGCGCTTCGCATCCATGAGGGGATGGCAAACCCACTGCTTGAACATTCGCTTGCCGAAGGGCGTAATGCAACGGTTGAGTAGCTGGAAAAGGGTGCCATCGACACCGCCATCGAAGGAGTTGGCGAAAATCTCCATATTGATCAAGGTCTGACCATCCAACACCAGGCTCGAGGCCTTCCTGATCGGGTCGTACCATTCAAAGTTGCCGATGGTGATGAGATCTCGGTCGATCTTCAACACTCGCAGGTACTGGGTAAGAGCGCCGAATGCCGACATGAGCAATTCCTTCTCACGCGCGTCTCGAAGAGCCTGGGGCCAAGCCTTAACATTCTCATCATCTTCGGAGACGAAATAATCGCTCGCATCGAGCTCCTTCACTGTGATGTCCCCTTCCCAGAATTCCTTGCCAGGCTTGAGGTAGTTCCACAACGTAGTGGGACCGGTGTTATTCTTCAGAATGCGCAGCGCCTTTGTCGATACGCAGGATTTTTCAAGCAGAATTTCCTGAGGGCGAGTCTGAGCAACAAAGGTCTCGAACTTGGTCATGTCCACATCATCAACAAACTCGGAGATGTGGAACTGGCCGGTGGCTGTATCGACAAAGGCGAGACCGAATGCAGGCAGGTCATCCACAATAGCCTCTTTGATAGCAACACAGTAAGTGGCCATGTCATCCTGTAGCATAGATCCCTCGACAAGAGTACCAGCAGTGAGAACACAAGCCAACTCTCGCTTGATAATCTTGTCTTCCTTCCCCTTCTTGGCGTCACGCTCGCGCATCTCCTTGCCGAGGGCAGATTCGGACTGATCAACTCGCGCAATCTTGTAGCCCTTGGCCACAAACTGATTTGCCCAATGGGACAAGCTCATTTCAGGAACACCGACCATGCGCATGTTGACTCTGTCAGTAAGCTTCAGGTCAAACAACTGGTGACCAATCGTGGCATCATTCTCGTAAAGCTCGTAGAACTTGCCCTTCTTGAAGAACACCACTGTATCCCAGAATTTCTGCTTGATTTCCCAGTATTGCTTCTCGAACGGAGAGAACTTGGACCAAGCCAGGGGAGGAACATAGATCGTCCGAGGGTCATATTCGGGGTGACCAGGAGCATGTCCATCCATGTCCTTGATATTTGCAAGCCAGGGGTACCGCTGTTCAGGTTCTTTGACATGAGCCTTTTCCTTCTTAGTGCTGGACGGTGTCTTTGAAGTCACTCGCACTGTACGGTCTTTTCTAGGCTCGGAGCTCTCGGGATCGAATGCCCACTTTAGTGTAGTGCCAGCCGAACCCTCTGGGAGCTCGATGTCGAGGTCTTCGTCGGCCGCCGGAGGGGGAGGGGGTGAGGAGGACTTGTTCGATGGCTTGCGCGATAGCTGAGGGGCCGACTTCTTTCGTTTCTTCGGGGCAGCGACTTCTTCGTCTGATTCATCGGCCACTATGAAGTCGTCCATTTCTGTGCTCAGTTAGCCCCGCAAGTCTTTCCCCGACAGTGACACGTACCATCATCAGAATCGCCTTCTTCATCTGGGCCCGCTTTAAACTCATCTTCGCTATCGTCTGGTGAGGTCTTCCTCCTCTTGTTTGCCCGGCCGCGAACACTGTTGTTGCGATTGGGACGGAAAATGACATCGTCATCGTCTTCACCCTCCGAATCGGACTCCTTGTAGCTGACTTTCTTCTTGGACTGTACGGAAAAGAGTCAGTTGATAAACAGCTGATGCGATATCCCGTGTGAGCTCACCCGACGCGAAGGAGACATTGTGGCGTCCTGGGCCTCGTCGTGCCCGGTCTGAAGTGAGAACCAAAGTTAGCGCTAGAGTACGAGAAACACAAACAAGTTAAACCAACCTTCACGATGTCACCGTTCTCTTCATCCTCCTCTGGAATTGGCAAATCACTGCTGGGCACGGGGCTCAAGTCCTGCGCAAAGCTCGAGAAGCTCCTCTTCGGTGTTGGCTTGACCGAACTGGCACCACGTTCAGATGCCTTCTGGGCTGGGGAGGACGCAGGTTCGCGGGTCTGCTTGCTCGACGGGGTTGCCGGTGATGACTTCTGGAAGAACCCGAGGATGGACTTTTGGCTCTTCATGTTCTGGGCACTCGAGGTCGTTTTCTTCAGGGCCGCAGAGGGGGTTGTCGCAGAGGGTGATTCGGCGGATGCCTTGGCCATTGTCGGCGACTCAATACAGATTGCAATGCAGTACTAGACAATATAATGGAGACTCAAAACATGCTGATATAGGGAGAATGGAGCAATTGCTGGGGTTCACAGGTCGAGAACAGAAGATAGGAGAAAAGCGAAGTCGCGGATCGCGGATCGCGGGATCGCGTCGACGCGTAAAGTGGTGTCGTCTCTACGGCAGACGATAGGGACCATTATATCTTATGTCTACCTGCTCGTGTTAATAAATCCAATCCCCCACATTCCATAGTAGATATCAAAAATTATGATTATCTCTGATAAGCTGTGAGGGATGGAAGGACGGCCATAAGGCCACCGTTAAAAAGCAATTGAAAAAAAAAAGTTCAATCGTCAGCTACGGGGACCCTGAGAGATCGAACTTACGACATGTCCAGACTGTTAACAGTAAAGTCGATATTTGCCGATATAAAGTCGAATACTTCGAGTGCCGCGTCTTAATCACTCGAGAAAGTGACTTCAGATGAAATTGAATAACTCATTTTACGCTCCCGACAAAATTGTATATCCATGATCCCTCAGAGTCAGGTGGGATACTGTACAATTGATTTATGCTAAATTGACACTAGATAGGAATACAAAGTGGAGATGTCATCTCTGGAGGGTCTTGAACTCAAGTGTTCGACTTGTTCGACTCGGTCGAACCGCTCGAGCTGTTCAGCTCCTCCCAACCCGGAGCTGTGAGTCCTCGTGCGCGGAAGTCCTCGTCGCTCACAATCTCCACCATCTTGAACTTCCATTTGCCCAATTTCAGCATCAGAAGGTTGTCATTCATGATGTACTCCTTGGTCTTCTCAGAGGGCCAGGGCCGGATAGGTGTGAACGCGAGATCGTCCGACATAGGGCCGCTATCTCCAGGACGACTGCCAACATATGCTCCATTGTTCGTGATCACACGGTGACCCTCGCCCTTGGACGAGACGAGACCGGCTGACCAGAGAATCTTGTTGAATTGTTGATTGTAGACCAGTGACTTGGGCAGGGTGACTCTGGCGTTGGGCATGTTGGCGAAGTTCGTCTGAGAAGCGTACCGGTTGCCAGATTGAGGGTTCTCAAATTGAGCCGTCGGGGATTGCGGATTTCCGGCAGCACTCGGCGTGCGAGGCATGGGCGAAGGCTCAGCGGTTGAGGAGCGCGGACGGAACAGCTGACGGTGTTGGAGAGACACTGCATCGGCCTCCTCTTTGCCGTGGACCAGCTCAACAAATTCATAAGCCAGGAGATGCTGAGCCACTCGCTTGGACGGGTCCTCTTTCTGTTGCTCCATGACGGAGGCAATCTCAGGCAAGGACACAAAGGTAAACAGCTTCAAGTAGCGCTCCACCGCGTCATCGGGGGTACGAACGAAGAACTACAACGATTGTTAGCTCGATGGCCCATGGATGCACAGGAGGGTTGGTCCTACCTGGTAAAGCTCGAAGGTAGAGGTCATGTCCTTGTCGAGCCAAATAGCATTGCCAGCCGATTTCCCGAACTTCTCGCCGGACGGCGCTGTCAACAAGGGCGTGGTGAAGCCAATGGGCCTGTCCAACTCGGACTCAAGAGGGTCTCGCTTAATCTCAATGGCGGTGTTACGGCTGATCGCCTTGACGGCATCCATGCCAAGGAGGATGTTTCCATACTGATCGGATCCTCCCACTTGAACTTGAGTTCCCTTTTGGAACAACGTCCACCAATCCCATGCTTGAAGAAGAGGGTATGAAAATTCTGCAAACGACATGCCGTCTCCTTGGTTCAGTCGGGTTTTGACACTAGTGAATATGGTCAGAGTTGTCGATCAGCCGGGTCGAGCAAGACTTACGTGTCTCTACCAAGCATAGGTCCAAGTCTCATGAACGCGCCAAGATCCCGTAAGACTTCAATGAACGGCATGGAATTCCACCAGGTGTTGTTGTTGATCAATGCACGCTTCCAGATCGGCTTCCTCTGATAACCATGTCTCCGGCCATAATGTTCGATGCTCGAGCCCAGCTTCTTCAGTTGCATGTGCATGCTGGCCATATTCGCCTTGCGAACCGATGAATGCACCGCCTCACGTCCCTTTAACCGTCCCGTGGGGTCGCCAACTCGAGATGTAGCACCGCCCAACTATATTCCATTAGTCGGATGTATCGTAATAAAGGCAAGAACCAATTGACTCACCAGGAAGGTCACTGGAAGACCCCAAACGTATCCCCAGGCCAATACCATGAAAGGCAACATGTGTCCGACGTGCATCGAGGGCGCGGTAGGGTCGACTCCGACGTAGATTCCGGCTCGCTTCTCCGTGAAGACCTGGTGCAACAATTCTCGTTCTCTGCAGCAGGGCAAAAAGTCAGCGCCAGATCCCCAGATCAACTTGCCACTTTGCAACGGCCGGGAGCCTGCAAATCGAGGAAACACGTACCCAACGACATCATGGATGAGTCCCCGTTCCTCCAGGTGAGCTGCAAAGTTCTTCCGCTTCCCTGCCTTGATTTCCTCCGCGTACTTGGCCCATTCCTTCTCTCCATCTTTCATCCGCTGAATGTAGGCCTGTGTAATGGATCTTTTCTGTTGCAATGCGCCCTCAGACCGCTGAGACGAGAGAATCGAACGACGAGTTTCGCAGTGCAGCGGAGTTGTTTGCGTGACTCCGGCAAAGCCACGGGCTCCGCATGGTGCCCGTCGAGGGATGTACGGGTTGCGACAACTCGCTCTGGCGAACGGCGCCGATTGCGACCGCATCAGACCGGATATGAGGAGAGAATGGAGGCGACGAGGCCTACAATGGTTCGAGATGCGACTGAAATTGACCGCGATCGACTCCGACATTTTGTCGCGATAAGATCCACGGAACAACATTAATGCGAGATCCAAGAAAGACTAAGGCAAAGATGGGCAACCAGATACCCATGATCTTCGATGCAAGATCGTGTTCAAGATCCAGATAGCCCCAAGGTCACGAAGGGAGTCGGGCTCGGAAATTCCGAACTGACTTGTGAATCTCTCGGGGTAAGAACTAAGACAGTCACGGAAAGCTAGGAAGTGCCAACAATTATCTGGTGTACATGCAACCTAGAAATGCAATTCTATCACCTCACAAAAACCTGCACAAAGACCTCATTACTCCACCCGCTATCCAGCTTCATCTCCTCCCACGCAGCAAGAAGATCAACGGCTAGCACAGTGGTACCATCACCACCCTCTTTCCAAACGGTCTTCTGAGGAATGGGCTGTCCAAGGATCATCACCATAAAACTCTCGGCAATATCCCGATCCTGCAAGTCGGAAAAGTAGATTCCCAACGTTCCCAGCGCCTTCAAGCTAATATCAAACCGCAGGCGACCATTCTCGGCCATGAAGATATCCGAGCTAACAACGGCCGCGGCACCTGTCATCTTGCCAATGAGACCAAGGACAGCCACATGAGTCAACTCGCTGCCTCTGCTCCCCTTCAGAGTGAATGATCGAGTCGGATAGGCAGTCAGAATCTCCCATCCTTTCTGCTCCAGGATTACGGACACGAGAGAGTCCCCACCGAGTGATCGCATGCGGTTTGTAACTTTGCCGCTCGTGTGCGCGCGCACCACATACTGACCGTCTGAACCCTCGTGAATGCCTGGAAAGTCCATCAAGGAGACCATACATGACGCCTCCGCGGAGCCGATATTGAAAAGGCCCAGGATGCCACTGCCAGTCTTCGCCCATCCGGTATAGCTTCCCACGCGTAGAATTTGCTTCTCATTGTAGTCGTGGTAGATATCGATTGTGCGGCCGATGACACTTGGGCGCAGGATGACGGTACTTCCTGTAACTGTTGGTGCCGTCATTTGATCCAAGACTTTGAGATCGTGTTTCCCTGGTTCATCTGTAATGTACACCGGCCCGCCTGAGACACACCTCGCTGCAGCGTGGAAGGAGGCGTAGGGATGACTTGTCTGAAACATGTCCCAGTCGGGTAGGACGTTCAGGTAGCGGGTGAGAAGGGCATTATGTGCGTTGCAGAATACATGCCATGGATGAGACGCGGGAATCTCGGGGAAGAAGTCGTCTGAGTTCCGCACGGGTATCGTGGGCTTGTTGGTAGGGAGTTGTGAATGAAATATGATCTGCGGAATCATTGATCCGCAAGAAATAGACTTTGTGGTAAAGTACTTTAACGCAGCGATGGACCAGGCATCCTGGTATGAGGTCATGAATCTCTTGCGATCTTCTGGATCGTCGAAAAGATCGATGTAGAATTGTGCGTCTGTTTTGACAGAATCCACGCCCGTTGATGAGAGATAGCTGTAGAAATCATCGTAGAATCGCTGGATATCCTCCGGGTCAATCGCGAGGATCTTTCCGTCGGGGACATCCTGTGCAATAGGACCATTTGCGGACGGGTCCTTGATTTTGACCTCCTTGGTCTGATATCTTTGAGCAAGATCCCCGTCCGGGCAGATTCCTCCCCAATAGCCCAGCAAGGCGTGCCAGACCGCAACATGTTGGATGCTAGGATTAGCCTGGCGGATTGTCTCAACAGTGCGTTTTAGCCCTCTGGGGAATGCTGTTGCATCTGCGTCGAACTTCGTCCAGCGGCGCTTGAACATAGATTCGCCTTCATTATCGAGGCTTTGCCAGTTGTCGTCAATGATGAGATTGACAATGCTGACGCCATGGGCTTTCAGTTCATGCAATGCATCGAGGATTTTCTCTTCGGTCAAGTCCTGGCCCAGTCCGTTCCAGGTGCAATAGGTCAGGCCATCAACCCACTCCGTAAGCCACTGTGCCTGTGGATCTTTCTCCACCATAACAATATCATCACTGAGAGGAGACGGGGGAGTCTGATCCTCCAACATGGTCGCGGGTTCAGCAAAGGGTTTAACCACTTTCCTAGTCTCATAGATTACTGCAGACATGGCAACCTCAAAGTCGTCTGCAGCAGCCACAAGAATATGGAAGTCGGAAGCTGTTTGATTGTCGTTCCTTGCCTTGACCATTACTTTGCCATCGTTGCCCGACTGCAAGACAGTCAACACGTCCCGGATCCCCGATACCGCCAGCAAAACAAGGCTGACTCCATCTTCACGGAGGAAAGAGCACAGAACTGCATCTTCCGTCAAGTGAAATTTATCTCTTCCATGTCTCGGACCCAGCCAGGGAGACCAAATTCGCACCAAGGAGAAGTACCTGATCACCTCGGATGGCGTACCGAGGGCAAGCCGTGTGATGCCAGACACACCCCCCTCGGCCGACTCCGCTTTTCCAGTCATAGCCCATAATAGAGACCCAGGGGCTTCACTTTTTCTTAACTCGATGTGCACGCTGGGGTGGAGGTCGTGCATATACCAAGAAAGCTCGCCCTTTGCATCGAGGGAAGAAAGTCCAGACGATACTGCTTTCTCCAAATCCGAGGCTCGCGGGCTGCATACAAGCTCACCATCACTGACTGGATGCTGCTGGTTGGCCCAATGCCATTCTGTGTCTGGGCTGCTCCGGAATCGCACGGTAAAGTGAGCATGGCAGCCTGTGGCTGGGAGGACAAGTTCCTCTGAATATACATGGCGATGGTAGTTGTATTCTTCTTCGTTCCCAGTCAACAATGGCGCATGTGATGAATCGACTTCGCTGAGTGGAAGGGCTGTCCATTTGTCGCTGGTAATGTTGTGCCAGATTTGGACTTCCCAAGATTGGACTGGGAATGCTGAGCTTGATTCTAGGGCGACCGTGAATTTTACCTGGTGAGATCGTCAGTATGAGGTTACGGTAAAAGAGAGCAGGTCTGAAGAGAATCATCCTCACCGCATCATCTTTCTCTGACCGCAGCGCCTTTGGTACTCTCTGGAGGCATGTAATCTGCCCCAGAGGCGGGTAACTAGTCACTCGGGTGAATAAGCCCATTTGGACTGGCCTAGTAAATGATGGTGTCTTATGGCGTTGATTAGCTCCAACGATTGGAAGGGTGGAGGTCGTGCGTCTAGTATTGACTTTCATCGGGAGCAAGGAGGGGCAAGGGAAGTAGTTCGCCAGCTCGGGGGCTCTTTGTCCAGCAGGTACAGGGCAGTGAATGTGACTATCCACAGACTAGGGAGGTTTAGAGGGAGGCTTAGAGGTACAAGGATACCTTACAGAGCGGGGGCTATTTATGGTTTAAAGTGGCGGGGAAGCTTGCCTCAAGGACGACCCTCAGTGAGTTACGAACCATTCTTTGCCAACACAAACGCCCAAAACGCCCAGTGTAGCAGCCGCTTTGTCGTTCATAATATTTTTTTGAATATTATTACTTTTCAAATTTCTTTGAAATTTTTACTGGCCCTTGTCCCTTGTCCCTTGTTCCTTCTAATTGAAGGGAAATGCCATTATTCCGACGTTTAGTTGATCTTAATGGCCAACTTGCCGAAGTGATTTTGGCCCCACTACATATCAAGTCAGTACAGACTTTGGATGAAAGTTAGAAAGTGCACTCACCATGTAATCATAGGCTTCCCGAGCCTGGTCGAGAGTGAAAACCTTCTCGTCCAGGACGGGGTGAATATCATTGGCCTCGATGGCCCGAATCATATCCCTCATCAACTCCTTGCTACCCACATAGACACCGCGGACGGTGCAAATGTTGCTAAGAGTATCCAGAACGGTCGGCTGGTCCTGACTCTGGCCACCGCTGAGGAATCCAATCACACTGATCACACCCTCGAACTTGATCGCCTTGAAGCTCTGCGCGAGAGTGCCAGGTCCGCCAACCTCGATAATGTGATCCACACCGGCACCATCCGGAGTCAACTTACGAGCAGTCTCGCCCCAGTTAGGGTTTTCCTTATAGTTGATGACGTGGTCGGCGCCGAGCTTCTTCAGCTTCTCTGCCTTCGCGGCGGTTGAGGTCGTGGCGATCACGGTCGCACCGGCGGCTTTAGCGAACTACGACAGCGATTAGCCCTTACCCCTACCAAATCAAATAGCTTCTCCAAACGCATACCTGGAGAGCGAAGTTGCTCACACCACCGGTTCCCTGTACCAGGACGACATGGCCGGGCTTCAGAGGCTTCAGGCCGTACAGGGCATTCCAGCTCGTGAGAGCAGCGCAAGTGAGAGTTGCGTTTTCGAGAGCATTCAGGTTCTTCGCAGCGCTGACGAGGCCCGTTTCCTTGAAAACACCGTACTCGCGCAATGTACCATCGATCACGCCGCCAAGGCCGGTCTGTGTCGCGGGAATGTCGATCGCACCGTACTGGTGGCCCTGGTTGAAGAGGGTCACAACCTTATCACCCTTCTTGAACTCGGTGACCTTGGGTCCGACCTCGACAACCTCGCCAGCACCGTCGGATGCCGCGACCACGGGTAAGCGGAGAGGGAATGGGTATTTTCCCTGTCAAACAAGACCAGTCAATACACAGGCCAAGATCTACTCAGCTCCGGACAGCAACATGCCTTGGGAATAACCATGTCGCGATAGTTCAACGACGCGCCTTGAAGCTTCACCAACACCTCATTCTCACCGACTTTCGGCAAAGGCGCTTCCTTGTAGAAGAGCCCGTCGAAGTCATGCTCCATGTTCTGCACCACCCATTGCTTGATAGTTGAGGGAGCCATTGTGGAATCGCAAATTGAAGCTGTATGTGCAATACACAAGCTGTTCTCATGAATTTCGGGAGCTCATCCACAGGAAGGAGGGCACTATATAGTTAACCTCCGCGTGCTGACGTAGTGATGTGCTCCACGGTGACGCAAGGACCTCAAAAACACCTCTCCAATTTCGGCCTGACTCTCCGCCGCATTCCGCAAATGTTCGGAGACTTTTGTTGTCTTCTGATCAATTCATCGAATCTCCTTACTAATATGAGTTTCATTGGGAGTTCGGTGTTCGCTTATCTGGGCAAGTCTTGCACCTCTTTTGTGATTAAAATCAAGTTCCATCACAGGTTTAATCTTACTTCATTTCCTTCAGTTAAGATAACCAGGTACCAAAGAAGCTTTTGCTATCATAGATATAATTAAGCAAATACTCCCATTGATTGGCTAAGATGTCAAGAAGCAGGTTCTCACCCACGGTGACCCACCCACCCCCAAGACTAGAAAGACAAAGATAATAGATTAGTCATCAGCTAGATAATTCCAACGTGGGTGGGCAGACCCATCGCATTGCCAGGCTGTTCACAGCCAGGTCGATAATCGATCCACTTGGGAATTGCAAAGTGAAAATATTCGAGTGCGACGCCTTAACCACTCGGTGAGAAGTGACTTTCATCTGAAGTGTGGAGTTTGCTTAACGGGTCTCGCCGTTGTGAACAATCGACTTGTTCGTCACAGTCATGGGGGTTTACGCCTAGTGATCAAGATGCTAAATTTGAATCTTGCTACTTATCCGTTGCAAGTGGATTAATTATCCACTGAGGTTAACAGCCTACAATACAACAAGTTCACCTAGCTCACAATCCGAGAGAGGGTTTTGAATTTGCTTCAAGTATGAACTTTGTTCGTACGATAGATTGCGGTCGTTTCCTTCTTGTTGCCATTTCCTTTCATGTCCCTAAGGTAGAATAGCCTAGACAACCTGGGACACTTAGAGGAATTAGTTATCGATACTTGAAAAGAGTCTCCCCAAACCCCCCGCAATGTTTGGCATATATCAACGGCAGTCGAACAGAAGAATAGGCTATTTCCGTGGAACAGCTGCCTGGATCAGCAAAGCTCCGCCCAACCTTGGAAGGCTGATAGACGCACCCCACTGAGGGGCCCAGCAATTGCACAATCCGAAGCTAATATGGCTCAATCCATCTGACACCCGCTCAATAAAGAGCTACCAGGGTTCTCAGAAAGCACGAGATCAGCGGATCGCGTGTCGACCCCTGTCGCAATGAGCTGTCGGATTGGCGTGGAGGCGAGGGGTAAGTTCGTAGCAAGAGCATAAATAGTCGCGCATCCTGTCGCAATCCCGTTTTCTTTGATCCATTGCATTCATTTGCTATTACAATACGCCTTCGAGATCGTTCTTTCTCTCCAAGATGTCTCTCGGGCGTACTTTCAAGCTTGACTCGGGCTACGAGATCCCGGCTGTCGGCCTCGGGACATGGGTAGGTCGCTATTAATCAGATCTACGGAGAGAAATACGAACTGAACTCGCGCGCAACAGCTGTCCAAGCCTCACGAAGTTGAAAATGCAGTTGAGACTGCCCTTCGTAAGGGCTACCGCCACATCGACGCGGCAGCGTGTTACCAGAATGAGAATGAAGTAGGAAACGGCTGGAAGAAGTCCGGCGTGCCGCGTGAAGAGATCTTTGTACGTTCCCAACAATCCGACATTCGCATCAAGCTTTGGACGGCCCACTCATCCTGTATAGATTACTAGCAAGTTGTGGAACACGCACCACCATCCTGATCACGTCGAGGAAGGCCTTAACAAGACGCTGAAAGACCTCCAAACCGACTATCTGGACCTTTATCTCGTACGGCTCGCCTCGACCCGAAACATTGGAACCGTAGAATTGACGATGCGCAGATCCACTGGCCTGTCGCTTTCGCGCACACCAATGAGACTCTCACCCCGACCGATCCGACGACGAAGCGATTCCTCATAGCCGACGTTCCGGTCTCCGATACTTGGGCGGCTCTAGAGAGGTTCGTGGCAGCGGGCAAGATTCGGAGCATCGGCATCAGTAATTTTACCATTGACGCGACCAAGAAGCTGCTGGAGACTGCGAAGATTCCTCCCGCTGTGAACCAAATCGAGGCGCATCCTTACCTGCTGCAGCCCGACCTTTTCAAGTTTTTGAAGGATAACGTACAACATTCTCTCTCGCCATGGACGCTTTCCTGGATATCGCTAACGAAACCACGAATAGAACATTCTGCCCGTGGCCTACAGTCCACTCGGAAATAATATCTTCAGCCTACCACGGTATGTAGCAATGCCTCAACGATCTGCACATACTAACAGATCCACAGCGTTGTCGATGACCCGAAGGTGGTGGAAATTGCCAAGAAGCTGAACAAGGACCCCGCCATCCTGCTGATCTCGTGGGCTGTTCAGCGAGGCTCTTCCGTCTTACCCAAGAGTGTTACTCCCTCTCGTATCGAGAGCAACTTCCAAGGTATGCAGACTATTCTCTTCTTTCTTGTGCGGACCTGACGGTTTCTCAGATTTTGTCATTCCCGACGCGGAATTCGAGGCTCTTAACAAGCTGGACCGCAACGAGCGGTACAACTATCCTTTCCGCTGGGGGGTTGATGTCTTCAATGAATTGGGTGCCGCCGAGGCTGAGAGACGCGCTGAGGAGCATGCTGCTCAATTGAGGGCGTCTGCTTAGACTCCGAATTTTTAGCACACAGGCCTAGAGAGTTTTGCGAGCTACTTCATCTACAAGATGCAGGCAAAATTAAAGATATTTTTCCTCGGAAGTACACACTCAATATCCACTAGACGAGCATTCAGAAAAAAGAAAGAAATATAAAATAAAATAAAATAAGATTGTATCTTAACTCTTGAAAATTTCAGATCGCTGTCTAATATGCCCGGAACAAGACTCCGGGGACAGTTCGAGCGAACATCGAGTAGATCTTTGGGGCTTCGCTTCGCCACAGATGCAGTTGCGCAGGGCCGGGATGTGCCAGGATCTTCCCGACCACCGACCCGCCCTCCCTGGACTCCGCAATGGACCTTCACTGAAGAGAATCTCGCATCCGAACAAACAGCAGAGCGCGTGGACCGTTCAAAGCCGTTCAAAATGCCAACAAAAGCAGGTCGAGTGACCAAGCCCAAAGCGCGGCAGTCCCAAACCTCCCGGCGCGTGAAGAAAGCCCCCGCCGAAAGTAAGTAAATACAAGTGCAGAGGCCGAAGAAGAACGCTACTATCCAAATGCGTCAATTAATACGCGCGTAAAATTGTACATTTTATGCGCACGGCTCCAAATAGTCCACCAATTTAACGCGTCCTAATGCCCCTTTACGCACAGGCTTACCACTGGTCGAGCGCACCAATGCACTATCAATGGAAGACTTCATCACCCAATACATGACTGCAACAACAGAACCCACCGAATCACAACCCGGCAGCACAGATGCAACCAGCACACTGCGCCTCGACGTGTACTCAGCAGCAACAATCAGCAGCGCCGACCTAGAAGCCTGCCTCAACCTAATCGAACTAACATCCGGGGACGCCTACGCCGCCTCAGGCGGAGGCTGGTCACGGCCCGCAAAGCGCAAAGAAATGAAACTTCCAGATATGAAGTACCTAATCGTGCGGGGCGAGTCGTCGGCCGACGCAGCCGACGAGCCGAGCTCGTCTAAGGGTGTCGTGGGGTTCTTATCGTTTATGGTGACCTATGAGGATGGGATGGAGGTTGTCTACTGCTACGAGATCCATTTGTCGCCGACGGCCCGGGGGACGGGACTGGGCAGGTTACTTATGGGTCGGATGGAGGAGATTGGGCGGCGGGTTGGGTTGGTGAAGGCTATGTTGACCGTTTTCAAGTCTAATGTGACGGCTCGGGAGTTCTATCGCAGGTGTGGGTATGTGGTTGACGAGTTCTCACCCAAACCGCGGAGGTTGCGGAATGGAACGGTTAAGGAGTTTGATTATGAGATTTTGTCTAAGTCGTTGAAGTGAGGTTTTCTTTTTTTGAGTTCTTTTGGGTTGGGCCTGGTGTGCAGGCGATGCAACTGAATTAAGGGAGAATTTGAATATACATTACACTTGTTTCACCTCGGAGCCTCGGGCCTCTGGGTGGTCTTGTTCCCACTCGTCACGGAGGACGGCGAAAATGCTGTCGGCCAGTAGGATTGAAAGACCCAGACTCCAGACTAGAGTGATGGCGTAGAAAAAGTTGGCATTGCCCGACCCGGCGTAGATCCAGAGATGGTAAAAGGCTGGGCCGAGAAGACTGGCGTATAGGATTGCCGAGATGGCGAAGAATGTGTATCGCATGACTGTTCGAGTTAGCAATTGGTGACTTCACGTGGCATATTGGCAAGAAAACTCACAGGGGAACGTGTGTCGATACAGAGGTAGCAATGCAAAGTACAATGACGCGTCGGAGATGCTGGGGTATGGCTTGAAGATGGCAAAGACGCCCAAAAGCGAAGTAATGACGAACAGGGGCTGTCGTCGCAGCCTTACGGTGAGTCCTCCGACATAGCTAGCCAGATGAAGCCAGAAGACCCCAAGGAAAAATTCACGGAAGGAATCGAACATCTCGATGAAGAAGTACCACCAAAGACCAACATTGGGGGTCAGGTCCGGGACCAGAAGGTGGAAGCCATACGTCGCAGACATGAACTCCCAGAAGTTTCCAGTAATAAGGTACGACAAGCCGAGTAGTCCTGAAATGCTGCCAAGAAGAATCGAGGCGTTCTGGATAATAAAAGCGGAGGTGTTGCGCAGCTTCGGGGCCCGTTGATCGTAGCAGAGGAGTACTAGCGGAACGAATAATAGGGCCGGGTAGAGAGACAGGTAGGAAGCGAATCCGAGAGCTAGCATCGCATTGATGCTATTCCCACTGACAGCATTCGACACGGCGAAAAGGATTCCGGTTGTAGTAAACACGCTCGTTGACCGTGCCAGGCATGTTGCGATAGTGAAAGGGTTGAACAGAAACCTGCATTTGGGTTAGAATCACGACTTCTGATGAAGATCTAGCACCTTGCACATACCAAGCCGCAACGGATCCCCCGTCCCATCGAATGTGCTTCCGAATGGCCGAGTGGAGTCGGCTCTGGACTGACTGGCCCGATTCCGAAATGGTGGCCAGGGCGTGCGCATTGACTAGATCAACGAGTGAATAGAAAACGGCCGTCGGTAATGGGTTGCTTTTCACATCCGGGAGGAGAGCGAAGAGAGGAAGTAGGAGTGGCGCCTAGTGTACAATTGAGTCAATCGATAGGCCCGGTAGTTGCATTGCATTGCGATCTACTCACCTGGTGAAAGACACCACCATCGTAAGGCGACACATTTCGTGTATAGAGGAACAAGCCTTCTTGCACTGCGATGTCCGAGTCAGCTTATGCGACCGTAATTACCTCGGTGGTTACTCACGTCTCTTGAAGCTATTGACCGGGGTCGAGACCTCGACACGGCCGGTCAATAAATCGGGTAGAGAAGGGAAAAGGCAAACGAGGACCAAACGTAGAACAAAGGCCGCGCTGAATACAGCAACCTTGCGACGGTCCACTGCCATGACGAAATCGGAGTCGACTGGAGAAAGGCGCTTATTGTGTAGTTGTCCCTTGAAGGCGGAGGAACCACGGAGCCCGCAACGCACGGGCCACCCGCCTTCAGCAGAAAAAAAAGTTATCGAGAATTTTTTCTTCCTCTTATCAGCAACTGCTTGAGCTTACTCTTCACCATGGCGAAAATTAAGAAGAAGGGTATGTTGGACATGCTGTATTTACGTCCTATTTGAATTGACATCGCTAACAATTTCTTCAGGTACCTCTGGCCAGGCCAAAAACTATATTACTCGTACCCAGGCCGTGCGCAAACTTCAGATCTCTCTGCCCGATTTCCGTCGGCTTTGCATTTTCAAGGGTAAGATTGGTCCTCCTTTGGCTGCATACGTATCGCGATACTGATGCAAACTGTGATTCACAGGAATCTACCCCCGTGAGCCCCGGAACAAGAAGAAGGCTTCCAAGACCTCGACCCCCAACACTACCTTCTACTACACCAAGGACATCCAGTATCTGTTGCACGAGCCCCTGCTCAACAAGTTCCGTGACCAGAAGGCCCTTGCCAAGAAGATTGCCCGCTCTCTGGGTCGTGGCGAAGTTAGCGATGCTGCACGCCTCGAGAAGAACCATGCCCCGAAACTTACCCTGGATCATGTCATCAAGGAGCGCTACCCGACCTTTATCGATGCTCTCCGTGACCTCGACGATGCCCTGTCTCTGCTTTTCCTCTTCGCCACCCTCCCCTCCACCACTCATGTTCCCGCCAAGACTGTTGCGCTCTGCCAGCGTGTCTGCCACGAGTTCCAGCACTACCTGATCGTCACCAACTCGCTGCGCAAGTCCTTCCTCTCGATCAAGGGTATCTACTACCAGGCTACCATCCAGGGCCAGGACATTATGTGGCTGGTGCCGTACCGTTTCGTGCAGCGCGTTAACGGTGATGTCGACTACCGTATCATGGCCACCTTCGTGGACTTCTACACTACCCTTCTGGGCTTCGTCAACTTCCGTCTCTACTCCTCCATCGGGCTGAGATATCCTCCCAAGTTCGACACCCGCAGCGACGAGAACGGTGCTGAGTTGGCCGCCTTCACTCTCGAGGGCCGGACGGTGGGTGAAAAGCCCAAAGCCATTGAGTCCAAGAAGACCCAGGCGAACGGTAGTAACAAGGAAGTCTCGCGCGAGATTCAAGCCAAGGTGGACAAGGTGATCAAGTCCGCCGGTTTGGACCAGACCAAGGACGAGCAGGCAATGGACACCACCGAGGAGGCAACCGACGCCATCGACAAGTTCGAGCCCGCTGCTCCCGAAGCCGACACTCTGCCCCAACCCGATATGAGCGGCAACGAGGCCGGCGCACTCTTTGCTCCCTTCGTGTTCTACATTTCCCGTGAGGCCCCCAAGGCTCCCCTAGAATTCATCCTGCACGCTTTCGGCTGCAAACGCATCGGTTGGGATGCCGTTCTGGGTGGTGGAGCCTACACGCACGACGAGACCGACCCTCGGATCACTCATCAGATTGTCGATCGTCCTCAGCTTCCCCAAGAGTCCCTTCCCACTATTCCCGCCGCGGATAGTGCTGCCCAGAAGGTCAAGCCTGGTACCCGTATCCCGGGTCGGACATACGTCCAGCCCCAGTGGGTTTGGGACTGTATCAACGACGGAAAGCTTCTTCGCGCTGACCTTTACGCCCCTGGTGCCACCCTCCCTCCTCACTTGAGTCCGTGGGTGAAGCCTTCTCGTGGTGGTTACGACCCGCGAGCCACCTTGGCTGAGCAGGAAGAGGAAGGTGAGGCCGAGATGGCCGAGGACGCCGAGGATAGCGATGAAGAGATGGAAGATGAGGCTTCGGCTGACGAGAAGGCCGCTGCCGAGGAGCAGTCCGAGGACGAATCCGTCGACGGAGGCATGGATGTTGCCGGAACCGACGATGACGAGAGCGCCAGCGAAGAGGAAGAGGAAGAGGATGAAGACTTTGGTGGCTTCGAGGAGAACGAGGCGGCCAGTGAGTCGGACGATGACGACGAGGCTGCCCAGAATCAGCACCAGCGCGAGCTCGAGGCTGAGGCCGCCGGTCTGCCATTCTCTGCCAGCAACGCTACCGACGAGTCGTCGAAGAAAAAGAACGCCCAGTCCAAGAAGCTGGCTGCCAAGAAGCGCAAGGAGGACGAGGAACTCGAGCGTCAGAAAATGATGATGAGCCGGAAGAAGCGCAAGCTGTTGGAGAAGATGATGTACTCGAACAAGAAGCAGTCCGACGAGGCTGCCAAGCTGCGTTCCAAGCGCCGCAAGCTCGAGAAGTCTGCTCCTGCTCAGAAGTAAGAGCGGTGTCATAGAGAGTGCTTTTTGATTTCTGCTGGCGTTCGCGGCTGGGATAGTCCCCTGTAAATGCATGTCATAAAAATTTATGTTTTCAATGTAATGGATGGATCATACGAATTCGGAAATTACTGGGCTCCGTGTATGCTTTTTTTTTTATTTTTTTGTGATCTCTGAATACCCGTAAATCGAATCCACGACGACTGTCAACCGCATGCTAAATCTGGTCGATTATAGGTCACGTGACTCATGTCGATCCACTTGGTCTCGAGTTTTTGAAGTCAACTTTCAAGCTCTCGACAAGCGTGGCGGAATAAACGATCAAATCCGCTGAAGTCATAGCAGAGACACAGCTTCAGTGATGCCCAGTCATATGAAACCACTCAGAACACATCATCGAAGTTCAAGACCGAGATCTATGTGACATCTGCGGCACCCAGCTAGCCTATAAACCGAAGACGGCGCGGAGGCATGTCCTCATTCTCAGAGCATCACCCACCGTCATCTTCTCAATTTGTACCCCCGGAGTCAGCTCAGCCATACCGCTCACTCTTTGGAGGTCTCAGCAGCGATTTCAGTGTACCTCCATCCTCTCTGCCGGAACCACCTCGAAGGTCCATCTTCGGCGGTCCAACCCAAGATGTTACTACGGAGCCAGAGACGGAAGCAGAGCTCATGGACCCGGGGTCCGATGAAGACGAGGACGATGAACTTGAAATGATCATGCGCGATCGGCCCCTGGAAGTTGAGTATGGCTCCGACGGGGAGAGCTTCAAAGGCAGCGACGAGGAAGCAAACCGACAGAGGTCTAAAAATCGGGTAAAAAAGGAATCCCGTGGACGTCCTACAACGAGGTCTCGATCGCGATCAAAAACGCGGTCACATTCCCGATCGAGGTCTGAATCACCTACGAAGATAGCACCAGAACCAACGACCTATATACTTGATCGCGGTATTGACCTGCCACCTGGTGTCGAGAGGCCAAATCGATGGACCGGGCACTCAACTACATACCGAAGACTCATCGCCGACGCCCTGGCTACTTATGAGGGACTGACGACGGCTCGATCAATGGACCTTGCGGCGCATCTCTACAATGCGTACATGGTTCGTCTTCAGAGCAAGCAAACCTCCCAGGGACTCGATGAAGATGGAGAGGAGAAAACGACCATTTCCAGACGATGGGGGGCATGGCCTTTACCACCATCCCGAGTACCTCGCCCCAATGAACATATGCACGAATGGTTCAATGACCCCGACACTATCCGGATGCCACCCGATCCTCGGCCCAGTGCAGAGCTGGAGGAGTCAATTATTGCAGTCATGACGAGGATTGCCAAGGAGAACTTCCTGGACCGCGATTGGGACTACGACGAAGTACAAACCAATCGGTCGAGGAGGTCGAAAGGCGACTCAGATGCCATGACGGATGAGGAAGACCAGAAAGGTGCGGGAGCATTTTCTGATCCGTCGTTCCTCCAGCCCGCCCTCCAGACCGATGATGATGTATCTCGACGACAATTGCGGCCTCTTGCCCGCAATATAATCACACAGATCGACAGTCTCTTGACCAGTCTGCAACGCTCGGGCAATCATCGATTCACGGATCGTGAAGCAAGTGACGATTCGGGCCCCGGCACTGATGACGAGGGACCGGGAGAAACGGCCTCGAGCCAAAACGGACTGCGCGGTCGCAAACGCGCTCGCGGGCGGCCACGTCAGAACTCAAAGCCGAGTGGACGCTCTCGCAGTCATCTCCCAACTGCGGCTGAGACAGAAGATGAAAGTACGCGTGATGCATCTCAGTCGCGAGACCGATCTCGCAACTCTCGAGCGTCTGGCAATGATGATGACGATGACGATGGCGACGAGGATGGCATCCCGTTCAATCCAAAGCTTCCATTACGTGACTGGAGTGAAGTCATGGGTCTAGCATCCATGCTGGGTCTCCCTCGGGACGCCGTAATGCGCGCCTCCAAACGTTGTGCCGATCTCTTCGGCCAGGACATGACCTTCCGCACATTCCACGAAGGCCGCATCAAACCAACCATCCGAAAGGGCCCAAAATTCCAATACGAAAAATCGGTATACGGCTACCACGAGAGTGAGTCCGAAGTCGACGAATCCGATCCACCTCCCATCCACAAGCGCAAGAAGGCCATCCCCCGGGCAACATCGGGATCAGTACGGGATCGCTCTACTTCACGAGAAGCCCAGAGCTCAGTGCCGACCGGCCGATCCGTGAACGTGCATACGACTGTGCCAGGCTTTGCCCCAAGCCGCGGTACGAGTCCAGAGAGGAGCAGCCCGGAGAGAGGACCGTCGCGCCCATCCAAGGGTAAGGGCAAGGGCAAGGGCGAGCATCGCAAGGCGGACCTTGTCTGCCCCATCAGGACTTGCTCACGACATACGGACGGTTTCTCGCGAACGTGGAATTTGAACTTGCATATGAAGAGAGTGCATCCGGGGTATCAAGAGCGGGAGAGATCGAGGTCAAGATCTCGTAGTGAGAGGCCTGAAGTGATTGAGATTGATTAGAGCGTGCTTCTGTTTATTACTACCCTATGATATCCAAATTGATGGGCTATTTGCAAACGAATTCTGTAGATATCCAGTGCCATTTGGATTATTCAATCGATATTCCACTGTCGGCTGGTCCTTCCTAAATCTCGTAGATCCTTTTTATCCACAGTTGTTATCGTGAATTGTGAAATACTGTGACGCTATCTCCAGATCGGGGGAGTTCTCTGCTCAGCAATTGGTGCAGATTCCCGAGCTTCTCGGCATATCGAGCCGATTATTCGTCAAAAATGCCGGGCTGTGTAATTTTTGTAACTGTATTTCAACGAAGATGGATGTCTCCATACCGACAGTCACAACAGAGGGAAATCCTCAAATGAAGTATGTAGAATATTATGCAAAAGAGCTGTGAATTGTCTTGAACAACAGACAATGATACAGGGAAAGTGAGTGCTGAACTATATAGCTCAAAACAAGGATGTTTGCACCGCATGGGGAAGAGGAATATCCCCATGACATCAACCAGCGCAATCCCCGCTTAGCATCCAGCTTCCCTCTGAGCTCCAGCTTTCGCATCGGCGCGATCTCCGTCCTCGGTGCTTCTCGGACCCAAAGAGCAATCAGAGCAATCGGATTTGTTGAATCAGAGCTTTCATAGCCAAGCCCTCCCCCAAAACAGCGCCCTTTAAAGACGTCCTTAACTCCCCGCACATCTCCCCGATCTCCGCGTATCTGCTTCTTGTTCGGAACTTCTTCCCCTCCTTCTCCCCCTCACGAGTGACTTTATAATGCAGGGACTTATCCGCCCAGTCTCGCGCCAATTGTTGCGTTCTCGCACTCGCTACCCTTTTTCCATTCCTCCGCCGCCGGCGTTGAAGAGACTCTACACCATGGGACACAGCAAGCCCGAGGTTAGTACCCGGTGGGATAGGCTATGCGAGCGAGAAAATAACACAGGAATCAGCTGAAAGATCCATCCCTCTTCATTGAGAAATCCTACATCAATGGCGAGTGGGTTGATGCCCAGTCGGGCGAGACCTTCGAGGTTCACGGTAAGAAGCGAGTCGGAGGAATCTACACATCATAATCAGGCTAACCCACCTGTGAATTGAAGACCCTGCCACTGGCAAGCTCATCGGAACATGCCCCGAGCTCGATACCGCCGACGTCGAGAAAGCCATCCAGGCCGCCTCCGAGGCCTTCCCCAAATTCCGCACAACCCTCGCCCGCGAGCGCGCGCGCATGCTGCGCCGCTGGTACCAGCTGATGATGGACAACGCAGAGGACCTGGCCAAGTTGATCACATGGGAGAACGGCAAGCCGTTGGCCGACTCCAAGGGCGAGGTGAACTACGCCGCCAGCTTCTTCGAGTGGTTCAGCGAGGAGGCCCCCCGCGTATACGGTGATACTATCCCGGCCACCGTGCCGGGCAACCGCATCATGACGCTGAAGCAGCCCGTCGGCGTGTGCGGTCTCATTACTCCATGGAACTTCCCCGCGGCTATGATCACCCGCAAGATCGGCCCGGCCCTGGCGGCTGGCTGTACTGTGGTGGCCAAGTCCCCCGCGGAGACTCCCTTCACTGCTAACGCTCTGGCTGAGCTGGCGCACCGCGCTGGTATCCCCAAGGGCGTTGTCAACATTGTTACTTCGGGCAAGAACACCCCGGCTGTCGGCGAGCTGATCACTACCCACCCGGACGTGCGGAAGGTGTCCTTCACCGGCTCGACTAACGTCGGCCGGCTGCTGATGAAGCAGGCTTCATCGACCCTCAAGAAGGTGTCGTGGGAGCTGGGCGGTAACGCGCCGTTCATCGTCTTCGACGACGTGGAGGATCTGGACGCCGCCGTTACAGGTGCTATTGCCTCCAAGTTCCGCAGCTCGGGCCAGACCTGCGTCTGTGCGAACCGAATCTATGTGCAGAGCGGCGTGTACGAGGAGTTCGCCAAGCGCTTCACTGCCAAGGTCAAGGGCTTCAAGCTCGGAGCCGGCTTCGATGAGGGCATCACCCACGGGCCTGTTATCCACGAGCGCGCCACTGCGAAGGTGCATGAGCACGTCCAGGATGCTACCTCCAAGGGTGCCAAGGTTACCATTGGTGGCCAGAAGGCCTCTGCACTTGGACCTAACTTCTACGAGCCCACTGTGTTGACTGGCATGACCAAGGAGATGCTCATCGCCTCCGAGGAGACTTTCGGTCCCGTGGCCGGTCTCTTCCGCTTCGAGACCGAGAAGGAAGTTATCGACCTGGCTAACAAGGCCGAGGTTGGCCTTGCTGGGTACTTCTTCAGTGGCAACGTGCACCGCATCTTCCGTGTTGCCGAGACCCTGGAGGTTGGCATGGTTGGTGTCAACACCGGTATGATCAGTGACGTTGCTTCTCCGTAAGTCTTTCCGTTGTTTTATTCTCTATACTCTTATATTCTGACGGGTCTACAGGTTCGGCGGTGTCAAGCAGAGCGGTTTCGGTCGCGAGGGCAGCAAGTATGGTATTGATGAGTTCATGGTTATTAAGAGCGTCACCTTTGGCGGTATGGGGCAGCCTCTGCAGGCATGAGCTTCCTCTGACTGTACACGGATATTGCGATACGATAAAATAGTTGGCTTAATTTGAATATAACGACATTTTCTGCGCGCTGGGTAAGATGCAATTGCAATACGTTCGTTCGTGATACGTAAATGATACAAATGGCTCTATCTATAGTCAAGTCTTGATCCAAAGTCAAACAATTGTACCCAGCATGCTTCGCCGAAAAGCACGATCAAAAACTCCAAGGGAAGCTTATACAGCCAATGCACTTTACTCCGGGGAGCCGCAAGTGAAAACACCGTGGACCGTGCCGGCGCGGTACTTGAGGACCTGTTTTCTCTCGTTAGACCACCACCACCAGATAAAATCAAGAGCCGAGGCAATCTTACAATATCATCAACACTAGCGTACGTTCCCGCAACCAGTGTAACCAATCCAATGAGGAAGGTGAGCAAATTGATCGCCGCAAGCGCCATGTTCTTAGGAGTGAACCAGCTACCCTCGCGAAGAAGCAACACCCACATCATAGGAGGGAAGTAGAAGGTAAATCCAGAGATGAACAAGGAAGACGAGATCGAGAGCAGATCATTGAAGAAAGGAATAACCTCTGCAATGATGAAGGACACGATCGTTGCAACGGAGATAACGGCCAACCAAGTCAGCCAGCCCATCTTGGTGTTGATGAACCGGATAGGCGAGTTTGCAAAGATACGGCCGTGCACGAGACGTCCGAAGACCACGGTATTGATAGAGCCACTGATGAAAATCACAGGCAGAGCAATACCGAATGCAATGCGGCTCACCAGCGACCCGGCCGAGAGAAGCGCGGGACTTGCGACGCTCGAGCCCACGAAGGCGTAGATCAGGGCACCGGTGAGGGTGTAGACGATGATCTCCACGATACCCAGAGCCCAGATGGATTTGACGAAGTCTTTCGGCGAGTGCATCTCGTCCATGAAGGAAAATTGGCACAGGGCGAAACTATAGGCGAAGATAATGTTCGTCACGGCGACAAAGGCATCGGTGAAGGTAAGGTCTTCCTTGGGCCACGCAGACCAGTCTACGCCAGAGAGCCCTCCAGGGGCGTCGGTAGATTGCACGCCAGTTGCAATAATAGTGATACCGATGGCGATAATAATCGAGGCGAAGTCGATATAGCCCAGCACGGCCATCTCAGTGAAACTAGGCGGCACCGCGAGCAGAAGCAGGATAACCGCCGAGACGACGGCAAAGATCACAGAGCAAATACCACTACCCGTAATATTCTGCCACGCAATTGTTCCAGTCAGGCAGTGAGAGCCGGTAAGAAAGAGCAATTGGATGCCCAGCATCACATTGATCAATTCGTATCCGAAACGAGGGCATCCGAGCTTGGAGCCCATTGCGCGCCCAGCGTCCGCGTAGTTTGCGATTTCGGGGTAGGCGAGCTTGACCTGGCCGATGATGTAGCTCGTGTAGATGGCGATCAGACCGATACCGACACAGCAGATCACACCAGCAACCATGCCGAGGCTAGCAAAGGTGGACGGGATGGAAAGACTTCCCAGCGCAATGGCTTCGACGATCAAGACAACGGTGAGGCGCTTCCAGCCCAAACGACTGAAATGCTTGACACCGCGATCGTAGACATCACCGGCCTCTGTATCCAGGTGCTTGGTCAGATCCTCGCCCTCGAACTGAGCATTGTATAGCGGCGAGGCCATGATGGCCTCATTCCGCGCCCTCAAGGCATCGGCCGAAGTATCTTTGGTAGCATCGTGGTTCGTAGCCTGGGCAGCCGATATCTCCTCGTAATCCATGATCGCGCATGCGTGAAGAAGATGAGAGAAGCAGGATTACCAATTTACCAAATGCCCCGGGGCAGAAAATGAACTATTAGTCAAGAACTGGGGAACGTCCACGATTTCAATGAATTGACGAGCTAATTACAAAGATGCAAATTGTGGGCTGACCAAACGGATTCCTCAACACTGGGTACCTGAAGCCCTAAATGACATACAATTCCCCACTTGCTTGGGTCCTTCGCGTCACGAGAGTGGATAGCAGTGTCTTTTATTCTCGTGAGGTTCCACCGTACACGGAACATCAGGGTGGAAGGGTTCGCATGTTGCCCTAAGCTCGTTCGTACTGCACGATAAGCTTCAACTACTTCTGGGTTTTAGGTAAAGGATATCAATCTGAGGCGCCTGAGTCGGTTATAAACGGATGATGATCGTATGCGGCGTTGGAAAAAGAACGAGCTAAAATTTTAGCTGGGCCCACTTTGGCGCAATTAGGTTCGTTCCTCCGACTCTTGTGCCTGCCGTGAACAGTCATCTTTCCGAGTTTTTCCTTCGCGATTCTTCTAGTCGGAGATTATCTGTGAGGGGTACATGTTGGGGTAAAGACTTGTTCTAGAGAATGTATGATTCGCCCATCGCGCTTGAAGGCGGGATCTATGCGAGCATGGCCTGATCTACGTTGAGACTTCTTCCCGTGCCGAACCAATCCCGAGGTATATAGCGGCAAGCAAAGATGTTTTAGAGGCCAGACCCAGATCGAGTCAGCAGGAAGTCGTCCAAAATGACCATTTCATGCCTGGGGCCGAGCTTATCTGGTTCCTGTGGGTTGGTGGCTGGGGTTGATTTTCGATGTGTACGCTCTCTGTGGCAACGGCATGAAATATCCTAGAGTCGTCGGAGAATCTCCGTTGAAGCCTCAGGCCTGGACTTATGTCAGGATATCGACCACTAGACCAAAAATGCCAAATGACACTTTTGGTGCTAGATAGTCAAGATAGATGGGCGAGATGGTAAAGGCTCTGCTGGTTCAAAGAAAGCAAGCATGATCGGGGCTGACATTCGAACGCAATGAGCTTAGTTCAACACCTCTTTTAAACTGACACTGTCTAAGTAAACGTCTCCATTCACAAAATCAACGATGCAAAACTACCATGACAAAGATCTTACCCGAAGGAGACCGATATCTGGTGCGATAAAATCACATGACCGTAAATACGTGGTAATACCCATACACTCAAACTCGACCGCCCTCAAGCAACGCGCCATGTCCGTTCAAACATGCGACACGAAATGAACCAATTGTAATCGTCACCGATTATCCTTCCCAGGCATGATATGAGACCGTCCCCATGCGTGTCTCCACTCGCCTCCTCGCTGCCATTTCTCGTGGCCAGCCGTCCAAGCTGAAGAAGCCGGCGATCAGTCTAGACCACGTAAGTACGCTACGGGCAGCTTTCAAGAAAAGTGCATTGATGGGGCCAAGTCTAACAGCGGCAACAGTTCATTCAAAGAGGACGCGTTCTGGCATTCTGGCGCGAGATTGTACGAGCACTGAATAGTACGGTCGCCTTTGCCTCCCTCTTACGTCCCCAAACGTGCCCAAATCACCGACCGGTGAGAGAGAACTGACAGCAATCAATATAGAAATCCCCCCATCTGCCACACGCAATGAGCTACATGACTACGCTCGAGAGGAATTTGAACGGCATCGGGAGGTGACGGACTTGGTGAGTCCCTCCTGTATTCATCAAGAAATTGTTGGATAGAATGGCTGATTGGATGTTTTGCAGGCACATATACGATACTTGCTTTCGGTAAGAATATCTACTGCTCAGATTCAAAGACTCTAAGAGCATGCTTACTTTTGATTAAGACGGGGAAATCCGAGTTCGAGACCATGAGGCGGTACATCGATGAGCAGGCTGCTGGATGATCGTTAGAGCCGTCTTGCCACACTCCTCGATGAGTTTTATCGTACATAAGAAATACAACAATTACATTTCTATTTGCTGGTTCTCTTAGCGTTTTAGATCTCCGGAGTTGCACCCTTCTTTCCCAGCAGTGTAAAGGCGCCAAGCGCCAGGCGCCACGAGCTAATGAGCGCCGCCAAACCTCGTGATCGCACGAGGCTCCTCGACAGATGCAGGTCTATGTACTTTGACAGGGGAGAACAAATAGAAATAAACGGGTGATTCATCCATAAGATTGACATATGAGGGGGCCATGCACCTTTTTGATATCGGCCGTTTCTTCTGCTATGACATCACACTCTCCCTCCTTCCGCCCATAACAAGATGGAAGCCCTCACTAATCTTGTTCTAGACCCTGGACTTGGGAAAACACCCTTTAGAGGATTTTCGAAGCCGCAGTTCGCCACCTGCAATGTTCGTCATCAACCTTTCCCCACGCCCCACCTACGTTTGGAGCTTCCAACAGGATAGCTTCCGGTAGTGGTAGCTCCCCGCAGTTCTGGGCCTGAAACGAGTACCCAGACGGAATAGCAATGAACCGGTTTTGAGCCTTCCTTGGCTCGAGCTCTGCCGCCCGTGGATATGCAGTGTCAGCTCGCATCGCCCGTCTCGTTCCGTCTTAGACTGGGTCCGGCGAAGCAACGGGATTGGTGGGAGCTCCCCCAGCTTTTGCTGCCATTCTCAGCAACATCATCCGGTTACGTGCTGTTTTTGAATTTAGGGTTTTTTTTTTTGGCCCGGAACCTGCTGGACAATGGGTTGCATGATCCTATATAAGTGAGTCCCATTCAATCTCCCCTCCATTGCCCAAGTGATATTTTCAAATGCTCTAGGGTTAACTCGCCCCCCTCCATTACTCTAATATTTGTACCCATATGCATTAATTGAATACCTATTTGTTTCCAGCCTGATCTGCTACCCCTCACCATGACTACGCTGCTTCAACCACCGACGAACGATGTCTTCTCGAACAGCCTGAATGGTTTGCCAACACTTGACGACCCAAACCAACTCTGGCTCAGCCCTCTGAGCTTATCTCCAAGCGGCAATGAACCTTTGCTTCAAAGCCTGCGCGAACAAAAAGAAAAGACCGAACAAAACCTGCAAGCTGCAGACGAGTCCGAACCTCAGACGCGCTCCACCCGAAAGTCCCGCCGATCTTCCCGGACTTATGTCTCGCGCGACGACGTCAGTCCCGAACGGGCGAGACACCTCGAACGGAACCGCATCGCCGCAAACAAGTGCCGCAAGAAGAAAAAGAAGGAGCACGAACACATTCAGAGTATCCTACACAGCGAAACCGCGAAGCGCGAGACCCTCTTGGCTCTAGTGAACGTCCTGAAGGAAGAGGTCTGGCAGCTGAAGAACATGATTTTTGAACATGCGGATTGTGCCGACCAGAAGATCAATCTACAGCTCGCTATGATGACTCAAAATGTGCTTGGAGCAAACATCAACTCCTTGGAATGCCCATCGCCGAGCTTTTCGGCTAGTACATGGTCCGACGGGTCGGTAGGGGACCGGCATGCGGATAGTGGTGGGGTCGAGCCAGGCGCTCTTGAAGACGCAGATCCCGTACCCGACTATCAGGAAGGAATCTTTGAGAGCTTCATTGACGTGCCAAACATGTAACAATGTAACAACATTCTTTGTATCTACGATTTCTACGATTTCTATTAGCTTGGCGCGAAGGTGATTTCTAGCTTCATTCTGGTGACGTCATCCACTCAGCAAAAAAATATACCTTGACAACAACTCTTAGTAATGGAGTCCAGAACCACTGGAAATGACAAAATCCGAAATCTAAGCACGAGATCACCAATCTAGCAGCATGTACATCCGTGGAGCTCTGACGACAATTAATCGAGTCGGGAGAGATTCTAAAACAGGACCGACGTATCAGGCCTCGAGGTACCTTGAAAACCAGATAAAGCAGGATAAGAAGGGCAAAGAAACGCCATGAAAACCCCGTGGGAAATCACCATTCATATAGCTTAAGGATATATTTTCCCTCATGCAATCGGGTCGGGGGTCGCACCTAGGTAGAGAAAAGCTTCGGGATTGGACGGAAGAAACAAGCGACCAATAATGTCGCCGAACCTGGCAGATCAGTGGGGCACTTACGCATCAGACTGGGTTGAACTGGAGCTCCAAGAGTACATATCTTCCACATGTTGCGACGGGATATCTCGTGGACTTCTTGTACCCCAGCCACTGATGTCACAAAACGCGGTATTGCCACCGAATCCACTCAAAATAGCGTTGTCGATCTCTATGCCTTGTATTATAACAGGATCCCTTATCCGGTCTTTTCGCCTCACAATTTTGACCCTTTGTTATTACTCCAAAGTGGCTGCCACATCCAAGAACTGCTTGTCCAGACCTCTTGGTTCCAATCCTAGACCCAGACTTGCTATTCGCTGTGAACGGCATTGACCATGTCTGAATCATTAAGTCAATTATCCACCCCGGGCCGGGCCATGGCTCAGTTCACCCAGAACACCATCGTGGGGGTGAATTTTGAAACTACGTCAAGGTTCTCATAGACAACAACATCGAAATAGGGCCTTTATGGAATTTCTACTGACTTGTGTAAATCTGTAGATACAGCCAGCTGGAGCCCATCGGGGTCGGCGTATCTGGTCTGGTCTGGTAGTGTATCCCTGTGCCGTGGGCAAATGAGGCATAAACTGATGCGTCCTCTCGATTCAGCTCCGCGAAAGACCAAATTTCGAACAGAACAGTTGCCGTGAAAAAGCTCGCGGAGCCTTTCAAGTCGGATGTCGTCGCCCAGCACATATATCGCGAGATCAAATTATTGAAATCGCTTAAGCATGAGAATGTTCGCCAACCCTGGAATCAGCTTCTTCAACTGAGTACTCGAAGCTAACCCGTTGGTTCAGCTCATTCAACTCAACGACATTTTCATCTCCCCAGCTGAAGACATGTATGTGTGCTTCTTGTAACATCTTAACGTCGCTAATACAAGAAATAGTTATATCGTGACCGATTTGATGGCAACAGACCTTCACACCCTCCTAAGGACCAAGAAAGTCGACAACCAGTTCACTCAATACTTCCTATACCAAATAATGGTAAGCACAGACGCTCACATCTCTCCAGAGCCATTTCTAACTCTGCACCCAGCGCGGTCTCAAATACATCCATTCAGCCGGTGTCGTCCACCGCGACCTCAAACCGAGCAACATCCTAATCAACGAGAATTGCGATCTCAAAATCTGCGACTTCGGTCTAGCCCGCGTCAAGGAATCCCAAATGACAGGCTACGTTTCCACAAGATACTACCGGGCACCCGAGATCATGCTCACCTGGCGACGATATACCGAAAAGGTCGATATCTGGAGTGCGGGCTGTATCTTTGCCGAAATGATACTGGGACGACCGCTCTTCCCGGGCAAAAATCACGTCGATCAGTTCTGCGTGATTACTCAATTACTAGGAAGTCCGCCTGCAAATGTGATCGACAATGTGACCAGTGCAAATGTTTGTCCGAATCTCATATGTGCCTGTTCGGTTGACTGATCCGGTTTCCAGACTTTGGAATTCATCCGTTCTCTTCCTAAGAGACCCCGGAAACCACTCTCGAAGCTCATTCCCGGTACCAATGCAAAGGGTCAGCATACCGTCTCAATACGGGCCGTTCAGTTGCTAACAATCACCAGCTATCGCTTTACTAGAGAAATTACTCCAAATCGACCCAGATCAGCGCTGTTCCGCAGCCGAGGGTCTGGAATCGCAATACCTCGCGCCGTATCACGACCCCGATGACGAGCCCGAGGCGACAGAGAAGTTCGACTGGTCGTTTAGTCAAGCGAACCTGCCAGCCGATGTCTGGAAGACGATTATGTATGCGGAAGTTCTTGGGTACCATGAATCGTCAAGCGGCGCGACGTCACTTACGCCCAGCGTGGAGAGGATGGATTTAGACTCGTGATTCCAATGTTCCCAGGCATATCTTTTTGATTCTTTTTTATTTTCATTTTCATTTTTATTTTCATTTTTCTTATCTTGTCGGCGTACTCTTGTTTCCTTGTTCCATTAGCAGAAGCATTTTTCTTGGATTTGAAGTTTTGGGGGCTGATACCTTGGGTTGATGTATGGCGTGCGCGCGTTGTGTGAATTCTTGAGGTACTTTTTAGCCCGGAGGGATGATTGCTAATGGAACGAATGAATGACGTGCCATGATTTGATTTCAACGACGTAGGTGCTGCGTTGTATGAGGAGCCGTCCAAGAATGTGATTGAAGCACTGAGCTACGGTAGGTTATACCATAACTACGTCATACAAGGGAGATATTTTGCGGGGTAGTTGTTTGTTTGGTCATTAGGAGAATACCATTATCATATTAAATCTGTTGCAGCATAGAGTTCATCACGCAGATGTACAAGTCATCAAGAAACACGTCCAAGATCATCAACCGATTCAAAGTTCCAACCATGTAATCATGTAATCATGCCAATCCAAACGCCCCGAGATATTATTATTAAGTTGCTTTTCAAAATAATTTGACGCCCAGGATAGACTCTGCCTCTCTAGACACGCTCAGGGCCGTTCACCTCGGAGACCTCCGGGTGGGTACTCTGGGTCTCGCTTTGGGCTACGCTCGCGGCCTCGCTCTGAGCCGCGCTGCGACGGGCTTCACGGTCACGAGTGTTGCGCTTCGAGTTCACGATGTCCATGACAGCGAAGACGTTGGTGAAAAGGAACAGAGCCCTTGATCAATAGTTAGCGATGAGTTGTTTGCCTTTTGCATCGCGGGAACTCACCACTCAACAGCAGCCACGACGATGGTCGCCTGGAGACCGTGGCAACTAGAGTAGCTGCACGAGCCTGGGCTGGGAATCTGAGCTGCCAGGGCAATCCATCCAGCAAGCCAAAGGCACGAGGTAATGATTTCAATGCCGGGAATCACGAATTCGTGGGAGACACGAGGCAGCCACAGAGGCGCAAGTCCCAGGTAGGGAACAGCGACGACGAGTGTCCAGCAGCCATTGAAAAGCATGAAATAGACGGTGTTAGAGAATGACCATTGGTCGTAGAGACTGGCAATGACTAGCGACTGTTAGTCGTATCCGCAGGGGGCTGCATTTTGCGACGTACCAAATGCAGTCAGACCAATAGTGGCCAAGGCAAAGATGGCCTGGACGATTCGAAGAGGATAGACCCAAGACAACATTTTGGATAGATTTGAGTGAGAACGTCTCGACTTGGAACCTTCTGTCTCAACTGGAAATTGTGGTAGACAGGAATTGGCGTCTTTAATCCTTATATAGGCACATGTGATAGCGGAAAGGAGATCCACTTCAGCCCAACGGGGTGTCCTCTACGTTATATAGAAAAGAAAATCGAGAAAATATTAGGCCTCGGCCCTGACGGGAAGACGTCATGCCATGGTTCCTAGTTCCTAGGCATGGTGCAGGAGGCGACTGTCACGGAAACAACCCGGACGAACTGGGTGGATCACGGAATCCCGGACAGGGATCGGGATCTCAAAACCTATTGGACCCTCAGAAAGAAGCTCTAGTGGATGAGACTGATTAACGCGGTAGTAATTGCGAGCCCACCTTGGCACGCCGAATCATTCACTGTAGGGTTGAGTTCTGTCTTCCTCAGGTTTTACCCCTGACCCTGAAATGTTTCAATTAACGACTTGTCGGGGAGGCACGAAAGGACCTCTGCATAGGATAAGGTCTCTAATCACACTCATTTTCGGGAGTACCTTTGAGCAGAGCGGAAAAAGTCTGATCGGGGTCTAATGCCGCGTCGATCTCACATGAATCCGAGGCAGATGCGCCGAGAAGATTTCCTAAACGGGTCGTTCCTCATCGGTCTCTCCGCCACGGGATCCTGGCGTATCCGATTTCCGAAAACCGAAGCTTCTTTTATTTGGCAAAAATGAAAATAAAAGAGAAAGAAAAAAAGTTTGTATGCCAGGTGGCAATCCGTCCACACACGTCAGTCCGAGTTGTCTCCAGTATGACAGATCAACGGGATCAACACGGGCAACACGTGTAGCAGACTTTGTGAGAAACCTGGAAATCAAGAAACTGTGTAGAACAAGGTAGATCATGAATTCAATATGACTCGTCCACCGGGGCACTAGTACCCTTTTTTTTCCTATGCAAGAGCAAGAACTTGAATCACTAAAATGAAGTAAGTATGCATAATGGAGATTCGGCAACTATATACAAGTACAACCCATCGTATTTTACACGTGTCAGCCACAAAACCGTCTAGTCCCGTCCCAGGAGGGCTTTGACAGCATCGAGAACCCCAATGGACTTCTCATCCGCAGGCTCAATCGCAGACCGGGCCGCATCGGGCTCCGACGGCCTCTTACCGGCCTCCTTCGCTGCCGCCTCGATAGAAGCATGACGCTCTCGCCACTCGCGGTCTTCCTTGTCACGGATCTCCAGCTCACGGAGCCACGCGTCGCGCTTCTCTTGTGATTTCCGCGCTTCCACTGCCTTCTCGAACTCCCGGCGCTGCTGGCGCTCCGTCTTAAAGTACATGCCGCCTACGACGAGGGACACCAGTGTGAATGCTTGTGCGTAGATACGGGCTCGGAACATTCGGTTCATTTCGTTCGAGTCGCCGGCTTTCATGGACCGGTAGGCGCGGTAGAGCGCGTAGCATGTCGCGGCACATCCTGTGGCGATGTGTTAGTAGGCCGGGTGAAGATGGGAGTCTGGACGCTCTGATCGACGTACCCAGCGGAATCAATGGCTCCTCTTTGAGGCGTCTGCTAAATTTTTGAAGACCGGATTCCTCGCGGAATACCCTGGGTGGGAGCTGGGGTTAGCGGACGTCTTGCATGGTTCCTCCCGAGCGCTGCCGACGTTTGCGCGAGGGGCATTGGGTTATTGTCGAACTCACGGGTTTTCATCCATGGATGAGGGGAGAGGCTCGCGAGTCATTTTGATGCAGAGATGTATAGCTCTGGCCTGGACTGGCGGAGGTTTCGCGCGGGTCGGTCGCGCTCGGAGGACTCGGGCAGGGTGGTATGACGGTCTTTGGATCCAGCCGCAACACGACTGTAGTACCCGTGTTGAGATGTGAGACGGGACCTTTCTGGATGGATTGGAGACGGGGTTGGCTATCCGGGGCACGCGAGAGATGCTAGGACATGACGTCGAGAGCTGCCAAGGGAGATTTTCTCGGGCGGGTCATGCACCTTAAACCGTGACCTGGGGTTTGACCGGAGCTCGACCCTCGGACTACAAAGTTCTGGAGAAGCTAAATTGAGGAGATTTCTCTGCAATTGATCAGTAGATTCAATTTTTCATTCGATGAAGTATACCTTAATTTGCAGACAGGCGCAATAAAATCATGCTACAGCAGATCGTGCTGTATGCACCACAGATTGCCAAATCCTAACATTCTCGATATCTTAAGCTACTTGAGGCCTATGTAAGGTCACTTCATCATAATAGCCTACAAATTGATCATACCCCCCTAGGAACCCAAAACCCATCTGTCAGTGCCAGTCTCCATAGCAAATGGAAAGGAAAGCACGCCATTTACCACAAGTGGGCTTCACCGCCATCTTTATCCGCCCGCTTATCGGCCACATTCCCCCGTTTATTCACGACACAGATGATTCAGGGCAGCCATGATCTTCTGCAAGGTACTAGGCTTTGAATACAAATGTAATGCAATAGTCAAATCTAACCCCTCCTGTCAATCTATACCCTCATTAAGCCATTAGGGCTCAGGTCCAGGGTTGATGACATAATGCCGTCTCCGATCACGGTCCCGCCTCCGCAGGAAAAAAAGAGTCGGAGCCAAAGGAGCCTAAGGATTTCCCGTCGGCTTTCAAATTTCCCTCCTGAACCTCTGCTACCTGAGTTATTCAGGTAGACAATCCTTGAGAGCTATCATGTCCGACGACCCCCTGACCAATGGTACCACCAGTGGCACTGCGACGCCCATCTTGCCCAAGATGAGTGGGTTGGCATTGACCGAATACGCCGCGACCCCAACGCCTCCTGGGGAGCGCAACGGCCAGCATGCCCCTGGTGTGCCTCCAAACTGGGGCATTCCGGATGCCTTCTTGCTTCCCAACGGATACCCTGATGTAAGATCAGTCCCCTCATGCAGATCGGTCTAATACTAACGTGCGGTCTTGGACATCTAGTATCTGCGATTGATCTTGACTTCCCGCGTTTACGATGTTATCGAGGAGACTCCTCTTCACCATGCCGTTAACTTGAGTAACCGTCTGGAGAGCCGAGTCCTGCTCAAGCGGGAGGACCTTCTGCCGGTCTTCAGCTTCAAGCTCCGTGGCGCATACAACAAGATGGCTCACTTGAACCCGGAGCAGCGGTGGAAGGGTGTCATTGCTTGCTCTGCAGGCAACCATGCGCAGGGTGTTGCATTCTCTGCTCGCAAGCTGAAAATCCCTGCCACCATTGTTATGCCGTCCGGTACCCCCGCCATCAAGCACCTGAACGTCGCTCGTCTGGGAGGAAGTGTGGTTCTCCACGGAAACGATTTCGATTCTGCCAAGGATGAGGCACACCGGTTGGAGAAACAGCACGGTCTCACCAACATTCCGCCATTCGACGATCCGTACGTTATTGCTGGCCAGGGCACCATCGGTATGGAGCTGTTGCGCCAGGCCAACCTTGACAAGCTGGAGGCCGTCTTCTGCGGAGTTGGTGGTGGTGGTCTGATTGCCGGTATTGGTGTGTACCTCAAGCGCATTGCTCCTCAGGTCAAGGTCATTGGTGTCGAGGCCTACGATGCCAACGCCATGGCTAAGTCGCTGGATGAGGGCACTCGCATTTTCTTGAAGGAAGTGGGTCTCTTTGCTGACGGCGCTGCCGTGAAGTCCGTCGGTGAGGAAACTTACCGTGTCGCCCGTGATGTGATCGACGAGGTCATCCAGGTTTCCACCGATGAGATCTGTGCAGCCATCAAGGATGCTTTTGAGGATACCCGCTCCGTTGTCGAGCCTGCGGGCGCTCTCGGTCTCGCCGGTCTGAAGAAATACATTGCCAAGTACCCGAGTCCTGATGCTAACCGTGAGCTGATTGCCATCACTTCCGGTGCCAACATGGACTTTGATCGTCTCCGCTTCGTGGCAGAGCGTGCCGCTCTCGGTGAGAAGAAGGAGGCTTTGTTGAGCGTTAAGATTCCTGAGAAGCCCGGTGCTTTCGCCAAGCTTGTTGAAGGTATTCTGCCTCACGCCGTCACAGCATTCAGCTACCGGTACGCCCAGGAGGACTCTGCCGATGTGCTGATGGGAATTCAACTGTCCGCCATCACCGGCCGTGACGACCTGGCCAAGATCATGGAGGAGCTGGAGAAGGAGGGCATGGCCACCCGGGACCTTAGCGATGATGAGCTGGCCAAGCGTCATCTCCGTTTCCTTGTCGGTGGCCGCTGCGACGTGACCGATGAGCGTCTCTTCATGTTCGAGTTCCCCGAGCGGCCGGGTGCTCTGGCCAAGTTCCTGACCACCCTTCGCCCCAACCAGAACATCTCTTTGTTCCACTACCGTAACTATGGCGGTGATGTGGGCAAGGTTCTTGCTGGTATCCAGTGTCCTCCCGCGGAGAAGGATGACCTCGAGTCATTCCTTCACGACCTGGGCTACCCCTTCAGCGAGCACACCGATTCGCCCACTTACAAGACCTTCCTCCGCTGTTGAGTGTGGATACGAGGAGAAACGGTTGACGATATGTTATTTCTGTTTAGCGGCTTAAAAGTACAAAACCCACCCGTGCTTTCATTTCCGTTTGGCGTTTGGGCCCGACTATAGACTCTGGGAGGTTGTACTGTGCATGATGGCTTTTCCTGTGAAACATGGCTTTCCTATATCAAATATCTATACCATTCACGTATCAATATTGTCCCATACCTTAATTTCATAGTTTCGTTTCGAAAGTTGAAAATGGGGGCCAACTACACTGTACTCACAGAGCGACCCGGGTTCTCGGCAAAACCAAAATTCCGGGCAAATCTTCCGCGACAAACGAGAACCGGCGGAGCAACACATCTACGCCGGCCCTGCATCTTCAATTCCGTGTCCCGGTCGACTTGAAACGTGAGGCACTGCGCCTCAAAACTACCACCGACGGGAACTCACTTCAATCGCGACCATGTTCTCGCTCCGCTCCGTCCTCGGAGCACCCAGGGCTCTCCGCCAACTTCTCCCCTCCGTCTCTCGCCGCAGTCTCCCCGGAGCTGCTTCGCTTCGTCCTTTCTCGCTTATGATTCGGAATAGCCTCACGAGGCTGCGCGCTTCTCAGACACAGGGCGGCAATGCTGTTGCTGGCACCATCGGTTCTGCCCGGCAGATTGAGCAGGTTCGGGGGATGAAGACTCGCTCTTCGGTCAAGCGGCTGTGTGATGGCTGCAAGGTATGATTCCGAAGAACCATAGTCCTCTGCTCGTTGAGGTCAGCAGGAGATCTGGCTGTCTAGGTGCTGACTAGGTGCTTTAGCCCGTCCGACGCAAGAACCGCGTTTACATTATCTGGTGAGTCCCAGGCGTCCTTTGCCGTATTGTTCGTACTTTTGATTGCAGTTCCACTAACGGTATCTCTCCTCTAGCTCCAAGAACCCGAAGCACAAGCAACGGCAAGGGAAATAGAGCGGATGATATCTGCAGACTGGCTGGGTGTGTCGGTTTTCGTCTCGACTCTTGAATTATGGCATGTTCATTGCATACGTGTTTCTAGCCCAAAACACTCTTGGGATATATCGGCGCTTGGGTTTTATCTTGTATATTAGTCTTGAACCGGGATATCGGTTCGTGTTGAATTTAACTCAATGATCTCCATGCTTCTTCCACTGCAATTGTTGAGAAACACACTCAATTCCCACACAGGGGATACATAAGATATTCAACAGCATCTACGAACAAAAATAAGCCCCGGTCATCGAGTGTTGGCCCATCAAATGCCGGTTGTAATGCGCCGGTCCTGAGAGGCCACTTATCACGTGACCCGTTCCTGGCTTCCCCGAACTTTTTTTTCGCGAAAACATGCGCGCTTTCGACCCCGTCTTGACTCGATCAATTCTGGAATAGACCGGCGTTATGAGGTCTCCTTCTCTTGCACGGTTAAATTACCGTGCAGTGTCTGGCTTGACCAGAACCGCTCGTTTCCAGACCCAAGGCTTTCTGAGTTCGCGATGCGTCTCCACGGCCGCTTTGCGGTCTTCCGGAGTCGCGCCGACTTATCAGTCGGTCCTGAAGCAGTGGGAACAGCGTCGCAATGCTTCTGCTGCTGCATCTGCAGTGTAAGATTCCTCTTGAAACACGATCTAGTCCGTGTCTAACTTTCGTTCAATAGTCTTGAGGCCGCTGCCGCCAGCCCGGAGACCCTTTCGCAAGCCGCCATTATTGACAACCTCGACCCCGTGGAGGCTGCTCGCCTGGACAAGGTCCGCAACATCGGAATTGCCGCCCATATCGACAGTGGTAAGACCACCGCTACCGAGCGTGTCCTTTTCTACACTGGCCGAATTAAGGCCATTCACGACGTCCGTGGTCGTGATGGTGTTGGTGCCAAGATGGACTCCATGGATCTGGAGCGTGAGAAGGGCATCACCATTCAGTCTGCCGCCACCTTCTGTGACTGGGTCAAGAAGGACAAGGACGGCGTTGACCAGAAGTACCACGTCAACCTAATCGATACACCCGGCCACATTGACTTCACCATCGAGGTCGAGAGAGCGCTGCGCGTTCTGGATGGTGCCGTTATGATTCTGTGCGCCGTGTCCGGTGTCCAGTCCCAGACCATCACCGTCGACCGTCAGATGCGTCGTTACAACGTTCCCCGCATTTCCTTCGTCAACAAGATGGACCGTATGGGTGCCAACCCGTTCAAGGCTATTGAACAGATCAACACCAAGCTCAAGATGCCTGCTGCGGCTGTCCAGGTGCCCATTGGTGCGGAGGACGAGTTTGAGGGTGTTGTCGACCTGATCCGCATGAAAGCTATCTACAACGTCGGCGAGAGTGGTGAAGAACTCAAGGAGACTGAGATCCCGGACAAGGTGAAGAAGCTTGCTGAGGAGCGGAGAGCCATGCTTATTGAGACCGTCGCCGATGTGGACGACCAGATGGCCGAGATGTTCCTGGAGGAGGTTGAGCCCACCGAGGACCAATTGAGAGCTGCGATCCGCCGTGCCACCATCAGTCTTAAGTTCACCCCTGTCTTCATGGGTTCTGCTCTGGCCAACAAGTCGGTTCAGCCTATGTTGGATGGTGTGGTCGACTTCCTTCCCAACCCTTCGGAGGTTG
Organism: Penicillium silybi; assembly: GCA_027569585.1. NCBI lineage: Eukaryota > Fungi > Ascomycota > Eurotiomycetes > Eurotiales > Aspergillaceae > Penicillium > Penicillium silybi. Next base: position 235,345 of record JAPDFI010000023.1, read on the forward strand.
AGAACCTCGCGCTTGACCAGAAGCGCAACGAAGCCTCAGTCAAGCTTGTTCCCTACAACGCTCTCCCCTTTGTCGGTCTGGCCTTCAAGCTGGAGGAAAGCAACTTCGGACAGTTGACCTACATCCGTGTGTACCAGGGTACTCTCCGCAAGGGTGCGAACGTGTTCAACGCCCGTAACAACAAGAAGGTCAAGGTTCCCCGTATCGTGCGTATGCACTCCAACGAGATGGAGGAAGTCAGCGAGATCGGCGCCGGTGAGATCTGTGCCGTGTTCGGTGTTGACTGCGCCTCCGGTGATACCTTCACTGATGGCCAGCTCGGCTACAGCATGTCGTCCATGTTCGTCCCCGAGCCTGTCATTTCGCTCTCCATCAAGCCCAAGCAGGCCAAGGATGCGGCCAACTTTTCCAAGGCCATGGCCCGCTTCCAGCGTGAGGATCCTACTTTCCGCGTGACCTACGACAATGAGAGCGAGCAGACCATCATTTCTGGAATGGGTGAGCTGCACCTTGACATCTACGTTGAGCGCATGCGCCGTGAGTACCGCGTCGAGTGTGAGACCGGCCAGCCGCAGGTCGCCTACCGTGAGACCATTGGCGAGCACGTCAAGTTCGACCACCTGCTCAAGAAGCAGACCGGTGGTGCTGGTGACTATGCCCGTGTCGTGGGCTACATGGAGCCTACCGGTGCCCTCGAGGAGAACAACTTTGAGCAGCAGGTTGTCGGTGGCAGTATCGCGGAGAAGTTCCTGTACGCTTGTGAGAAGGGTTTCAACCTCTCCTGCGAAAAGGGTCCTCTGATCGGCCACAAGGTTCTCGGAACTCGCATGATCATCAACGACGGTGCTACCCACATGACGGATTCGTCCGAAATGGCTTTCAAGAACGCCACCCAGCAGGCCTTCCGCAAGGCTTTCATGGAAAGCCAGCCGTCCGTGCTCGAGCCCCTGATGAAGACCGTAGTGACCGCCCCGGCTGAGTTCCAGGGTGATGTGATTGCCCTGTTGAACAAGCGCGGTGCCACCATCAACGACACCGAGACTGGTGTCGATGAGTTCACCATCTACGCTGACTGCAGTCTGAACGGTATGTTCGGCTTCAGCTCCAACCTCCGCGCTGCCACCCAGGGCAAGGGTGAATACACCATGGAGTTCAGCCACTACGAGAAGGCACCTCCACACGTGCAGAAGGAGCTCATCGCCAAGTACCTCAAGGCCCAGGCCGATCGCAACAAGAAATAAGCGCATGCGCCCACAGACCCAGCACCGTCTGATTCTCCGGTCGACTCCCTCTTCCTCGCTTGTACCATATCCACCATTCCACCCTTATCTTTTTCAATTTGGCCCGGGCGGTGCCTGGCGTTTCTCCCAAGGAGAGCAGACATAGCACTTTATAGAACACCAAATTGGTTTACGCTGTGGACTCAAAAAACTCATGTACTTTGTCATGGCGCTTGATCATGTGTTGCTTTTGGAACTGTATTTTAGAAGCCAAGATATTCCTTCCTACTCTCCTGTCTGAACAATACATCTGATAAATACAGATATTCTACTTTAAAATTTGTCCAGAAAGGAAGTTAAATGGATACATACTTGTGTACTCCTGACAAACATGCTAATTCATTCTAAGGCACAAAGACAGACGAACTTCCGCTTGACACTGAAACGACTGACATCAGAGCAACGGGGGCCAGGAAAAAGAACACCACGGTCATCAAAATCTCCAAGACATTCTCAAGGTATAACAAACCAGGCGGAAATGTCAAATGTCGAATAGGCTGTGGTGCAATGATGGGAACAGGCTGCGGTGCACTAACAGGGATAAGAAGAGCATCCCCTCGTTCGATGGTCATGCCCTCGATTGTACAGCTCTCCATGGACTTCTCATATCCTTCATCTCCCTCATGCAAAAGACGACGCCTCGTATTCCCGAAGGTCAAGTTCGGACTCTTCCACAACGGCTTCCCGTCTTCGTCGCAAATTCCGAGATACTGCAGCATATACAGGGTGATGTTCGAATACGTTTCACGGTCCAAGACCATCCCAGTCAAGCGGTACCCTGCGTAGTTATCACGGTCCCGCAAGCAGAGAACAAGGAAATGACCTATCTCATCAGCTGTTATGCCTCTTCTCACCCACAGTTTGAGAATATCATCTAAATCTCCGACTCTCCTGACATCCCCAGCGTGGATCTGCGAGTGTTGTGTATCTTCAGAGCTGCTCTTGTCAGAATGTGCGTCAGTAGATTCATCGTCTAAATTGGAATCAGAGAATGAATCGGCAGAATCCTCATCCTTGATATCACGGATATTATCCATAGCCTGGGTGTAGAGGTTAGCTCTTTGTGCTATTGCAGAACGCTTTGAGCCACGCAAAAGGTTCACCCCATGGACCTTGATGTGGGTACTGCTGTGAGAGCCAGGATGGCCTTGCTCCTCGTCGTCACCAGAATCCTCATCTCTGATACCACGGATAGTATCCATAGCCTGGACGTAGATGTTAGTTTTCCGTGTTGGCAGACAGTTTTAAACTACAGACCTTATGACGAGTATCGCTATAAGACTCAGAATAGGCTCGATCTTCAATAACTTTGCTCTGGTAATATTTGGGTATAGACGGGCAAGATTGGGAGCGTTTCGGGGTGGCTTTCTCTTCGTATAGTTCACTAAAAGGTAGCGAGTTAGTTGCTCTTCGAACAGCACCACGTCTTTTCAAACTTGAAAGGAGAGCCCAGTCGTGATTCTGTTTTCGTGAGGGTAACTTCTCCATGGCGGGTATATTTCATTTTCGAAGTAATCAAAACTTGATGAATGGCCAGTATGGGATGAATCTTTCTGTTGTTATCCTGAAGTAGATGAATGATGGGATCTAATGTCGGGCGTGGGCGCATATTTATCACCTACAGCATAATGCGAACTACACAAAGATATTGTAAAAAGGAATTAAGACGTTCTTTGCCTTTAGATGTCCTTTGTGTTGGTAATCAAACGGCATTGTTGCTGGCCAAAGCCCCGTGGTTCTAAATTGGATACAAAAGAAACATGTGAATGAAGACGAAACTCCATTGCTTATCAGATATCACAAAGTTATTCTAGAAGCTACATCTGGCCATAATGGGAACAAGATGCTCTGCTCTGCTCAGACACTAGTCTGCTAAGAAGCCAAATGGATAGAGTATTCCCAATCGCCTGCTATAAGGATCTGGAAAAAAGAAGTGTGTCCATATTAAATAGATTAAGGAAAGGCATGCCTCAAGATCCAAAATTAATACAAGAATGGATCGACGTAAAAAAGAAAAGCAAAAGCCCAGGCAAGCTGAAGGGTATATAGACGCTAAGAGAAAAGGAAAAACCTCAAAGAAGGAAGACAACGAAGAATATGAGAAGAATCCAATCATGCACAAAGCCTCTACAGCCAGAGAATCCATCGCGTGCCAGAGACAGCACCGCGGAGAACACCGCGCATAAGCTTAAACGCCATTACGATCAACCAAACCCACCACAGCATACCGACAAGCGCCCATTCAAGGACGACGAAGCCTGCACGCCGCACCCAGCGAAGTCGACGGCGCCGCTTGCGAACACCTCTGTCGAGGGCATCGCTCAGAGACTTGACTGCAAGTGTACTGGTAGTATTGAGCTGAACGCACAAGTCCTCGGCGTTGTAGGCCGTAGCTCGAACGCGGGGAGCAAGCGAGTTGTTGATGAGAGTCTCCAAGTCTTTCAGCTGGGTGCGAAGAGGTGATGAGGTGGTTGTGGTAAAGTGGTGCATGGATTGCTGGAATGAGTATTGGGTTGTCTCGAACCGCCGGAGGAGATTCTGCGCTGCGAGATCGAATTCGTTGATTCGAGTTACCCGATTCATGGGTGTATTGGAGCCTAGGGAGTTTTGAAGCCAGGGTGGAGGCGGGTCGCGTACGCTGTGAGCTCGGCGGGTGATCTCACGGGCTTTGATACCAGATGAAAGGAGGAGGACTCGGGTCCGCTCAATTTCCATCTTGCTCGGTACGCCTGAATCGTTCAACGCTTGGATGCTGCGATCTGAGATGCTCCACGTGCGGGTCGTTCCTGATAGACCCGGTCTCTCGTCGGTAGGCCGTTGCGGGGATGCTCGGACTTTTGCAAGTCCAGTAACAGGAGGACGAGTCAGGTTGAAAGGGACGGAGGGATCCTTGATTGCATGCGGCTTGGTGCGCCCCCGAGCCGACTGCAGAGCAGGGCCGAAGTCGAACGTTCTGCTCCGAGACAAGCCCGTTCTCTTTGAATCCTCGGCTGGTCGACGAGATGCAGGTGCACGTTCACGGGGACTACCAGAGTCCAGTGCATCTGTTGACCCGGTGCGCTCATCTTGCCGTAATGGTGAAGTAAAACTTGGCAGAGAGCCTATGAAGCTTCTGGATGGTACACCTTTGTCGGAGTCTCGACGAGTGAGGCGACCAGGTTCGTCTCCAAGAGTCGGTAGACGTCGAAGAAGTCCTTTAGGCCCCGATCGCTTATCCGTTCTTTTTTCCTCGTCATCAGAATCGCTATCATCCGAGGCGTGAGTGGCTGCAGACGACGCATTCCGGGAGTCAGGAGGTGCATCCTTCTTTAGAATCATATCTCCAACTTTGGATACCTCGTTTCCAACGAGCTCGGCTATCCGTCCAGGTCCCTTGAAGATCCCTCGGAGCTTGGACTCGGCGGTATGCTGGCCCTTTCGTACCCTGGAAGTATCCGTCCGGTCGTCCTCGGCCATGCCTTGATCGTCAGCATAAGACAAGGACACAACGTCTGGAAGCGGACTTGGTTCGAGCTTTGAGGTCTTCGAGACTGGCTCAGCACGCTCAGGTGGAGACTTCAAGCTTTGATGAGGCAAGGGCTCCGTTTCAGGAATTGTGTCTCCGTTTTCTTTATACTCCCTATCCTCCTGTTTGCTCTTGCTCCGCTCATGGCGGGAGACGATCTTGTGACGTAGACCTTTCTTAGCTGGTGAAGGGGACCGGCTGGATGGTGGTGACAAGTTGACTGCAATGCTGGGGAAGTAGCCAGCTTGAGCCGGAGAGCTGGGAGCGGTACTATCTCTTTCCTCCAAGGACATCCTCGGGTTGTATCGGTCGTCCAGACTTCCAGCCGAGGAGAAAGAGCCTTTTCTCTTCGTGTGGTTGGTTTTCGTACTGAGTGACGGAAATTGAGATTGATACGATCTGCCCTTTTCTCCGCCGAAGACTGCCGCAGCGGGAGATTTGGCTCGAGACATTCGAGTCTCGGATGAGTTGGCACCGTCCTTGAATTTCTCGGAGTCTTTCCGTGAATGTGCCCAAGTCCGACGCTTTGGCTCCACAGACCTTCGCCGTTCGGCACTGGAATCACTTGAAGCGCTGTCTGAGCGCGTTCTGACTTTTTCCCATCGGGAGTGTTTCCGCGAGTTAGACTCACTTCGATCGCGCAGACTTTGTGAATGGCTCCGGAACCTGTGCCTGTGTCGTCCACGGTCAACACTCTTGAACTCAGGTCCCAGAGGAGGACGAGAACTTGACACAGAAGTACGGGAGGAAAGCTCCCCCTCATCTTCCATTTCAACTGTCAAGTGTTGTTTAGGATGAGTGGCCGTCTCTGGCTTTGTGTGTGTCAGAACCAGCTCCTCTGAGTCTGGATATAGCGTATTGCCATCCTTGTCGACGACTTTGGCCTTGTTGTGACCATCTTCGAGCCAGGCAGCATCAGCAAGAAGCTCTGCAGGTGAAAATTTCCAGTCGAGACGAGGTCGAGGTCCCTTGACACTATTTGTACGGCTAGCACGTCTCAAGCTCGAGGGAGGCGACGTAGCCATCATGTCCATATCACCCGTTTCACCTTGATACTGATGCCTTTCCCCTTGCTGGAATGGGGGTAGCTTGATGGACTGCATCTGGTCATGGGTCATGTTGCTGTATTTTGCCTCGATAGATGTAACCCAGGCGTGAACCCTTTCGACGTCATGCCACCCATCCATTTCTGCATCAATGGAGCACCTTTCTCGGTACCTGACCCGTCGGTTACGAATCATTTGAAGTGGGTTGTATGTCCGGCTAGTCAGTGAGGCAGCTGCAGCATGCGAAGAGCCGGAATCATCTTCATTTTGCGGAATTCGAAGCGGGGGCAGTAAAGGAAGTAGCCGTAGGTATTCGTGAAACAAATCAAAATGGCGACGAGCTCGATCCGCACGAGCTAATGTGTTGCTAGAAAAGTCATATGCCCGATTGTTGTCAACCGCAGTGGCTGGTAGGAATTCTGCCACGGGAGAATGTCCACCCTGCTGCGTTGATGGCGAGAGATGATCGCCGTGTGCCTGGCTATAATTGCGAAAATGATGTGCATGGTTCAGCTGCGGGGATGATGCATGCAGATCCCCAGATCCTGCAGTAGGTTGAGAGACAGAGATTGGCCTCCGAATATTGGCCCCTGGGGGAAGCCCAGAGGCGGTTCTTCGCCGGGATTCATTCAGGTTCAAAGCCAGGTTCACAATCTGAATAGAGTCCCTATCAAGCCCAGGTGTCTCCATGCTACGCCCTCCAGTATCAGCTCCCGAGGAAGCTCCGGATGGACGAATCTCTGGAGGGGACGTTGGGGTTTGTTGTGTAGCTGAAGAGCTCGGAGCGGTGGCAGCAGAAGCTGATTCTGAAGCGGTGTTCTTGTGACGACTCCATGGAAAGCGCGATCGTTTCTTAGGTACCACGATATCAGCCTCGGGAGCACTTCGTTTCTCCGTGGATGGGTCCGATGGGCGATGGTGATGTGAGCTGACTCGGGGGGGCTTCGAGCGCGGTAGAGAGTCAAGGAGGAAGCCAGTAGAGCTTTGGATTCTGCGCTGGCCTGTAGTCCTCCTCTCACCCTCCCGAGAACTGCTACCCAGTGTACTGCCCTCTAGTTCCCCGCTTGCTCGACCGCCGCTGGTCGGCGCAGTGTCCGCTGTCCGCCGGAACGAATCGACATCGTATCGGTAGAAAGGCGACCGGCTACCTGACAATATTTCGGGGTGTTGGTCTGTCGAGGGCATTGAATCCCGTGCACTGGGGTGGTTTGTTTGCGACATCTGAGCCGGGAGAAGGGCGAGAGAGCTAGATTGCCGCGCCCGTCAAAGAGGCTACAGACATCGCTTGCCAGGCAAGTGTCAGCATGAGTGCGGCTAGAAGGAGGGGCAATTCGCAGAATAGGCGTTGTGAAAGGGTGTACGAGATCTGCACGACGTCGGTCGATCTACACCATCGGACTTGCGCGTCAGGCAGCGTGCTGAGTAAGCCCGTTGTATGAGTTCGAGGATCACAAAGGAGTTGAAAATGGGGTTCAACGTCACTAACTTCGTATGTTCATGACTGTCTCTCTACAATTCTGTCAAAGGCTGGGCACATAGGAAACGTTCTAGCAGTTGGGTCTAACGCAAAAAGTACAACTAGAGGTACACTTCCTGTAGGCAAGACCAAGATATACAGGATTAAATGAATTCAGCATCGCTCAATATATGCTTACTCCACCCGCAAGCACTGGAGGCGGGCCTCAGTCTCAATGACCTAGGTGGAAAACACGTTAGCAATGTTCGTGGACCTAAGCAGGGGTCAACTTACCTCTAGAGCCTGCTTGACTTCAAGAACCCTGCGCACATCGGCCAGCCAATCCTTGCTCAGGATCTTGGCCCAGCCCTGGAGGCTGTTCATCTCACGGGCAGCAGCGTCTATGTTGCCCTCCTCCAGCAAGTTCTCGGTGCGGAGAAGAATGCTCTCAACATCGTCACCGTCAGCAAGGCCATCCTTCTTGAACATGACCTTGCTCAGGACCAGACTGGCCGCGTGGCTGGCAATACCAGCATCCTCGGGCAGCAGGCTGGCCTTGCGAACCTCGCTGGCGACACGGCGGAAACGCTCCATGATCATGGATGTGGAGGGAATGCCGCGCTGGTAAGCAGTGGGGTTGATGGAGGCAATGGCGGCATCAACAACGGGGTCGTCGGCAGCCAGCTCCTTGACAGCGACCAGTTCACGAACGAAGGGACGGGGCTCCTCGGCGCGCTCAAGAGTGGAGCGGACAGCGTCCACGGCAACCTGGAGCTGCTGAGTCTTCAGGTTGGTATCGATAACGCTGCTCCAGCCGGTAGTCAGTTTCTCGAGCTCACTTATGTTGGCAGTGAGCTCGTCCAGCTTGCTGAGACGGCCCTCGCGCTCGCGCTCCACCAGGTCCTTGACCTCGTGGACATATTTGCGGTTAAGCTCGATGGCCTGCTCCACAAGCTCGTTCTTCAAGCGCTGCTCGGCTAGCTCCTGGGCACGGAGAAGCTCAGTCTTGATCTTATCCTGGTAAGCCAGAGCAAGCTTTTCGCGCTCGGCCTCGAACTCCTCACGGAACTGAGCAACCTCGGCATTGCGCATCTCCTCGAATTGACGGATCAATTCCCGAGCAGACTCGTCGAAAGTGCTGTGGGCTTTGTTGATCTCCTCCTGGGCGGCCTTCGCGGCCTCAGTCCGGATAGCCGAGATCTTGTCACCAATCTTCTGGAGCTCCTCCTTGGCCTTGGCGACCGGCGCAGAGTACTTGCCGGCATTTTCATCGGCGCTGATTACGGAGACGATATCGTTGAAAGTCTTGACCAGCTCCTGCACCACAGTCTCGTCACCCTCCTGCGTTTTCAGCGGCTCGATGTTGCTAACAGGGACCGCGGGCTGGCGGGGCTCATCGTGAGGGACGGTCTTCTCTTCCTTCTTAGGGGCAGGGTTAGTCTCCTTCTGGGCCGCTGACTTGTTGGCCTTGTCTTCCTTGGCCTTCAGGACCGCCGCGTTCCGATCTTGAGGCGAAGCATTCTCGGTCTTGGTCTGACCCTCGTGAGCCTTAGCGCTCATGTGGGGACCGCTCTTGGAGACATCGCTTCCTGATTCTTCGTCCAAGGCCTTCCATGACAGACCGCTCTTGCTAGGGATTGTCACAGACTTGCCCTCGTCGCGAGGAGCAGCAGGGATGCGGTTTTGGTGGCGCGAGGCATTGGGGAACCGGCGGTAGAAATCACGCTCCTCGAAGTAGAGAACACATTCCTCGCCGTAGGGAATATATTCGGTGAAGAAGTCGTGGAAGTTGTCGAACTTGAGGGCCAGGAAGATGCTACCGCCGTAGGCGAAACCGGAGGTAAGAATCAGGTACAGAAGGAATCGGCGGAAACGGCCGGTCTTTCGAGGCGCAGCCGCAGGAGCAGACGGGGGAACCTTGGATTCTGAATTATTGGATTAGCCGACGGTCCCAAAACTAGGATGTCGATGCAGAGGTCGGCAGTACCTTGTTCGGTGGGCTTGGGGGGGACGCTCGATCCGGAAGAGGGGGTAGCAGGCGTCGGACCACCAGAAATAGGAGGCTTAGAGTCAGCGAAGAATCGCTGCGTGGGGATCAATGTTAGCTGGGAATAGGTGGGCACATGAGCAATGGTTCGTCGTACCTGACCCGAAAGCCGGCTGCTAGCGCCGGCCTTGGACAGCCATTGTGAAGGGATCCGTTGGCGGACGGGGGCCGACAGCAGCTGCCGACCCGGAGCAATTGAGGAGCGCAGCATGACGAGCCGCACAATCGCCAGAGAGCGGGGAGGGTTGGCAAAGGTGAATGAGTAGAGAAACGGGAAGTCGAGCAAGTCGCGATCCGCTCCGATGATCCTGCAGGCGGTCAGCCCAGGGTGGCTCGACCCGTCTCTGACCTGCGTCACTGCAATCCATTGATGCTGGGAATTTCAGATACTTTTATATTTCCCAAAAGCTAGATATTTCAGTCAAGTCTTGGTAATTCTGATGGGGAGCTCGAGAGCAATCTCTATGTTTGGGTGGTTCCTCGCTCATTGAGTCGCACAATTTACATCTCTGCCGGAAGAAAGTTCATGGATATATATTGAACCTGCCCAAGTGGATTTCTACAGGTTGTATAGAGCCTCACTAATAAAAACGTGCAGATCACCTGTACATGACTCCCCCGAGACTGTATTAATTTCAACAAGAAGCCCTCCAGCTGGAGGATATATGGGAGCTATGAACACTGGAAAAGCCACCAGCCTTCACTATCGATCCGTCAATTCTTAGTCTAACCTGATATTCAGTTCAGGCTGGAATGTCATCGGTCCTCCAGATACTATTACAGTCTGAACAATAAAATATACAGTCTGAAAGAAATGTATTATCGGCATAGCATACTTGAAGGCTTGAAAGGAAAAGGAAAGAAACAACGGGATAGTAACGGTGCGAAAATTCGGCCAAACAAGAGTAGATGCAGACGCCGGGGTCAAAGGGAGAAGTACAAGGGAAACGGATGAAAGCAGGCGAGCCCTGCCGCAGCATGTCTAAAGCCAAATTCCAGATGCGTCCGTGGAAAAAGTAGGAAAATACCCCGGCCGACGGCGTACCCCCGAGAAGGGCGAGCGAAAGGTCGAAGCTTCAGGAAACAGAGACTAGATGGACAGCGAGCCGAGAGTCTACCTCTCGTGTCGATATGAAAAGGTGGGAGAGGTCCAGGTCAGTCTGGCCAAACGAGGTCGTACTGACATTGGACATTCGGGGGAGGGAGGCGGGAGGTGAACGCAAGAGCTGGATATCAAGGAGATCAAGAGAAGTTAACGGCTTAGCAGTTGCACGCACCGGCACCCTGAGTGCCGGGGGCTTCGGGCCGCAGGTCGACACCAGGTCGAGGGGCCGCTCCCCGCAGGTTCCGAGGGCCAGCCTGGTCGAGAGGCAACTTCTTCGCAATGGCTGTGAACAATTCTCGCACATTCGTCGAAGACTTGGCGGAGGTTTCGAAAAAGAGGAGACCGGCCTCGCGCGCGTATGCCTCAGCGTCTGCGGTCGGAATAGCCCGCTTATCAGGACTCTCGGTAACAAGATCGAGCTTGTTGCCTGCCAGCGCAATCACAATGTTCTCATTAGCTTGACGCTGGAGCTCCTTCACCCAGGACTTGGCCTTGTCCAACGAAGACTATTGCAGAAAAACGATGGTCAGCGAACGTAGTGGAAGTTGGGGCGTACAAGTCGGACGTACAGCTTGGGTGATGTCATAGACCACAACAGCACAGTTGGCGTTACGATAGTACATCGGAGCCAGCGACTTGTATCTCTCCTGGCCAGCAGTATCCCAGATTTCGAACTTGACCGTGGTGCTCTCGTCGAGGGAGATGGTCTGTGTCAGGAAGGCAGCGCCGATAGTTGACTCGCGGTAATCATCAAATTGGTCCTAGACAGACCTGTCAGCCTGGCTTTCTTCCAAGTATCTCTCATCTGCAAGTCGCCAGTATACGGCCATAATAAGCATACCTTAACGAATCGCAACACCAGCGAACTCTAGATATAGCGGATAATGTTAGCGCTCGATAAAGATAGCGGCAGACTGAATATCGAACCTTTCCGACGGCGGACTCGCCTGTACAGAGAAAAAGGAGATGTTAGCTTCCGTAACAGGAACATCGATCGAAGCTATTTATACCGGAGACAACTTACCGAGCAAGACAAGCTTGAACTGAGCGAACTTGGCCCCGGGGCGGGCGCCTGTTGGTTGACGGGAGGCCATGGCCAGGGGGTCAGAGGGTCGGGTAAGGGCGGGCAGGGAGAGGGAGGAAAACTCTCAACGAAAGAAAAAGGGGCGTATAGACGAGGCTGTTCGAGAGAAGGGATTCGGACAAGTGATGGGGGTTGGAAGATCAGAGTAAGGCAGAAGACTGGAGTGGATGACGGAACGAGCCACAGGAGCAGCGGGGCGGTGTGGCGGTACTTGGACTGTTGACTTACGTACCTGCCGCGGTCGAGATCATGTGTTTGGTTCCTACAGTTGCTTTGTTCCTCCACATCTCCCCTGGAAACTCGCTTTCTTTCGGTGCTTTCGGTCATTTGCCCACAATGGCCCCTCAAATACTCCCGTTTAGGGATGTCAACCTACATGCATCACCATCCCACTATGCATTTACCTCGCCGTCCTCCCCCCAGGCGCCAACACTCGTTGTGGACCGGCCGACTGGCGACCTCCGCCTTAGCGATGGCCTCTCTGTTTCTGGCACCAAGCGCATTTCTAGCATCGCAGGTATCCTGGGAATAATCAAGCTGAAGCTAGGTAAATGCAGATATTATCCAACGGATTAGATCTCCGTGCTGACCCTGATAGACAAGTACATCATCGTCATCACCAAGGCGCAGCCGATGGGACGCCTGCGCGGTCATATGGTGTACAAGGTCGCCTCGACGGAATTCCTTCCCATGCGTGAACGCCCGCTCCATGATACCGACGAAGACACCTATCTCGCGCTGATCAAAGATCTGTTGCGCACTGGGCCCATGTACTTCTCATACTCCCTGGACCTCACCAACAGCTTCCAGCGCCAGTCACAATGTGCTCCCAATATCCCCATGTGGAAGCGTGCGGACGACCGTTTCTTCTGGAACCGCTTCATTCAGTCAGACCTGATCGACTTCAGCCTGGGAGAACACGACACGAGCGGCATTCGCTATGGCCCCCAGCCGGGCGTCGATCCCTACATCCTCCCCGTTATGTTCGGCATGATGCGCATCACCCCCGCCCGAGTCAAGGGAACCTCTTTCACATTCGCGCTTATCACTCGACGATCCAGGCACCGTGCCGGAACGAGATATTTCTCTCGAGGAATCGATGAGCAGGGCCATGTTTCGAACTACAACGAAACGGAGCAGATTGTGATTTTGAACGATTCGACAGGTGGACTTTCAGGGTTTGCCGGAGGTCAGTCGATGACCAATGGCAAGGCCGGCCAGGACCTCCAGGTGTACTCATTTGTGCAAACTCGAGGAAGTGTGCCCGTGTTCTGGGCAGAGGTCAACGACCTCAAATATACGCCCAAGCTCCAAGTCCGAGGCGTGGACACCGCCATCGAAGCGGCTCGTAAGCATTTCTCCGAGCAAATTCGCCTTTATGGAGAGAACTACATGGTCAACCTAGTCAACCAGAGAGGCAGGGAGGAACGCGTCAAGAAGGCGTACGAGCAGATGGTTCGAACTCTCATCTCCTCTTCTACGGAGACCACCGAGGCTGATGACAAGACTTCTGAGAAGATGCACATCTTGGAGCCAGGCCTCAAGCAGAAAGAGATGGACCGTCTGCATTATATTTATTTCGATTTCCACAACGAGACCAAGGGCCTCAAATGGCACCGCGCTGAACTCCTGATGGGCCGTTTGCAGGACGGACTGACCCGAGGTGGTTACTTCCGGGGTGTGGAATCGCCAGGAGTTCCCGGCGGACAGCTGGAGGCTCGATCGATCCAAAGCAGTGTCGTGCGCACCAATTGTATGGATTGTCTTGACCGAACCAACGTTGTGCAGAGCATGCTCGGCCGCTGGGCGGTTACGCATCAGCTCATGGATGCTGGTGTCCTTCGCCAAGGTGAAGCGGCAAACGATGACCGCGAGTTCGAGGATCTTTTCCGGAATATCTGGGCCGACAATGCCGATGTGGTCTCCAAGTCCTATTCTGGCACAGGTGCTTTGAAGACCGACTTCACTCGCACGGGCAAGCGCACGCGGGCTGGAGCACTTCAGGATTTGAGCAATTCCATCACACGCTATGTGCGCAACAACTTCATGGATGGGCCCCGTCAGGATGGGTTTGATGTGTTCTTGGGCACCTATCTCCCCTCCGACTCAGGACCCGCGAATATCCAGCTGTTCCTCGACCGACGACCCGTCATCGTCCAAGCCGTGCCGTACGTTTTCGCAGCCAGTTTGTTTTTGGTTCTGCTGGCAATTCTCACCAGACGGTTGCCCGATGCTGCCGTCTGGCCTCTGCGCATCTTCATGATCTTCTGGTTGGTGATTGGCGCTTACTCCTTCCGCTTCATCCTTGGCCACGGTATGCTCTATGTCAACTGGCCGAAGCTGAATACACCCATTGCCGGTGCCGAAGGATACCAAGATGCCATGATCAAAGCACGCTCTGACCCTATCATCGGGCAGTGGCTTCCTAACAGAAGGCACCAGCGCGGTATTAGCAATGCCCGTCTCGTGTTCCTCGAGGAGGGCAAAACCAGGATTGAATAATTCATTCCTCTCCAGACTAAACTTCTGTCGCCTTCGACGCCACGCCCCTTCGCTTCCTTTTTGTACACTTCACGGCTGTATGTTTTATTACCTTTCCCCCTTTAACAGGCTTTCCTTTTGAGCCGTTTCTCATTTGTCTCTTCCAACGGCGGACCCCTACCTTACTTAGTTATTCACTTCTACCCGGCATGACACGGTCTGTATGCCTCTCTGCATGTTCTCATGGCACATTCATCCTTCGTTTTTAGCGTCTAGAGAGGTAGACGATATCTGGGCCGGCCTATGGTCCAGTCAATCCATTTCAACTGGTCAGTTCTTTGTGCCCGCTTGAGTAAACCACAAACAACGCCTGACAGTTTTCGTCTCGATGCCTGTTTGTGAACACCTTTAGCACTTGTAGGCCTTTCTGTCCATCTTGAAAGTATGGGCTGCCTTATCTTCTATCGACATCACGTGAGATTCCCGGTCGCGCTCACTTCTTTCCCGAGGAGAGCTTGGACCGGGAGAGCCAAAGTAAAGAACATCGAGCTGCCGGGGTTTCTTGTTGCAACCTCGCCTGCTCCCTTTGAATACGCGGGCCGGGTCTCCCTTGTCCATGAAAGGTATTTGGACGTCTCTTCGTTGGCAGTCCTTTCCACGGCGCCGAGTCTCGACTCACTCGGCCACCATGACTCGCACATATGAGGTATGCACGCCGGAAGCTTCCGCGCTCATTTGCTATGCAGCAATGCGCAAGACAGCTTGTCGATTACATGTACTGACATTCACAATGTTTCCAGAATGCGATTGAAGCGCTCAATTCCCTGCAGACCAACTATGCGATTGTAGAGGCACTTAAGAAGTCCACGTCCCAGCAGGAACTGAATGAGCGCTCTATCCCGGAGACGGTTGAGTGGCTTCGGCGCATTGGGTACAAGGTTTGCCAATGGACCAATGAGTTACGGGAGAGTACAGGACTGACATTGCACTCTAGCCTTCTGACATCGATCGATTGAACCCCGTTCACGTTGCCGGCACGAAAGGCAAAGGCTCGACCTCAGCATTCATCTCAACCATTCTCTCTCAATACACGAAGCCCCAGGCAGACCAGTCGACTCCCAGGCTCCAAAAAATCGGTCTCTATACCTCCCCGCACCTTCGGTTTGCTCGCGAGCGCATTAAGATCGACAATGCGCCTCTGTCGGAAGAACAATTTGCTCGCTACTTCTTCGAAGTCTGGGACCGACTAGAGGAGTCGGCCAAGCTGGCCGGCGAGGATCCCACTGCTCGGGGGACAAAGCCTCAATACTTCCGATACTTGACCCTCATGGCGTTCCACACATATCTGAGCGAGGGTGTTGATGCTGCGCTCATCGAGTGTGGAATTGGCGGTCAATACGATTGTACAAATGTCATCGAAAAGCCTAAGGCGACGGTGATCACCAGCCTTGGTATCGACCATACTGCGATGTTGGGTACTACAATTGACAAAATTGCATGGCACAAGGGTGGCATCATCAAGTCTGGCGTAAGATGTTTCAGTGCACCGCAAGCCCCGAGCGCAGTTGAGGTGCTGGAGAAGCGTGCTGCTGACAAAGGTGCTCAGCTGGACATTGTCTCTGAGCACCCTGATCTCCGCGCTGGAAGCAGCCAAGTGAAGCTTGGACTGGCGGGTGATTTCCAATATACAAATGCCTCGGTGGCAGTCGCTGCAGCAGCAGAATTCTTGAGAAAGACAGGCGTGGCGAACATCTCGGAGAATGTCATGTCGCAACCTCTCCCTGCAGAATTCAAGACTGGCCTTGAAGAGACACGCCTGGGCGGTCGGTGCGAGACCAGGTATGAGAAGAACGTATCCTGGTACATCGATGGAGGACACACACTGGAGAGTATTCGGCTGGCCGGCCAGTGGTTTGCCTCGCGAATCCAGGCAGACTCGTCCTCGAGCGACCTTGCCACGAAAAAGGCCCGGATCCTGATCTTCAACCAGCAAACCCGGAACAGCACAGCCCTGGCTCAAGCCCTGTACGAGACCCTCGCTGCAGCTCTCGGGTCTACAACACCTTTCACCCATGCCTTGTTCTGTACCAACGTCACCTACAAGCAAGCAGGCTTCCGGCCTGATCTGGTAAGCATGAACACCAACGCCGATGACCTTGAATTGCTGCGTGTGCAAAAGTCCCTCGCAAGCACCTGGAACGAGATCGACCCATCAGCCCACACGCAGGTGTTTGGCACAATTGAGGAGGCTGTGGACTTTGCACGGAATGTGGCCAAACAAGAACGCAAGGTTCTACAGAAAGATGAGGCACCGGTGATGACATTTGTCACGGGTAGTCTGCACCTGGTCGGTGGCTTCCTGGATGTCATTGAGACCAAACCTTACACTGAGGACGCTTGATTTCGTCATTGGATATGAGAAACAGCCTGGTGCTCTCTGAATTATGATTCCTGTATCAACACTAGAGAATTTGTTTGACATAGCGTGACAGTGGACATATAGAGGTGTTTGTGGATTTCAACAATTCGAAATTAGATCCCCATTTTGCAATGCAATTTCTCATTCACACGGACATTGTCCGTTCCTAGACGTTCTAGAACGTCTAGACGTTTTCTAGACGTGTTCGACTTCTAAACGTTCTAAACATTCCTATTGTCATTTCCATTGCTATTTTTCTCCACTAGAATAAATGCAAAAAGCCCCGGGGATTCTGCACCAAAATTTGCCAATCAGAGGACAAAGTAATCTAGCCCCTCCGTTGCCGAGGTCTCTCAAGCTGCACCTAGGAGATGTGGGACTACTGGGATTAAACTAACGACACATAGTTTGAAGTAAAACGTCCGAACTCCTCCTCCGTGTGAACAATTCATTCTTTCACTTCAGCGCTAGGAGTTTCATCCAAACGGGCGTTGACCCCTTGGCACCCCACCGATCCGCGTTACAGACGGTTAACGTGGGGCCCGAACGAAATCCTTCCTTCTCCCACTCTCTGAACAGCTTCACCTCCCAACACATCATGTCGGACCAGGACAAAGGCAAAGCGCCTCAGCGTGATGCGCCCGATGCTGGCGCCGAAGACAGCGCCAAGGGTACGTTTTTCTCTCCTCGGTCTCATTCAGTGACCCTTCCAGACTCATCAACTGAAACCAATGACATAGACTCCTCCAGTCAGAAGAAAATCCCAACCAAGCTGGTTGAGGCTCTCCTCGATATGAACCCTGCGTTAAAGAGCGAGCTCGCCTCTATGGACCCCGACACCGCCGCCGATACCCTTTCCAAGCTCGACATCGGCCAAATTATGACCGGCACTGCACCCGGTGGAAAGAACAAGAAGGATATGGCCTCGTACAAGTTCTGGCAGACACAGCCAGTGCCTAGATTTGAGGACCATCAGGCCAAGAAGGCGGTTACCCAGGGACCCATTAAGATTATCAAGCCGGAGGAGGTGCCGCAGAAACCTGACCAGCTCCTTGATGGCTTTGAGTGGTGCACTCTTGACTTGACGAACGAGGAAGAGCTGCGGGAGCTCTACGAATTGCTGAACAATCACTACGTGGAGGACGACAATGCCATGTTCCGCTTCAGCTACTCACAGTCGTTTTTGCACTGGTATGATAGCTCTACAGTGTGTGTTGTATAAGCTGTGCAGGTTTGCTGACCATTGATATTATAAATAATATAGGGCCCTGATGTCTCCTGGATGGAAGAAGGAATGGCACGTCGGTGTGCGTGCCGTCAAGTCGCGCAAGCTGGTTGCTTCGATTTGCGGTGTTCCGACGGAGCTCCGAGTCCGCGGCGAGCGAATCAAGGTGACCGAGATCAACTTCCTCTGTATCCACAAGAAGCTGCGCTCCAAACGCCTGACCCCGGTTTTGATCAAGGAGATCACCCGTCGCTGCTACATCAATGGCATTTACCAGGCGATCTACACTGGCGGTATCATCTTGCCCACCCCCGTCAGCTCGTGCCGCTACTATCACCGTGCGCTGGACTGGCTGAAGCTCTACGAAGTTGGCTTCTCGCCTCTTCCTCACGGCTCTACCAAGGCGCGCCAGATCACTAAGAACCACCTCCCCAGCAACACCTCGACTCCCGGCCTGCGGCCGATGGAGGTCAAGGATATCGATGCCGTCCATGATCTCTTGGAGCGGTATTCGCTCCGATTCGCTATGAATCAGGCATTCACTCGCGAGGAGATTGAACACTGGTTGGTATACAAAGAGCAGCCGGGCAAGGAGCAGGTTGTCTGGTCCTACGTGGTCGAAGACCCCGAAACTCACAAGATCACCGACTTTGTCTCGTTCTACAACCTCGAGTCCACCGTCATCGATCACCCCAAGCACGGGGCTGTGCGCGCCGCCTATCTTTACTACTACGCGACCGAGACCGCGTTCACCGAAAACCAGACCGCGCTTAAGCAGCGTCTGCTGATGTTGATAAACGATGCTCTCATCTGCGCGAAACAGGTATGTCAATCCCCTCCAATCCCACAATGATCATTAATCTAACAATCAAAAGGCCAAGTTCGATGTCTTCAACGCTCTCACCCTCCACGACAACCCTCTGTTCCTCGAGCAGCTCAAGTTCGGCGCCGGCGATGGCCAGCTCCATTTCTACCTTTACAACTACCGCTGCGCACCTGTTCCCGGTGGAATCAACGAGAAGAACCTGCCCGACGAGAAGAAGATGGGCGGCGTCGGTATCGTCATGCTGTAGAAGGGACGAGTGGCTAGTGGATCTGAATGCATCTCGGATACCCCAAAAACGAATCTCTTTACGTTGCTATGAGACAGAAATGCAAATAACACTCGAAATTCATTAACCTTCTAATTATTCGTACAAGGGGAACCGGCAGATATTACGAGTGGGCCTAAACCCTTCTTTATACACGAGACTGTTTTCGCGCGACGACCGGCATGGAATGACACCTCAGGCAGCAATATCTGACGTCGTCATCTGAAACGTCGCCCATTGTCACTCTTTCTCACTCTGTTCCCGCATCTGAATTCTCTAGATTTTGGGGCCTTCCATCTTGACTTTTTGCATAGTCGTTTCCGCTTGTACTTTTTGGACCGTCACCGAGGACGGCCGTACCGTCACGTACTTGAAGCAGAGGGGTACTCCCCGCATCCGCAGCAACAATGGGCGCGGGTCAATCGGCTGAATATAATGGAGCGTCTCCTGGTAAGCCTTGAAGATTGTGCTCAGCAGCAGATGATCACAGCATGAGATTCCCCTGCTTGACATACCTTCTACCTCGGGTCATACCTAACCGTAAACAGAGGAGCTGAGCTACGTGCTCGCGGAGCGCTTTGCGACAAAATGCTTCACGCCACTAGAGCTTACACACTTTAAAGACAACTTCTTCTCTCATGCTGCTGAGCAGGGCGGTCTCCGGTACTGGAACGAAAAGGTCCTCTCGGAAATCCTCGGCGTCCCGGATGGCAGCTTCTCTGATGCCAACGAGAACCCGCTTGACGCGGGGCCCGTCATCTTCCGCATGGCCTCGTACCTTGGCGCATTCCCTTTTCAAAATACGATGGCGCCGAGTGTTTTGACTTTCGAGGCCATGGTCAAGGTGGCCGTCCTAATGACTGAACGGTACGGGAAAGTGCTGCGAAGAGGACGCAAGGATCGCACCAAGCTGCTTTTTGGTAGTCTTGCTGATGTTGGAAGGAAGGATGTCGGAATTGTTTCAAATGAGGCTTCTGATAAGGACGAGCAATCGACTGCAGAGGAAGCTGATTCTTCAGCTGTTAACTCTCATGCCCCCGGCTTTTCTATTGACGAGCCGGCAAATGACGACTATGATGAAGACGAAGATGACGATCTTGCGCTGGCAGCACTAGAGTCACTAGATGTTATTGAGGTGTTTAAACATGATCATCGTGTCGACCGCACTGTCTACGAAGCGCGCATATCTCTGGATACCTTCCGTCGACTGCTCATGCTGCTGCTCGTGATCGCGCCTCTTAAGCCCTTGGAGCCTGTTCAGATCTATACGGCCGACCTACCCGTTGAAAGGATTGAAGCAATCCGAAAAGAGGCAGACAGTATCATTGCTGCGTTCTCGCCCGAGAATGACGGCGGCATCTCGTATCGGGCTTTCGCTCGAACAATCTCGTCGTCGTTACCATATCTCTTTGACCCACTTACACCGTTATTTGAGCATCTTCTTTTCAGCAAGAACCTGAATCTTTCTCAAAGGCAACAGAAGGGTGCTGCCGAGGAAGAACCAAGCGAGAAGCCTGAGGATATTCCTCCGCCTGCAGAAATCATGCTTCCAGGTGGTTTCAAGTCGACCATCCTGAACTCGACACTTCTGTCGCACATCTCATTCTTCTTGCCTTCGGCATCACCATCGCTTAATCTCTTTCGCAACGGAGTCCATCTCCATCCAGTATTCTCGACATCAGCCCATGGTTCTTCCTTAACATCCTTCTCCCATCACGTCCTGACCTGGCAATCTGCTTCATTGCTCATCCTTCAAGGTGCAGTAGAGGGCGAAAGCGAGGGGCTAATTACGCTCGGTGCCTATCTCCCACACGCGTGGAAATCCTCTTCTTCAACACACGGCACCGCCGCAGCTCAAGCCTCCAACCCACTCCCCTGTTTGTTCCAACTATCTCCACAACACCTAGTCCTTCCCGGCAACCCGTCACCATCTATCGAGAAGAAACCGAACCTTCCAGCAGCCTGGTTTTCAACACACTCAGGCATCGCCATCGGCTGCCAGATCCCCCCACACTCCCGCAGCCACCAAACACATCCCACCCCACATGGCGCAGCAAGTCTTCTGATAGACGTCAACCTGGAATCTGCAGAGCTGCACGTCGCACCCGTCGGGAATGATGGCGTTTTCCTACCGTCCGGCACTGCATCCCCTGATGACAAGCCGAGGAAGACTAAGCTAGATCTCTACTCTCTTGAGATCTGGGGCGTTATCCCCGACCCCGCGGTATCTGCATCGGGGACTGGTTCTAGCGCAGTAGAGGCTCAGCGAGCAAAATGGGAATTCGAGGCGCGTGAAGCAGAGAGGCGGCGGAATATCAACCTCAAAGCCGGGGCAGGCGACTCGGCGCAGGAGAGTGCCAGATGGCTATTGGAGACGGCGGGAATCATCGGTGATCAGAGGAGACCCGGTGGCAGTGTTTGAAGCATCATGCTTTTGCTTTTTGATATAATTTCGAGCTGGGTCCCGGCGTTTACAGAGTGACCAAGAAAATATTCCAAGTAGGCCTAAACACCTGAATTGCCCTGTTCCCTTCCAAACATCCTTTTGTTCCTTTCTCAAGGTATCTCTTTGAACGTCTCTAAACATACCTGGGCTGATAGGCCATGACCGCCTGTTTAGGCCCACTTACACTATCTCCTCGGGCCCCCTGTAGATCGAATTGATAACCCAACATCGTTTCTACCCGGTATGCACAATACATGGCAATGGCTTTCAAACCACGTAAACTAAAGAAGAGCCTTGAAACCCGCACCCCTCCGATCCAAACCCAGGAAATCAGCCACCTGGCCAAGATGATCAACGCCCCAGAATCCCTCCGTCAGGCCATTCGTATCTGTACAAACAAACCAGGGAAGACCAAAAGCCCCTTCCTTGAAAGCCCGGTCCGTATTAGACATAAGCAGAGCCTTGACATCCGGCTGGCTCATCTACAGAATAATTAGATCCCGTGAATCCAGAAAATCCAGGAAAAGATAAAGAAAACTCACCGCCGAAAGAATGTCCTGTGCGCTCTGCTTGCCGAGCACACTCTCCAAAATGGGAACAAAGCCCTCCGGCTCCCCAACCTTGGAGTTCCTATCAACCCAGAACGAGGCGAACAGAGCCTCAAGGACGGAGGGCAGCGTTGCGGGCGCCTTTTGGGAGAGAGCGCATAGTGCGCGCTGAACTGCTAGTGTCCGTATCGGGAAGCCGTCGGGCGTCTCGTCGGCCATGGGAACTGAGAAGTACTTGGCCCATCTCTCGCGCTCTTTGTTAATCCATTTGTCCTTGTCTGGGAATAGTCAGTTGGGGAGCTAGGAACAATGGCAAGGGGAGAGAGCAAGGTGGACGGACTCTTGATGTTGATCGGTGGCGAGTTGTTGCAGGCTTGCATCAGACCTCCCAGGAGAATTGGGACATAGGTTACATCGACTTTGGAGAATGTTGGTGAGTTCTGAGAGTTTCAGTTAGACTTGTTTTCTTGGGGTAAGGTGGTTATGCGTTTGCCTTCAACACGTGGAATGCGATGTATGCGAACGGGCTGACAATGTCCACGTAGAGGGTGACCTTTGGGCTGGGCATGATGGACGGGGCTTGGAATGGCACTTGCAGTGCAGGTTATGTATGAGTAGCTTCAGAGGACCAGGAGAAAGTAATTAGATGGAAGCTCCCAGGGTTCGTCCCCATTCCCCGCAAGATGAGTCAGCGTTGATCAACTGCAGCCGAGGTTCGGGTATGAATGGAATACTTTATTTTGATGCATCGATCGGTGAACTATATAAGATGTGGCCCGAAAGGAGGGTTTTTCTAGGGTTGATCTGGCGTATGGCGTGATCACAAAGTACAATCTGACCCCGGGGACTGCATGCAACACCACTATTTTAGATGAGAAACCAGTAGAATCAATCCTTGCCACGAATGATAAATCAATGTTTGAATAGACGGAAGTAACGAAGTAACCCCCTAAAACAATTTGGTCCCGGTACCGTATCCGTCAACCTCCCGTCGTATGATCTTGAATCAATAATGACATCGAAAAATGACCGAAGTCGAAGGAAATCTACCAGTCCTGCACTGCCCAAATCGACTGCGCGATCCTCTCCAGTTGTAGTTGTGAAATGAATAGATCTGTCTCCCGTGGGGCAGATGGCTGGCGACAGAGCAGATTTTCAAATGGGATAACGAAAGGAGAATGATTGACATTGGTCTGCTGATTCTCGTCCTCGGTAATCACAGTGACTTGGGAGCGATGGATCCGGTCGTTCTGCCTCTCCCATATTTCAATGCGGATTTCTGGCTGAGACCTGTTGATCCTGAGTGTTAGGCATCCGTTGGCATTGCCGCTATCGGGGTCCAACCAAAATCGGACATCGGCATTCAGTTTCGCCTCTGCTTCTGAGAACGCAACTTCAAGGGTAACAGTGGGTGAGCGGTTTTGACCACGCGCTCTCCTTAAGGGTCCCCAGCCATAGTCAGGCACTTTTCCCCGACCATTCCCTGTGATAGTTGTGTTTTGATATCCCAGGATCGAAGTGGACAACCCCATCGGCATCAAGGTCTCGAGAATCGCATTGTTCATAGCATGGGCTGCTTGACTGTGTGGGAGTGAAGACATGGTGACGAGGAGGAGCTGATCTTTGATGTCGAATGCAGTGCAAAATTGTGAGATAGAGGTGTCTTCGTTGTCTTCGTTTTCAGGATTGGAAATGGTTTCGATGGCCTGTTTGCTTGTATGAAAGAGGAGGAATTCGCTAATGTCTGTTGAGGCTTCAAAGCGAGCGACTTCGGATTGGAAGATGGCAAAGAATTGCGGGTTTCCACAGTATGTGTATCGTTTGATCGAAGGGGGCAGTTCCTTGAGGAAGCTGCCACCTAGGTCAAGGTAGTAGCTATCTTGGTCCTTTGGCATCTTGGTGGTACTGAGATGGGAAAAAAATGACAGGAAGATTTTGAGACGTAGAAATGTTCAGGAAGTCAACAGGAATGGTTCAAATTATGGATCAGATAAAGATGAATACACTGATGAGGGGGTGGTCAAATGGAGGAGGAAAGAGGACTGAAAGAGAGATTAAAGCTTCACTTTTGAATATTAGGTGAGAGATTGAATATTCACTTTTTGAATATTATTCGATAGGTTGGAAGTTCACTTCTAAATATTAATTGAGAGATTGAATATTCACTTCTGAATATTAGTTCAGTTTAATTTTATTACCAATTTGGAGCAGAACAAAATTACACAATCCACTGTTTATGAGTAGGTTACTTCATAATGACATTTTAGTCTACTAGCTACGGGAGTTGAAGGCGAAATGATTTATTATCTCAAACATTCAGTATTTGAGGGAATGCTCATAATTACTGAGGATCCTACCGAAGAGGTGGGTGATTTTACAGCCTGATATACCTGCTCATCCTTCAAGAACCTAAAGAAGCTTCACTCACATCTCAGTCCCTTAGCAGAAATTCCATGGGGAAGCAGTCAAGAAATGCGGCTATTCAGTGGCGGACCTTCCGACAAATTACCTACACTGTGCAGTCCCTATGCACCCTTCTTGCAAGACAAGGGCAGTTCCTCACGCCCGGCAGAGTGCGTTTAGCCCTGAACCGAGGTAAACCAGCTCGCATTTGTCGAGGAATAAGTCAACATCCTCATCTGCTACACCAGAGAATGTGGGATGGTTGGCATACTGAGACATGGCTCCTGGGGAAGGATGTGATCACCACGCTTGTGTTTTTGAACGCTTCATGTATAGACTCGATCTGGTCGTAAAGTCTCTCAGGAGACCAATTGGTGACCCGTAAGGTAAGCTCACGTATCTGTGACCGGCCGTGAAGAAGTTTGAGATTTGTCGTCTTCAGCATGTGCCCAGCTCTCGCGACTTTGAAGTTCATTTTCATGACCAGCAATGCCCATTCTCCTGGGTCTTCATCAACTGTCCCGACCAACGCTGCGGGAATGGTGGTTGGCAGCCCACTTCAGTACGGTGCGGAGTGGAAGGGATAGTATTATAGTTAGTAAACGAGGTCAACGTCTGAGTCGTAGAGGGGCCGGAGATAGTTCTTTCAAAAAATGGGAAGCACGTAAGTCTTGTACTCTTCAAAACTTACGCCTCGGGCCATCTTTCCTTGCGTCAGCGTGTGCGCATGATGAGCAAAACACATCATATCGCCTCACAAGCTCGAACAGACAAAATTAATTGCGTTACTCGTACTTGTTTTTATCATACCACTATAATTCCTATAATTCCCTGAAAAGCTCAACTCGGCCCGCTTTGCAACCAACAGCCATCTAGAATATCGTCCCGTTCAAGCAGCATCTACCGCTCCGCTGCGAACCTCTCACGTCTCCTAGGCCTCCAGGGAGACGAGGAAGATAAGGCAAAAGAGGTAGAAAATCAATCGCAAGAAAAGAAGCCAAATGAATTCAAAGATATGAACCGCAGATCGCCGGAACGCCGTACACGCCGACACAGGTCGCAGGTTCGGGATTGGGAGGTCGCTCGACATCAGTCCATGGGGGGAAATACACCTTCGAGAAGTCTTTCAGGATCGACGCAATCGGGAACGAGCAAATGAGGTTTTGGGGAAGCGAAACCTTGATTGTTTATTTGACCAACACATGTAGAATTGGTCTAAAAAAATGCATCTTGCTGTTTGCGGAGCGAGTCGCTCATATGGACTCAGGGAGTCACAACATAGTGGCGAAATTCCAGAGGTTATTGCTAGATACAATCCACATACAATGGCGATAATTCTATCTGTTCATATAGCATCTATCTGTCGCTTCATCAAACTATACAACGTGAAGAATGTCGGGAGAATAGAGCTCTCAATATCACTCGAAAGCCCTGAGAGCTGCAAGTCCAGCAACAGAGAATGTTGCAACACGATCGTGGCCTTCAAATTTTGTATCGTTAGCATCAAAACGAAAATCCAGGGCCTCGTGGTCTGGATGATTCAACATACCGCCGTATCGCACACGCTCCCAGCGCACTTTCTTCAAGGCAGTAGTTCCGTCTTTCCGCGTAATCGTATTCTCCCAGATTTTCACTTCACTGACAGGCTTGCCGATTTCTGTCCTCTCATAGGTTAAAGTCCCAGGAGCACCTTTGATAGTCTCACCAGTGGCAGCCGCCCAATTACGACGACCTTCATACCAAGGGATCTCGACATCATTCGAGGAGTGAATGATAGTCAGGTCGAGATCCTTGTGAGCCGATACAGAGGCATCCGGATTCGTAATATTGACGCCAGTCAGTCGAGCAAGTCTCGCCGCTGTGTCCCAGCGGTCCACAATGTGGCTCAACACCCATCTCTGGAAGCGCGGGTATCCGATCAACGGGGACAGCATCGGAGGCGTTAAGCCCTTGACACTGTAGGACTCAATGACATTCGCGACGTTGCTGAAAGACGCTACCAGAATCACACCTGCAAAAGGCTCTGCATCCTTGATGGCAGGCTGGACCGCAGTTGAGTCGAGAGACCCGAAGGTATACCGCTCGACCACCGCCGCTGTGACTGCCGTCCCGAGGCTCTGGCCCATGATCACGATGCGAGATGTGGGGACCTTCAAGGGTCCCGCTGTCAAGAAGTTGATGAGCGACACGCCGTCGGTGATCAGGCCTTCTTCGGTGGGGCTGCCTGTCGACACTCCGAAACCGCGATAGTCAATAGCAAAGACGTGAACAGGGTTAGACGGAGTAGACAAGCTCAGCATCGCATTGTAAGTGGCTGGGCGCTGAGCAGAGCCGATATGAGCCGCATTGCCATGGACTGTGATGCGGGTTAGATGCTTGGATGGATTGGACGTGCTATGCTACTCACAGCTCACCACGACACGAGCATTGGGGTCATTGGCCAGACTCTTGTAAGCAATAGTTTGCGTGTAGTCCTTTGCAGGGCCACTGGGAGGATTGTCGATCAGATCCTGCTCATGCTCGCGGCAGAGATGCAGAGGCATCAGATGCCAGCCGTACAGAGTCTCATTATCAGGCGTCACCAAATGAAATGGCTGAACTTGGGATTCTGGAGAAGTTAGTGGTAGTGGTTGGGTAACCGACGGTGATACATACTCAGGAATCCAAATTGCTCGACTTGATCCACATCCTGCCAGAGACTGGGGTTGACCTTGTTGGCGTAGAGAGCACTGCACGCAGATCAGCCATACTGCCCGCGCCCGAGACCAGGGATACATACAAACGTTGGACTTCAGGCCAAGTCAAAGCACAGACGAATAGCACATAGGCCAGGCCACCGGCCGCGAGGGTCCAGTAGGCCTTTTTGAAAATGGACTGCAGCTCAACCATCGCGCGGTGTCAACAGGGAAGCGCGGAGAAGGCGGCCGATAAGCTGCCACTTATCGCGTCACGCTTTTTCCCCCTTCCACCTCCCCGACTTCCGCGACCCCAGGATGATCGCCCTGTGAACACACCTTTCTCCAAGGCATATTTCTGCAGTATATGCAATGGCCGAGAAACGCAAACTCCCTCCACGCGCTGGACGCGAGCCCGCGGCCAAGCGACGAGTCTCCGAAGCCGTGACGCCCCAGTCAAAGAAGAAGGCTCCCACTCCTCGTGTCCCATCGCCGCCGTCCGAGCCTGTCGAGGCACCACTGCCCTCAAAGCTCAAGGATGGTGACCCATTGCCAGTGAGGCGCGTGCGACAGCCAGACTCATTGTCCGAGACAGAGTACCAGTCCATCGCGGAAAGGTTTGATCATCAAATCGATGCAGGCTCGTCAAATGCTAACCGTGTTGGATCATACAGCGCAGTATTACTCGCGTCACTCGAACGATCCAAAAAGAAGTGGCTAAGCGACGGCATCCTGGTTCGATACTATACGAAGCCGAAGAAGACGAAACGCGAGCAGATCGAGAGGAACAACCCGCCGAAGGACTCCATGGTAAAGGTTGGACTTTGCGACGTCACCGTCGGCCCTCATTATTTCGACGCCATGCTGTACACTGTCAAAGACCCCAATGCGCAGCCGCAACCGCTTCAATATGCGCCTCCGCGCCCGATGATGCACTACAACGGCCCGAACAACTTTCAGCGATACCCGCCGTATCCATCTCCGAACCAACAACGCCCTCCCTATCCCCCCGCTCCGGCCGGCCGTCCTCCACAAGGCTACCAGACGCCTCAACAACGTGGATCGCATCAATCACAGCATGCGCCGTCTCCATCGGGGCAGCGGCCACCGCAGAACGGCCAGTCTGGCCAGCCTGCGAAGCCTAGCCCCGATCCAGTCATTCAGATGCTTGCTACGAGAGCTGCAGCGGATCCAGAGCTCAAGGCGCTGATGCGAGTCGTTGCGTCCAGTCAGGCCTCGCAAGAGCAGCTCCGCGCTTTCCAGGCTCACATTGATGAGCTCAACGCGATCATCAAGGCCCGGGAACAGCAGCAAAGCGCAGCCGGAACGTCCACACAGCAGCCCGCGCCACAGCCAGGAACACCTGCGTCACAAGACAAACCGATTCCATCACAACCCGAACCTCAAGCGAAGACATCGCAGGAGCAGGGATCTAAGTCTCAGCCAGCGGCTCAGGCTGAAACACCGTCTAAAGAGCCCGAAAAGCAGCCAGCATCATCAGAATCGAAAGCCACGCCGGCTAAATCACCATCTGAAGAAACACAGTCTGGCAGTCGGTCTCAAACACCAGCACAGGCTCAACGTCCTACTTCTGACGATGCTACGGCGCCTATTAAACAAGAGCCGGGCACGAGTAACCCTCAAGCAGCTTCCACTGCAGCGCAGCCACCAGCATCGACACCGTCAGCGACTCCCGGTCCTGCCGGATCACCGCCTCTCAGCGCAGGGTCCCAACAGCCGAGCTCTGCAGCTCGCCCTACGCAAACCCCGGGCAACTTCCAACAACCACCCCGGCCCGGGCAGGCGTATACTCCGCAACCACCTATACAGTCACGCCCGCCACAATACGGATCCCCTACACCCTATTATCGTGCACCTGGGCCTCCGCAACCGCCTGCTCGAGTCGGATACAAGTCCGTCGTTTTTGAATTCACCTCTCCTCTTACCCCATACGGAAACGTGAACTCCGGCCATGCTGGCTCGGGTGATCGCTATCTCTTCCCGGAACATTCGATCCTGGAATGGATTCCGAATGAGAACGTCATCTTAGCATCCTTCATCGTCGTGCGCAAAGTTGATCCCTCCAGACCCTTCCCAATCGAACCGGAAGGCGAACCAGCCACGAGTCGTGGGAAAGGCAAAGCCTCTAAATCCAAGAAAGGCAAAGGCAAAGATGCTACGGAACCGTCAACCCCCAATCCAGCAAACCCTACGGACACTCCTCAGAAGACAGAGCCTACCGATGCCAAATCCAATCTCGCTGTTCCAGCCACACCCGGCACTCCAGGCACACCTGTCGTCAAGGAAGAAACCCTCAAGGAATACTGGCAGCCCGTCACGTTCCGGGTCCACGCCGCCAACCCCCGGATTCTCGAGCCCCTAACTCGTGTTGTCAAGCCGGCGGATGAAGTTCGCAAATATATGAACGAGATTATGGACCGGGCTGAGCGTGCCCCAGACGGGTTCCCGGCTTTCCGCCTTCCTCGCGAAGAGGCGCGCGAGGCCTTCGAGTCAGAAGGAACACCTGCTTCAGGGACGAATGTGACTCGAAGTCGGCCTTCTCGTGCTGCTGTCAAGGCTCCTGAGGAAGAGTCGGAGGTCGAGAACGTGCTTGGTGTGGAAGAGGACGAGGATTTGTTGGATTTTTATGGTCCGCCGATGGAACTACCGCCTCTGAAAACCTAGTTTATTTAATTGATTCCATGGACAATGAAGATTTTTTCACTTCGGCCATTTCTAAATCAAAAATCCCATGCAATGACTCCGAACAAAACACATGCCGCTCAGTCGTTACAAGACAAACCACAGCCTTATATCAAAAGACCCTCAATTCCTCGATGGCGGAGCCTTCGTGCTCCGATGCTTGTCTCGCAGGAAATCACATATCTGCTCCGTGTGCATCTGATCAATGCGCTCGGCATCTTTCGCATGCGACTCCGTATTCACATCCGGCGCTGCAAAGTTCCATGTTAACAGACCATTCAACCAGAGTACTTTAGAGATAGAACAAACCTTGCCCAGTACTCTCACCATTCCCTCCCGCGAAAGACCGAATGCGATCCTGCGCACTCTGCAAAGCCTCCGCAGCAACAGGCACACCTTCAAGAACAGTCTCCTTAACGCCATTCACCGTGTCGCCCGCCACAGCGACAAAGTCACCCTTGAGATCCGTAGCCGAACCTCTGGTAATCCCATCGATCTGGTTCTTCACGCCCGCGAGAACCCCTGGTTCCTGGGCATTTGCGTCGGTGTTTGAAGAACCTAAGCCGGTGTCGGAGGAGCCCATTGTATAGGAAAGCACGCAAAGAAACAAGGGAAAGGGTAAAATGAGAAGGAAATCAAGATCGTAGGGCTGAACTGCCTTTGATGTAGGGCTGAGGTATGCTTTTACTAAAGCGTTAGGGGCCGGGGCTATGAGCTATGACATTGATCTGGGATGTGGAGCTGCCAATTAATGCTAGGCAGCAGGGATTCGGTGCCCGATAGTAGGGGCGATCTCGGCTGAGATCATGTCGTGGGTCTGGTGTGCTTTTCTTGTGGCCGTGGCTGGAGATGACGTCGTGGGACCCATCGGGGTGCCCCGGTTATGGGGTTCGGCTGCGACATTGTGTGACGGAAAGGTTTATCTGGTTGGGAAGCGCAGGATCGGAGGATCTCTTGTTGAGTGACAACGCCTTGGGGCGAGTACTGGCGTAAACCTTGGGATAGTGGCCCATAAGAACCCGGGGAAAAGACATAGACCGTTTTCTACCTAGGAGGTTATAAGGTCAACACTTTTCAAGATAAGTTTCGGAAGACGTACAGGCAGACCTGTATAAAGGTACCAAAGGCGTTAGAACGAATAAGGTAATTTGACTAGGTAGCGTGGAGGTCTGATGAACAACATATGGCTGCACCTGGGGATGGTTTTAACGAGCTAGTCTTGATCAATAACATTCGATCTCCAAGGCAGCATTGGTCCACACAGAAAACCAATGCAGATCTCGGTTTTTGTAGTCAATTTCACGCATGACTCTTCGTACATAAACCAAAGTTCAGCCTCGTATCCTGATGCCCTTATCCTCATCTCCTCGGAAGAACACAAAAAGAGATCGATAAAATACGAATGGCATGTCAAGGACAAGTATCTTACAGATTCAAAAGCAGCTCTCTGCACATAATAGCGCGATTCCAATTTTAATTGAGGGCCTGCTGCAGTGAACTAGTGTATGCGGCTCTCCTACGCTACTTATAGATCTCTTTACACAGACTGTCTGGACATATTGCAGGGTCGTAGTGTACCGAGGATAAGATACAGACTATACATAAGATCCGATCAAGTAGATCTATATGGAACAAAACGTTTCACCTGTATTATTCACCTACACAGATCGACAATCACCACTGATGTCACTGATCTACTCCCAAACAGACACCGGAGAGTCCCCCACGTGCCCCGCCGCATCGCCGAATCTCTTCAAACTTCTCCGAAGTCCAACCTCACCACTCTCACCATTCCTCGCCTACAACCCCTCAAAATGGCGCCAATCCCAGTGACAATCATCACTGGCTTCCTAGGGTCCGGTAAAACGACCCTACTCCTCAACCTAATCCCCCAACTACCCGCCACCTACAAACTCGCCCTCCTCAAAAACGAATACGGCGACGTCGCCGTCGACTCCCAACTGGCCTCCACCCAATCAATCTCCGGCGTCCGCGAACTCCTCAACGGCTGCATCTGCTGCAACCTCGTCGGCCAACTCAGCGACGCACTCCAACAACTCCGCGACACCGTCTCACCCGACCGCATCGTGATCGAAACGAGCGGGAGCGCATTCCCCGCCACACTCGCCATGGAAGTGAATCGGCTTTCGCGCGAGGGCGAAGGGGAGTTCATCCTCGACGGAGTCATTAGCGTGATCGACGTGGAGAATTGGCAGGGATACGAGGATACGTCGTACACTGCGAAAATCCAGGCGCAGTATACGGATTTGATAATTTTCAATAAGTGGGAGGCTGTGCCTGAGCGGAGGTTCGACGTTTGCCTTGATCGGGTCGGGGATTTGGAGATCGAGACGCCATGGGTTAAGTCGGATAAGGGGAGTGTGGATAAGGAGGTTTTGTTGGGGATTGATGGGGCTTTGTTTGCGAAGGAGGGGATTGATCACCATGATGGTCATGAGCATAAGCATGACCATCAGTCGGAGGTTGAGGTGCTTAGCGTTGTGTTGAAGGGGAAGACCGTTGATGTTGAGAAGCTTGAGCTGCTTCTTTCGCAGGCTCCTAGGGAAGAGGTTTATCGCATCAAGGGCATTTTCCGTGCTGATGCGCAGACGCCGCCTGCTGAGACTTCGGATGATCTTCAGAAGAGGGTGAAGGGGGAGGGTGTTCAGTATTACATTCTCAATGGGGCGTTTGGTCGTTGGACTTGCACGCCGTCCAGTGTTGTTGCGGAGTCTGCGGATGAATGTGTTGCCGCGCGTTTAACGTTTATTCTGGCGCGGTACGAGTCGACCAAGTGGAAGAAGAAGCTGGAGGCGGGCGGCCTGTTGCAAGCAACTGAAGTGGCCGAGGGCGATTTGATGGTTGAGCGCTTGGTTTAGAGTGTGGGATACAATGAAGCTGGCTCCGGTGATATGTACAGATTAGAAGGGGCTGGACATGTTTGATGATACCATGCAGTTGAACTACTGGATAGAATAGATGAATAGATATGACCGAGTGCATGACAATTACTCGAACATCCAACTCTTCGTATAGCATCCCGATGTCAAAATTATAACCCAGGCATGAAGGGTCTATGGAGGCTTGAAATGGCAAATATGGAGGTGCAAGCAAGCTCTATTCTAGTAGAACTCTAAAGACGCAGAAGATTTCAGCGGCAAATGTAGTAAACGCAGCAAGTGTAGTATATTAACGTGACCTGTCATCAGACGAAGGTACACAAAAAGCCAACGTATTTCCAAACAAGAACAAACGAATGGATAAGCGAGGAAACGAAGCAGTATAGAAATCAAACGAAATACTAGTAGTCGAGGAGGGCTGAAGCACCAGTCTCGCTCGAGATGTAGATCACCTCGTGGTTATCGGAAAATCCATTGAAGCGAGTGGCACTGCACTTGGTATAAGCCCCCATGTCCTCGAAGTAGAGCCAGTCGCCGGTGTTCAGTAGGCCCGGCAGATCGATGCGCTCAGTGATGACATCGATGCCGTCACAGGTGGGACCCCAGATCGAGTACGAAATGTTCTCCAAAGTCGCAGAGTTTGGAGTACCGGGCTGGGAGTCATCGGCTGCCGAGAGCAGCACCTGCGCGACGGGGTGCTGGTGGTCGAAGATGATGTTCGAGAAGTTGCCGTACACGCCGTCATTGAGGTAGAGCATGTACGCGTCCCGGGATGGATCGAGCGGGTCGGGAACATCGCGACGGGCAATGACGTTGGCGGCCAAAGTGAAGGCGCTGGCAACATAGTAGCGGCCGGGCTCGGCGATGATGCGGACGCTCGGAGGGAAGTAGGTGTCCAGCGCGTCACTCAGGTAGCTTGAGAACTGCTCGAAGGTCTCCTGGCAGAAGCCGCCACCCACATCGAGGGTGTGCAGCTCGTGGCCGATCTCGGCAGCCTGATCGAACACGAGACGAGCGTCCTGGACCGCCTTCAAGAAAGCGCGGGGGTCCTCGGCGCCGGATCCGACATGGAAGCTCACACCCACGACCTTGAGTCCAAGCTGGTGGGCCAACTCGAGCAGCTGGGGAGCCACGTCCATGGACGCACCGAACTTCATGCTCAGCCGGCACAGGCTGGTGGAGTCGTCGGTCAGAATACGGAGGTAGAGCTCCGCATCTGGGAATGTGGCCTTGATCTTGTACAGCTCGTCGGCATTGTCAAAGGTCATCTGCTTGACGCCAACCTCCTGGGCATAGCGCAGGTAGGACTTGGTCTTGCAGGGTTGAGCATAGATGATGCGGCTGGGATCGATGCCCGTCTGAAGGGCCAGATCAATCTCCGACTTGGAAGCACAGTCGAATCCGTTGCCGAGCTGGCCCATGAGACGGAGGACCTCGGGGTCCGGGTTGCACTTGACAGCTAGAAGGACCTTTGTTAGTTACGAGTTGACCGATGGCGAGGGTGACTGGGATTTACCATAGAAAGGTTTGACGCGGCCCAAGTTCATCTTCCAGCGCATATGCTGGCGGTACACCTCTCCCATATCCGCCACATAGAAAGCATCCTCCTCACCGGGGTCGCACCGGTCCACATCCACCTCAGCGGCGCGCTTCTTCAACACATCCATGACCAGGTCCTTGGCCGTCAACCGAGATTGCAACAAATCGTCCCCACCATGATTATTGACCATAGCGAGAGGGTCACGACTAACGTCGTTTTTGAGGTTGCATACTTCAGCAGGGGATACACACGCAGTCGGTGCCATAACCGTGCAGCTGCGACTCAGCACGATTCAAAAAGATCGAGAAAAGTTTTAGTAAAAATTGTACGCGACTGCGGCGTTAGGGAGGACGAAATACGTCGCAACCGAGGTTGACTGGACCAAGCCTCCTAGACCCTTCCTCCTTAAGAGGAAGAACCTTCAGAGAAGTCCTATGCGGCAGCTCAAGAGTTGAGGGAATAACGTGAGGGGGCGTCAACGGTTCGAAAAAAGGCGCACCGGACGAGTTGAACTCAGAGAAGAGCAGGAGGTGGAATGTTGTTAAGAGTGTCGCGCTGACGTCGAGTGGAGACAATTTGGCTAAGAAGCACAAGCGAGGCTGCGGGAGCCGTGATGACTGGTGCCTTTGGGGGAGCCAAAGGCAGGGAACAGGAAATGAAGATCTGACTGAATAGAGCAGTCAGTAAGGCGAGTTTGTATGAGAGAAAAAAATTGGACGGCTAAGATGGTGCGGAGGGGAACTGGGACGGGGCTCGGATTTTTTTAAAATGGGCAAAATCCGGGCTTAGGGCTCAACGACGTGTGGCCGAGGGAAAAAGGCGCACGGTTACACGCCGAGGCCAATGCCGGTCTCAGTGCAATAGGGAATGGAGGAACGGAATGGAGGAAGGGAATAGGGAAAAAACACTCACCAAGGGAAGTCGAGAGTACCCAAGAAGAAGAAAACAGAGTTGGGCAAGAGATTGAAGTACTTGGGGAGGGCAACATGGGGCGGCATGACATGACATACTCCCCCTTCCCTCTTCGGGAGCTTTTCTCTCGCCGCCTTTGCATCCGCCTTAAAAAAGCACTAAAGCGGCGACATCGAAGATCCACCGTAAAGAAAATGCGGTACGAACGGAAGCCTAAACTATGAGCGATTTCTGGTCGCGTCTAGACACCTGCCGGAACCGAGACGGGGATTACAAGGCAGGAGGGAGCTAGCACCCCTGCAGATCGCAGTGCTTCACGGGCTAATCTTAATTCTTTAAAATTGCGGTGTGACCGGCTTCGGCAGCTGTTGAGGCTAGTGGTGACGATTGCAAGTTTCCACAATCCTTAAAAGGATCAAACCCAGAGGTTCCTAGGGAACCTTGGAATGACGCTATGTAACAAAGGTCGCGTCATGTACTGGGGAGGTCGCGAGTCCGGCAAGTGCACATGTGCAGGTCGATCAACAAAAAATTCGGACAAATGCCCCGCGTTGAAGGGCTCGAGTCATGACGCACGCGCACGGGCCAAGAGCACGAGCCGCCCTGTATGTATATCACCGAAAGGTACTCCGTAGAGGGGTTATAAGTACCCAAGGAAGGTAATAATCCGGTAACTATAGGTCTCACGCCTCATGTCTGGCGACGGTAGCAGTACAATTCGATCTGATCTACTTCGTCGTGCTGCGCAGGCAGTTGGACATTGGCTTGCATGGGTGCGAATGCCGCCGCCCGCATCAAGTCGAAAAACACCGCCTCGCTCTCGTGTCGTCGCTTCAGGGCCACAAGAACCAGGGCTTCCGGGGAAGTCCGAACCAGTCGGTCCAGCACTGAGACCAACGTTGGCAAGCTGTCCGCGTTATAGGTGCAGTCTGAAACCAGGATCAGATCGATAGGCCGACTGCAGAGATTCGGTGGCGGCTCGTCCCAGTCGAGAGTCTGATAGTGGACGTGTGAGGAAGGTTGCGGACGGGCTTCCTTTATATTGTGTGCTACGATCTCCTCCACCTCGGGCAGGTCCGTGAGGAGTACATCGCAGTTCTCAAGCATGGTTGCCAGTGCGATGCCGACGATGCCACATCCAGCCCCTAGTTCAACGGCCTGGAGCGGCGAGCTACGTGGGGTCTGAAGAAGCTGACTGAGAGCAGGCATCTCCTTGGATGTACCCCGGATTGTTTGCTCAAGAAAGATGATTGATGCGAGAGCCGCATCCCTGGAGTAGTTCTCTTAAACAATGAACGGAGAGAGTTGAGACGGGTGGCTTACCAGATATGCCGCGCAATACTATTGCCGGTCTCCTCCCAGATTTTCAGCGGTTGCTCGTGATCCGCAACATGGAGGTCTCTCAGTATCAACTTCTCTGCCGGTTGTAACCGCGGTCCAAATGATGCACTGCATCCGGATATCACCAATGGAGTGAGATTGACTCCTAATGTATCTTTTCGACTTTCTCGTAATTGGATGTTTAGAATTGATGTCTTCTGGGCCACATCATTGGGGGAGAACGGGCCCAACATGACCGGAAGCTGCCGAGTACCAGCCTCCCATTTCAATGGCTCTTGGTATAAAGCTTCGTGGGTGGGATACTGCGCCCATGTTGCGATAAGGTCCACATCTTCAGCGAGGAAGTCGTCACCGAGATCGGTGGTGATGCATATTAGGGCGGAAATGAAGACGGATTTCTTTTGCTGCTGGAATCGAGGAGTCTTGAGGAATCGGACGTAATAGACCATATCGACTGCGCCAACTGGGCAGTCTACTGCTTGATATCAAAAAATCACAAACAAAAATCTCCGTTTACCCCAGAAATCAATTCACGTGCCCGCTGACTAACGGATGACATCGTCGCATGCCTCTTCTCCTGCATTCGGCGCTCGACCTTCCTTGCCAATGCAACGTGCCGATGAAGTAACCTCCGCCAGATCCGAACGATCTCTGGCTCTTCGACGCGTCCCACCATGATGCGACCGCGCGATCCGCGGATCCGCCAGCGGATCAATCAGATCTCCCATAACCTCGAGTCCGCCAATGAATCCGCCCAGGAAGGACTGTACACCTTTGCACAGAACTATCTCTCCCCGTGTCTGGAATCGGTTGGAAGCTGTATCCAGGTCTGCACTGCACCTTGTCTCCCGACCCGCGAGGACCATCTGAGACGCCGGCGCCGCGGCCGTGCCGAGGACAACTTCGACTTCTACGATGATTGGGAAAACGAGGAGGCCGACGAAACCTTGCTGGGATGGGGTACTGGAGAACTTGATCGGCTCCTGGCTGGTAGTGGGCTAACCCGGGGGGCTACGGAGCAGCCGCACCGGCCGCGGAGGATGAGTTACGGGACACGTCACACAAGGCAAAGGAGTTTACACGTTCCAGACAACCGTACCGATCCGACGGTTATACCGAGCTCCTCCTTAATTGGCTTCTTGGAGCGCTTTCCCTGGAGATTTGGCGCCAAGGGAGTCAAGTATCGGCCATCGGCGGCCGACCTGCAGGACCACCCGGGTGGTTCGCATCGCCATACCCACGAGGACGAGCCGTTAATGGAAGCTACGGAAGATGAAGGTGGTCTGATATCTTACAGTCCGAATGGGAGAGATCGAAGTGCGACACAGTCATCTCGCGCAACGTTCAATTCGCTGAGCTCCCGCGGTGACTTACTACCGAGTGACGATGAAGAAGATGCGGTTCCGCTAGACGATGAATTTGCGCTTGTGTTTGGACGTCGAGGGACGGGGCTAGAATCCGATGACCAGTCCGGCACGAAGGTGGAGATGGTGAGATCTGCATCGGGCACGTCCAGCTTAGGCGGTGCATCATCCAAGAAGTCACAGCGGAAGAACAAGAAGAAGAAGCGGTCATCGACAAAGTCGCCGATAAGCCCAGCTGAAGATATCGTGCACAGCCTGGACAAGCCGTCAATAGCGGATTTGAAGATTGAAGAGGAGCGGGCTGCTCGGGAAGAAGATGCTGCGATCGAGAGGAAACGACTCGCTGCACACGAGCTGGCTTTGAAGCGAGGCCTTGATCAAGCCAAAGCAGACATGGTACGACACGATGGCTGATCTCCAGAATTGTGTGGAAAGTTAACGTGTTCATGTAGGCCGCGTCCCCGCGTCCGAAAGAAGAAACCACCGAACTCTCTGTCAATCCAAATCTTTCACCCGCACCCGAAAGCCAGACATCTGGTCACGCCAGGAACTCGAGCAACCCATCGGTCCGTCAGTATTCAGTCGACCATATCGAGCCCTTCCCTCCATTCCCTGTATCAACGTCTTCCCTGACGCAAGGCTTTTCCGGGTCTGCAGGCGCGTCCCCTACATCCGGCATTGCGAATACGGATACATCGCCTGAAAATGGAGATCGGGATCCCGATGCAGGGCGTTGATCTATTACCGCTAACTGGTCTTAAATGTCCAGCGCTCCCACTGGACATGCACGATATGACGAATTGTCTCTTCACTGTACCTTATACCCCATTGACACTGATTGAATATACTACCACAATTGCTCGCCCTTGTGGGCTGTTGATATTTGATTTCTGAATCGTAATACAGTAGACGTAATCAAGTTTCTTTTCCAAGGGCCTAGCCCTACCCGCCCATGGGCGTAAGCTTGAAACATCTATGCGACTATGAATTCCTTTGCCGTGCGACATTTCAACGACCTCACGGCACATCTTTGACAGAGTCGACAACGAAATGACTTGAAAACTCACATTTCTTACTAAACCACCATATGCTGCGCCAGAAAATCCACACCTTTCTGGATAGACCCAAAAGCAGCATCGTCACGTTTCAACCTAGCGTCAAACCCATGAGCCATACCCTCTACAAGATATAGTTCACTCTTTACCCCATTCTTCTGCAATTCCGCATATGCCCGCTGGGAAAACTTTACGTCAACAACTACGTCCACCGTCCCCTGCACGAAACATGTCGGTGGGAAACTAGGACTCTTCAACAACGTCTCCGGGTCCACACGATCATACTCATTCTCGGCGATGATTGCGTCGAATTGGGTACCATTCCTCACGGAAGTGACTAGATAAGCCTGTCGCGGCGTGCTTAGATCGAGTCCGTTAGGACCGAATGGCGGACGCGCTGCGGTTGGTGGAGGGAACTCGTTAAAGACTTGGTTGATGAATTCGGCTGAGGGTGGAGCCGGTGCGCCAGGTTGGGGTTGAGCGCTTGTGCCAGTATGATAGAAGGGATCACGGAGGTATTTGAATCCGAATAGGTCAAGTATGGCTTTGGGTGGATCGGGACGAGAAGCCTGGTTTCATACGACAAGAGCTTAGTGGTCGGCCTTTCCCGGTTTGCAGGACTTATCCTTACCATCAACAGGGCAAGGCCTCCACCACAAGAGTGGCCGAGGGTGACGATGTTCTTGCCATCCACTCGGATACTGTGTTCTTTCTCCAGCAGCCGAGGAAGCTCGTTCTGTGCCCATTCATACGCGGCCACCGAATCACTGACTGGACCGTCCAGGACGGAGATGGTAGGGCCGAGACGATAATCAGAAGACACTACGATGAACCCACTTTCGTTCAAGGCTTCAACATGGGTAGCTGGTAGCATTGCTCGGCTACCGACGATGTAGCCGCCTCCGTGGAAGTATAGCGCTTTATATGTAGGATCAGTCGTGGTTTCATAAAATTGCGCCATTTTTTCCGGGGCCTCACCGATTGCTTTCGTGGAGGTAATGTCTTTATGAAGGTGCACAGTGGCTGTCAGATTGACCGTCTGGGCGCCATAATTGACCGTCTTGAACACGTAGTCGACGCTTGCCATGTTTGTCAACAAGTTATTTACCAATCGGTAAGAATTGAATACGTCGAACTTTTCAAAGAAGAGAAAGCACTTACAAGGTAGATAGTTAAAATACAGTCTTTATGCTACCGGTATCCGTGGGGTTAAGCATATCTACCGGGTTCCGTTCGGGCGTGAGTGGCCGCAGCCGATTCCGCGGAACCACCTCGGTGCATGTCTCCAGCAAGACAGGTCCGACGACAACCCCGAGACTATGTGCCAGTGAAGATTTCCGTTGAAAATGCCTGCGTAGGTTAGATGGCAGATGTGAGTGCCGTTGTTGTAAGCCGTGCCCTGTCTTAAAGTACTTTAGGTCTACTCCGAAAGTCCATTCAAGGCTCCCTCCCTAGACCATTTATACAGACAGTTTCCCTGGAATATCGGAGCCTAGAGATTGAGAAGAACGTTGCGCCCTGGTCTGTTGGATCTGGTTCCATAATTCGCACAAAATGTAAGTGAGGTCAAGCTTCTTTCAAAATCACATTTAGCGCGCTAATCACCATCACAGGGAGTATACAGCCTCGTCAGCCATGTTCGAGGCGCTGTGGGCCGTGAGTATTGCCCCAGTATAATGAAGAAAGTTCATTCGATTTTAAAGCGATGCTTATTTTCTTTTAGGCCGGTGTACAGTATTGTTTCGTAAACCTAGGATCCGATCATCCTGCCATCATGGAAGCAATCGTTAAAGGCAACAGGAGAGGCCTGACAGGTTTCCTAAATTCATCACCTGCCCAAGCGAGATGGTGGCGCTGTCGATGGCAGATGGTTACGCTCGTGTCACGGGCGAACCACAAGCCGTCATTGTGCACGTCGATGTTGGCACTCAAGCACTCGGATGTGCCGTACACAATGCTAGCGTCGGCCGCGCGCCTGTGCTCATCTTCGCCGGTTCGTCGCCCTGCACTCTAGAAGGCGAATACCGCGGTAGCAGAACGGAGTTTATCCACTGGTTACAAGATGTCCCGGACCAGAAAGCAATCGTCTCACAATACTGTCGCTATACCGCCGAACTGAAGAAGGGCAGGAACATCAAACAGATGGTGAATCGAGCCTTGAGTTTCCCGAGTAGCGAGCCTCGAGGTCCAGTCTACCTGCAAGGGACTCGAGAGGCAATGGAAGAGGTCATTGAACGGTACGAGGTCCGATAGGAACTTTGGAGTCCCGTGGAGCTTGGTGGCGTGACACAGAAGCAGCTGAACCTGGTTGCAGACCTTGGTGTCTACTCGGAAGCCCCTCGTCGTCACAAGCTATAGCGGACGCGATACCGCGGTCGTACCGTTGCTTGTCTAGCTGGCAAATATTGTCAAGGGCTTACGGGTTCTCGACACGATGGGCTCGGATCTCTGCTTCCCTGCCGATCACCCTGGCTGGCTGGGCGTGAGATATGGATCGGACGAGGCCATTCGCACGGCCGACGTGATACTCGTTGTTGATTGCGATGTGCCGTGGATCAACACGCAATGCAAACCCGCCGATGGCGCCAAAATATTTCATTTCGACGTCGACCCCTTGAAAGCCCAGATGCCTGTTTTCTATATTGATGCTATTCTACGCTGTCGTGTGAATACCAAGTTTGCCCTAGACCAAATCGTCTAACGTTTGAAGACCGAGCTTTCAGATCGAATCAGGGCAAATCATGAGTATTATGCAGGCCGATGGTCAGCCCTACAGACGTCCTACACACGAAGACTAAAGACCATAGCTGCACAGGCAGAGCCAAACCCAGACGGCTCGTTCGGATGCGGCCTTCTCATTTCAAAGCTGCGGAAGGCGTGTCCGATCGACACTATCTGGGTCATTGAAGCCATTACCAACACTTTCACCGTGGCCGATCAATTAGAGGCAACATTGCCAGGGAGCGTTTTTAGCTCCGGCGCAGGTGGACTTGGCTGGTCGGGCGGCGCAGCTCTTAGTATAAAAATAGCCACAGACCACCGTCACGGAGGGAAAGGCAAGTTTGTATGCCAGGTCGTCGGAGACGGTTGCTTTCTCTCCTCGATCCCTGCCAGTGTGTACTGGATTGCGCAGAGATACGAAATTCCGGTGCTAACTATAGTGCTCAATAATAATGGTGAGTCGACATAGTCGATACTAAGTCCCTACATCACTTTGAAGAGCACTAGGCTGACAGACAATATTTTCGCAGGTTGGAACGCGCCTTGGAAGTCCTTGCTTCTTGTTCACCCTGATGGATTGAGGTCCCAAGTCAGCAACGAGGAGCTGAACATATCATTCGATCCGAACCCAGATTGCGCGACTATTGCACTAGGTGCATCGGGAGGAAAATGTTGGGCGGGACGAGCAAGCACTGTGGAGGAGCTGGTGATGAAGTTGCCCGAAGCCGTGGAGGCTGTACAAAACGGCCAGTCTGCTTTGTTGGATACGCGAATAGAGTAGCAGAAATGGAGCACCGAATGCGAATATTGTAGGCGTATCTTCACTACTATGTGCGTCTTTTTACATGACAAGTTATTGAAATAGGAACAGAGTATACGTGTATCTTGTGTTCTGGCCATCTACTATCTCATGTATGCCTCCTGTTTCATCAAATTGATTGCCCAATTCAACTGCCTCTTATGCTCGTTCCCACCAAAGAGCCAAATTCTATCATGTATACTCATTTATAATTCCCGCTTCATCATTCTTTCCTCGACACTCAGACCTTGGGGCTGAATGAGAAGAAACCCGACTCTTGTGATTTTGAAAAAGTGTCTCGATGATAATTCTATACACCATGGCATCCCTGCTGACGTTGATGACAGTGTCGTTTCTATAGCGTGAAATTAGTAATGCTGTGGATTCTTCTCCAGGTAATACATACGATTGGTCATGATCCTTAGTCTGTTCAATCCAATTGATAACTTGATTTCCCGAGCCACAGTGTTTGGGTGTGGTGTCAGCCATTGCTCTCTGTGGGAGAGACGGCAGCAGAGAAGCTGGATGCCCATTTAACAATCAAGATGCTTGCAAGGGAGACTGATCAACGCAACGATTACTTTAATTTGTTTCTCTATCTCATATCGAATCGAGGCCTGAAGTGGTTATTGACGGTTCCGCGGAACCGGAATTGCAGGAGTGCGGTGCGGAACATTTTAAGCTACCAACAGGACGGGCCTCACCCCACCTGTCGACGGACGAACTCTCTACAGAAGCAGGAGGCATCCAAAGTCCTATTGATGCTACCTGAGAAATAGA
Organism: Penicillium silybi; assembly: GCA_027569585.1. Lineage (NCBI taxonomy): Eukaryota > Fungi > Ascomycota > Eurotiomycetes > Eurotiales > Aspergillaceae > Penicillium > Penicillium silybi. The sequence goes on from JAPDFI010000023.1 coordinate 278,271, forward strand.
GAGTGGTGGAGAGAAGAAGAAGGAAAAACATCCAGGATCTCCCTGATATAGGGAAGATCAACAAAGGAAAACTCCTGCAAAGGGAACCTCCTACAGCGGCTGCTGGAGGACCACGGAAAAGGGCAGACTCATAGTCAGCACCACCGAGTCTAGGAGTCTACAAATTGGAACGGCTAGTGACCGAGGGACAGGTTTGTCTCTAAAGAACACGGCAGTTTCAGGAAGCAGGTTCTACACATCAGAATGCTCAATTTTTAGTAGTTCTTCGCTATACTAAGCTCCGCGGCCAGTTTCAGACCTATTAGACAAAGTGTTCTCATGTTCTCTCGACAACCTTGACTTGGATACTTTGCTTGACGAACCATCCATTGCTGGTTTTCCACTGACTGTCGCCGGCAGGAACAAAGTCAAACCGCCGCACTAATTGGGGTAGGAGCTTCGTCATTTCGAGGAGTGAGATATTTTTGCCGATGCATGTTCTTGAACCGGCTCCGAACTGTAGACCTGATCAGCATGTATTCCATGCTCAACGAGCCTATACTATCGGAAAACGAATGAGACTCACCGCCAAAAAATTTTGATCCATAAAGGCAAGCTGTTCTTTCTCAACCAGCCAACGCTCAGGCCGAAACTCGTGTGCATCTTTGCCCCAGATGTTTTCGTCGGTATGAATCACCCATGCATTTATGCCCACTACGGTCTGCCCACGATTTCAAGATTAGTAGCTGTCTCTGACGAGGGCAAGGTAGATTGCCAAAGATTCTTGGAACTTACACCTTGTGGGAAGTGTCTACCAGCAATCTGTGCACCTCCCTCAGGAACCACTCTACTAAGAATCTGGCCGACAGCTGCGTGCAGCCTCAAGGCCTCCTTGATGGTGGCTTGTAAGTATGGAAGCTTCTGAGCCTCTTGGAACGAGACGGGGTCGGATAGATTTCCTTGCCTCTCGGCAGTCTCGATTTCATCACGGAGCTTCTGTAAGCAATGTGGATACTTCATGAGGAAGTAGATGATAGCACTCATGCTGATGCCGGTTGTGTCGGACCCTGCGCCGATGTTGGTACCAATCACATTGTTGATGGTAGACTGATCCAATTTTCCAGCCTTGCTCAATTCGATGCACTTGGCAAGGAAGTCCTTGCGGTCGCTAGTACTGACACCCTTCAATCTGACACCAATCTCTCTCAATATAACGCGTTGCGTGACTTTCCAGTGGCTGTCGACTGGTACCACTTTCTGGAACCAGAAATACCATGGATGAATCTCAGGAATGAGACCAACCATAGAACCATAGCTGATGGACCCGACATGAACAGCATGCAGAAGTCCGTCCTTGTCATGACCAGCCTCAAGTAGACCAAACGATCGCCCCAGGGTAATCTCGCCAATCACATCGAACGCATAGAATTGCATCCAGGTGAACAGATCGAACTCCCGCCCGTGTTGAGCATGATCGGCTAATGCGGCCATGAGATGGCCATTCACTTTGTTCACGAATGGCTCGTATGACACCAAAGAGCTCATGGCGTACATGTTGGAAATCTTCCTGCGTTCCGCCGCATGTTTCTCATTGCTTGTCTCCGAAAAGACATCCTTGTGGTCCAATGGCGCGCCAAAGGGAATGTAGTAATCGGATTTAACGAACTTTGAGCCGGTGCCGTAGATGGTGCGAATTGCCGTCGGGTCGCTAATGCTATAGCGGTTCGGGGCTAGCCGGACAATAGGACCTGCTGAAATTTAGTATCGTTCCATCCACATTCGAGAGATCAGACTACCATATTTCTTATGTAAAGCAACCGTGACGTGCTCCAGTTGGCCTTGCCAGTTCTTGTACGCCTCCCATAGCCGAGTGTATCGCGCGAGGGTCGGGCCTTTGACATCTCGCAAAGGTCTGAAAAGAGCTCCAAGTAGATAATGCAGGATCAAGAGGGCACCTGCTGCGGCAATGAGTATCGGCACATCATATTGAAGGTTTGCAAGTTGAGATATCATATTGCAAAGACCTCAGTGATAGTCGAAATTGGGCAACAGAATGCAATATAGAGATCAATCTTAGTTATCAGCTATTTACTTACAACCATCTACCAATAAGTCGTTTCCGAGGATTCCGCGGTGCGTCCTTAATCAATGTTGGAAGCGGAAATGTTCAAAAGGTGGGGACGCAGGGATCGACATCTACGGAACGAGCCGCGGAAAGCATCAACCTTGAAAATTCGGAATCAGGGAGCCCGGCCTCGAAAAGCTCGGTTCTCCACAGCATTGAGAGCTAGCCCATTCAATGAGCTCAAACACGAAGCTTAACGAAGATCATTATGTAGATGTTCCTTAGCAGAAACATGAAAGAGAAATAACGTCATGGCTGGACTGGCCAGCTAGTTAGATTTTAGGCCGGGGTTTCTTACCTGCAGATTAGGTCTTCCTCTTTGAGTTTTCTAAATCGAAATCAATTAAATTCTTGAGTTGAGCCTGAAACGGTTTTGCCCTTCCAAGGCCCGTAGACCTGTCATACTTTGATATCAACCTTGACAGCTTTCCACACAACGCTGAACCAAGTCGAGACCTTTGAACTCTATGTATTCACATGAAAGATTTGGCATTTGGCCTCCTTATTGCTAGAGTGCAAGTGAGAGCTTAGTATGATTTGTTTTTATTGACTTCCTGAAGCAATTTCAAAGTCGCTGCCCCTGAAGAAGCTTTAGGCTGCTTTGTATCTGCAGTCCATTAAACCGGCGATGGCTCGTCCTCCTTTCTCGGTGAGAATTCAAAAGTTACTCTACGGTTGGTATTGATGAATCATCATCGTGAGAATCAAAGGTATATTTTGCAATCTAAGAAAACCTATTTAATTGAGAGTACTTGGTACTGGGTACAACGTCTTTGATAGGGCCCGTCAACATCGAGAGAGGTCTCCGAGGATAGGGATTCGGAACCCAATTTCCATGGACCTGGTTGCGGGTCTGGAAAGGCATCTGCGCAATGGCGACTGGCCTTGAGAAGTCACCCGTGTCGAGGATGGCTAATTCCCCCTTGGGCGACGAATCCCGTTCCGTATAGAATATGACCCAACCATCGCCTTCTTCACAATCAGGCCCTCGAGGGATGTATGCAGGCTCCGCGACACCACCATCGCTCGCTGCATGGAAGATTGACTTCTCGCCCGTATCCGTGTTCAACTTGATGATTGCGTTGAAACGGGGTCTTTCCTCGCTTTCTGGGGCTATCATGGCGGTCAGATAGACGATCTTAGTCTTGTAACCGGTCTTGTGCTCGTCAAAGATGGGGAAATCAAAGATACCCTCCAACAGTGTCTCGGGTGGTGGCAAGGCACTTCCATCAGGCTTGGAAAGATCGATGGTCCAACGTTTCCAATCACCTCTGGGCTTGCCATTGGGACCCTCGTAGTCTTCGGGGTTGAAGAAGTCAAAGACATTGAAGGTAACAAAATGGCTTTCGAGCTTCAAGATACCACCTTCTTCTTCCCATCCATTGCCGCTGTGAATGATCAGACCGTGAGGAGCGGTATACTTCCGGAACTCGCCCGGCTTCCAGTCTGGATGATTCGGAGCGTCTGCATAGCGTGGAGTGACCAGGAATTCCGAGGGTTGATCAGGAATGTATCTCCAGTAGTCGCCTCCGGCTTTCATCACCTCATCCGTGTTGACGCCGAATGGCATGTTGGAAAGGATGATCCAATGTTGGGTGATCCAGCCATCGTGTGGCCATCCGGGTTTGTCCTGTTTGAACCAATTCTCATTGTAGATACGTCCATCAGGATCAATCGAGTAGGTGCAGATATCTGGAGTGCTGAGACCCTTGGCAGAGTAGCTCCAAGTGACCAGCTCATTCTTGTGGGGATCAACTTTGGGATGGGCCGCGAAGGTCATCGCAGCGACTTGTCCGCCATATGGATCCGCGCCTCTGGTTTCAAGGGTGTCCGGATCCAACGCCCACGGTAATCCCCTTTCAGCCAACGCGAGGAGATTTCCACCCCAGTAGATGATATTAGTATTTCCAGTGCTGTCATTGGCAAGCCGCACGCAGGGATGAATATCGTAGGGGTTTCGGTAACGACCAAAAAGGCGACGACCAGCCTTGCGCTCCAGAAGCCATCTTTCAGTGTGGATGTATTTGATCTTCATGGAGATCTTGCCGTCCTGGATACGGAAAGCACAGACATGCCCATCCCCGTCGACAAAAGGGATTCCCACTTGCGGACAGAAATGAGGATCGATGAGCATCCGATACCAGGTACCGCTGGTCTCCGTGGGTATATCGCCAAAGACCACCATTTCATCTAGTTCACATTCAAATCGGCCCTGGGGAGCAGTGTTGGAAGGATGGTAGTAATGCTCCCATGGCGAGGTGAGCCCGAAGTAATTCGCATGTTGACTTGTCTCGGCTGGTACAAGGAGTTCAGCCTGTGCGGCTTCTGGGCCTAGCCTTGCCATTGCGTTCAAGTGGCGTCTGTGCAAATATCGATATAATGATCAAGTAAAGAGTATGCGATGCTGGACGTACAAAGTTTAAGCTTCGTTATATACCAAAAAGAGCACCATAGTGACGTCCATGGCTGCTACGCTGAACTCAGTTGCCGCTGTTCTAGACTATCACAAGGACAGAGCCGCGGAAGGAGTGTTTCCAGGCCAGCCCTCCGCGGAATTATTCTCGACACTGGACCTGGCGACAGTCACGTTGGTAAAGCTCTGTCCAGGCCATTTTCTTACATTGTCAATTTCGGACGAAGAACGGACATCCTGCCAATCACTTTATGATCAAAGTGAGGAAACAGGTCTCACAGAACACTTCTCACAGATATATGTGCCTGTTTCAACGGTTAAATTTACATTGTGAACTCATGCAGGTGGAGCTTAATGGCACTCGTTTCTTTGCCTGCTAGCACATCCAATCATTCATCTGATATCTGCTTCGGCGGACAGCCGAAACTGCTTTTTGAACCATCCTCATCATTTCCATAAGCTCAAACTGTGTTTTGTCTTCCTGGTGCAGTGAATTCTCTTCTTTGGCTCCGTATGACCCGTCAATCCTTCAGCGTTGGCTCTAGACCTTCTGTTTAAGCACACAGGCCTTGTGGATATATTCACTTGCACTCGATTCATCTACTGACCCAATATCGCTATCGAGCGTCCCATTGATGCTTGGTACAGCAATGGCCAAGCCTTGACACTCGAAAAGTTCCGCGGAATCACCCCCTATAGTGTCCGACCGACTAGAGCCAATGTAGGAACTCTATTTCCCCAGGTTTCCCCACATCTCCGCACCCCCACAAGCCCCAAGAACTAAGTAGACTGTACAGTAGATACATATCTACCTATATAGGCTATATCACTCTTGCCATGTCTGATTTGCTCGGATTGACACATCCAGTATTGAGACGTAGAAATTGAATAATGTCTCACCTTCCCAATGAGCTTGAAAGCTCTGCCGTCACTCATCGTCATCATCCCACGGAAACACTTGGACATATCCGACTTCAAGATGAAGTCACCGGTGCAACACTTCTCGTGCCCCAGCCGTCGTCTGATCCCAATGACCCTCTCAACTGGTAGGTCTTTTCGGTATCTTGACACGCCTCCTGTTCTCCACAATACGCTAACTTCAACTTCTCAAACACAGGTCGAAGGCTTTCAAGATATATGTTGCCCTACTGACTTGCGTAGCCTTGACCTGGATCAACTTTTTTGCAGGTGGCCCCGGAGCAGTCTTGGTTGAGATAGCTGTCAACCTCTTTGGTGTATATCCGCCCGACACCCGTAATCCCGCCACGCTGTCTCCGGCATCTATTGCGGCGTTCTCGTCTGCAGTGAGCAAAACCGCATTACTTTTTTCCACGGCTTCCATGGTGGCCGGCGTGAGCAACCTTTTATGGGTCCCATTTGCCGTCAAATATGGTCGTCGCGTGGTATACACTTCCTCGTTCCTGTGCTTCGGACTCTGCTGCATCTGGTCGGCGCGTGCTACCTCTTATGCTAGTCTGCTGGCTTCGAGGATTATAGCAGCATGGTTTGCTGGCAGTGCCGAGTGCGTTGCTCCCATGACGATTGCGGACATATTCTTCCTACACGAAAGAGGTAAAATGACCGCGTATGTGAAAATCCATGCTCATGCTTTCCACAAAGCTTCCATACTTACAAAGGGGGATTTAGGATGTACTCTGCTGCGCTGTCGACGGGTGCCGCGTTTGGATTATTAATCTCTGGAATCATGTCAATCTCGCAGAACTGGAGAATGTTCCACTATTGGTGCGCTGCTCTCGTCCTGGCCACGACGGTCTTGATTTTCTTCACCATGCCCGAAACGGCATATCAAAGAGATGTCGGTAGAACCGAGGAAGCGGCAAATGAGAAATTTTCTAGTGTGGCCCAAGTGGAGCATGTCGTGGTGTCTAACATACCCAGGAAATCCTTCATTCAGCGGATGGCTTTCAACCGTATCCCTCTCACACATGAGAACATTTGGAAAATTGCCGTCCGTCCTGTGATCATCCTTTTCTTACCGCCAGTCTTCTGGTCCACGGTCTCGTTTGGAATAGGAATCGGAATCTTCGTCGTGCTAGGCACCACAGCTGCGACAGCCTTCTCTCAGGTTTACAACTTCACAGTCTGGCAATTGGGATTGGTCTGGATTGCTGGTATTGTGGGTAACATTTTGGGTATACCATTTGGTGGTTACTTTTCGGATTGGGTAGCCAACCGTGCAACTTCGAAGAATGGTGGCGTTCGAGAGCCAGAGATGCGCCTTCCTGCTGTGAGCATTGCTATGATCACCTACCCAGGATCACTTCTTCTTTATGGTCTAGGAATCAATTATCAAGCTCATTGGATTGTCCCTACTGTGGGGATTTTCTTGTGTATGGCTTCTTTCTTCAAGATGGATCAAATGGAAGGGGCTCGCTGATATTGCATTTACAGTCTCCTTCGGAAGCAGCGCTGCAATTGGTATCACCGTCGTCTATACCATCGACTGCTACCGGCCGATCGCCGGAGAGGTTGTTGTGAGCCAGGTCGTTTTCAAATGCAAGTTCATCTGCCCACCTTGTACAATTCCTCGGGCCTCCGATGAGGACTAACTGAACTTATAGCCTTTATCACATTTCTCATGTCCTTCTACGCAAACCCATGGGTGGACCGGGATGGGTATGCGGGAGCATTTGGCGCCATGGCAGGCTTTAGTTTCGTCATCTTGGCGCTATGGATCCCTCTGTACATCTGGGGTAAGCGTATTCGTCACGCCACTCTCAAAGGGCGCGTGATGCGCCATGTACACTGGGATTTGGACAGAGAAACGGGCGAGTAGGCGTCATACGGGCAATCCAGATATCCTTTGAGGAGAAAACCACTTTTATTTAACCAGATTTTTACACGGGAAACTCCTTGTTATACATCTGGGATGACAAGCGTTTTTCGTTTAGCTCCGCTTACTCTGTTCAACTTTGCTTTTTGTACTTTCTTTCACAGAATCAGTACAATCCTAAAATTTATGACGTCAAAGGTTTGTATTTTAGCTCCACAGAAAGCAGGACACACCAACACCAGCACCATCGTACTGATGATCAAAATAGATCTTACTGAAGTTTCATAGCTTGGTGATGGGGTTATGATGTATTAACTGACAATAGGCGTTGACTCAAGAAAACATCGCGAGTCAAATGGATCAATGCCAAGTGACTTTCAATATTGTTACACACTTTCGGGCTGATATATGGGTATAGATAATACAACTCTCTTGTCTTGAATGTCACTCTTGCGAAGGGAGAGTCGGTATTTGTAATACTTAAGCTCAGATTTTGAATTGAATCGAAATGTTCTTCTCATAAAGTCTATCAATTGGGGCATTGAACCGCCCTGAACATGGAGCACGATACCTGCAACTTGATCATGGAGCTCAGCTATTGCAAGACCGCACGCTGCTCTTGTGGTCTGAAACAGTTTGATCAGATATGAGTGGAGAGTCCGGACCAAATTCTGCGATTCGCCTCTGTGGACTGTTGCTAGTGCCAAGCAGCCTATTGCGTTGGCAAGGCAATAACGGGGACGATGATCTTTGAGTCATACTTTCCACCGAAATGGATTGTATGCCGGCCTTCGTTCAGATTGTCGAGCTTCTTATCGATATGGCTGGGGAAATCGGAGCTCGTATCAATGAAGCCTTGGACACGGAAGATCAGACTCTCCCCTGCCTCGAAGTGAATGCCCATGGGCCAAAGAGAGATTCCGAGCTTCACAATTTCGCCTGGAGGTACCTTCTCTTCCTTGTCGTGTGGGTGGTACGGAATCATGGCGGTGCTCCGTTCCGGGTCCTGGGCGCGATGGGAAGCTCGCAGAATACCAGTCGGTCCGGTATACTATAGTTTGGATCTCGTCAGCACCATCACAATGGATGTTTATAGCATGTCTACTTGAATCAAATTGCTCACCTTGACAGTTTGTGCCATTGGAACATCGTATTGGGTGTTGACCCCTTCTGGCAAATTTTCCCAGGGAACATTGACGTGTTCTAAGACGTCGCCGCTTCTGCTCAGCTTGCGGATGGACACATAGACGTCCATGTCATTTTTGTCCTTACAAGACATCCAAAGTTCGGCCTTTGAATGTCCAGCAAGGGTCGTCGCTTTGTGGAAGTTCAACACAAATTCAGACGGTTTCGCCTGGTAGCTGTCCGCGTAATGGGCAACGAAGCTCTCATGGGCTTGGGGAGAAGTGTCCAGCTTTCCAGAGTCCTGCAGGTAGAGCTTCCGATACTCGGTCGACGGAATTGGGTAATTTGCGAATGGCACATCCCACATGGGACCCTATTCAACATGTCAGGTGGCTTTCAAATGGCTCGTTCCTCCCAACTTACAGGCTCGAATCGATTCCCATAAGTAAGAATGGAGACCCTAGCCCTGGGAGTTTCCTCCCAGCCGTTTTCAATGTTCTTCAGGTACCGATCGAAGAACCGTTGCAGGTCATCGATATACCTAGGAGTGTAAAGATCAAACCACTCCTGGGTCGGGTGGAAGCGGATCCATTTGTCCTTTGAAGCCGCATAGGTCCAGCCTCTCACGGTACCAGCTCCATGGTTACCTGAAGAATAGCTAGCAAGCGCATATATGGGTAGACTCAGACCGCTGGTATCGTAGACTTTGTCCTCCCAGTAGCTGTTGAAGAGAGGCCACTTGCTGAGCGCTTCGCCAATGTCTTCACGTTGATTTCGGCCGCGAATCGTTTTGTTGAAGATGAATGAGGCAAAATTGTACTTCGGAACGCCACCACGGCAGATCAGGTCACGATACTTATCGGTGAACCCTTCCCAAGGGGCTATACACTTGAGCGATGGGGGTTTCTCGATGGCGGTTGCCCACTGCTCGGTTGCCAGCCAGGAATTGCCACACATGCTAACAGCGCCATTGCACCAAGGTTGAGCTGCGATGAATTCGACGGTGTCGTAGCCGTCCAGACCTGTCGATTGTTAACAACCGTCTACAGCTCTCGCTGATGATTGAACAGCGACATACCCATCTGGCTTCCTTCAATATAGAGATTACCTTCACTATCCCAGGTACCTCGGATGTCTACATTGACAATTGCGAAGCCCCGAGGACACCACTCAGCAGGATCGGGTCTATATCTAGTGATCAGCATGTGTTACCGATAGCCTCGAGTAGGACTTGTTTACCCCTCGAATTTCTCAAGACCGGATGTGGCGCTCTCCGGTAGTCCAAGTCGGAAGGGAATATTGTCGAAAATGCGGAATCCTTGCAGTAATATCATCGTCAGATCTGGTTTGCACTCTAAAAATCGCTGACAGCTACATACCGTGTCCATTTTTACCGTATGGGCTCACAGCCAAAATAGCTGGGACCATGGCATCTGCGACGGGCCGAAAGATGTCACAGTAGATCTAAAGGCATCAAATTAGCATGCTTTCTATATGGCTCCGAGATTTGACAAACCTTGACTCCGTCTCGAAGCGGAATCTCGACCATTTCATCGAATATAGTTTCCTGGTGGAAGGGACGCCTGCCCTCTGCAAATCTCCAGCCCGCAGGAAGCGTTCTAGAGTTTCTAGTCTGCTTCCTGTAGGGATACATATCGATTTCATCTTCAGGTCGGTTGGTCGGTGTCCATGGGATAGGAAATCCCCCAAACCCAAGCTTAGGCTCGGCCATGATGCAGCTGTATGGCAACGTCGTCGGTGAGTTTTTCGCAATAGATAAACCAGATTCTCAAACCCCTTGGAGGACTTCAATAATACTGTTCTGGATTATTGGACTTACTTGTAGCTGGCAGGTAATTGCAAACATCGATGTGCGACAATTATCTCAGTTTCCGCGGAACTCGAAGTGATTCCGGTGGAGTCGGAATCTTGCCGGGGCGGCTCCTTTGAGTTTACCTGCCACCAAGTAATCTCGGTTCCGTGGAAGTACCCATTACTAGCTACTACACTGTTGGTGACTAGCTGACTAGCCAGATGAAATACCGGCATATCTACCAGGATGACAATTCCCGGAACATAGAACTACAAGGGGCAACGCTCCCGATAAACGGCGGGAAAGCGTCGACCAAGCCATTATTCTGCTTCAATGACTTGAAAGGAATGCCTATTGTCTCTTTGATTGATTTATTCCTCCCACTTATTGGGCTTTTGTAAGGCTTGACCTCTAGAAAACCCAGTGTGTGCCTATGTGATGGCCATGTTCATGGGATGCAAGTGACTAGAAGACGTTCAAGCAGCACTAAGAGAAAGGCACACCCCACGTCCAATTATGCCCGTGATGCGATGGGATTAGGATAAAGAACATAATAGTTGCCCTCATATCGATCAAGTATGCAGTTCAAATGTCGCCCAGGTAATCATACAATTTCAAAAGGTAGGTCCCCCCTCTTGTTTCTTCTGTATCCTTGCTTTGCTTTTCAAGTCTGGTCTGACTGAGTCACATTTGCTGTCCAGTCAGCATTTCTCATGATCTTGTATTATTTCCAAATTTGGAGATTAAACACATGTCGCAGCGGTCTATAGATGTGAAACATCTAATTGAACATTTAAACACACGAGATCGAGCTTTTCGGCTGATCTCAATGAATTCTATTCCTATGTAGTTTCCAGGAATACAGGTCAGCCCTGGAATTCAGATGATTAAATAGTTAAGTGCCTAAAATTGGGCTTTGTGGGGACAATCCAAACAATAAACCAGGAGATTCGTGAACAACCACGTTCACAGTACATTCAGTTCTACTCCACTATATGCAAGAGACCGCAAAAGGGGGTAACTAACTAGTTAGTTAACTAGTTAGTGGGCAGGTGTACGTAAGCGGCAGACGGGTAGACTCTTTATCTCCGAGATCCGAACTCCGACCCTCACTCGAGCACGTCAAAAGGCTCTTGGAAATCCAAAAAATTCGGCACCAGCACCGCTTGACTTTGCCCTTTGCCGAATTAAACACCTGGAAATCCATCTCGGTAATTTTAACTTCTATTCTTTGAGCCAGACCCTTCTTTTACCGCCATCTGCGGGGTAAGCTCTTACTCCGTTGCCATGAGTTGCTACAGTATGGAGTACCCACCCCCGCCCCACGCTTCTTGTGGAATCCCAGAATTTGTCTGAATACCCATTGGTATATACAATGGATGACTAGTCCACATTCGTTATAGCACGTGAGGAGTCCGGGGAGCGCAGATCTGGTGCCATTCGAAAAATCGCACGAAGCGGCTCTCCCCTCAAACATGTATTCCAATACTTATCTTGATCCATCACTTCTTACGGCAACATGAAAGCTGCCACCTCATCAGCCCTTTCTCGGGGAAAGAGGTCAGCGGATGCTCTTCGGGAGCCCCGGCCCCGAAAAAGGGAGAAATATGCCAAAATCGCCTGGTAAGTCATGCCTGTTTCTTATATAATTCATATGCTAGGCTGCTGACTCTGAATAGCTCCCTATGCAAGGTCCGAAAGGTCAAGTGCAGCGGAACCCAACCGTGCAGCCGGTGTGAGGAGCTCCATAGCCAATGTACCTACAATGAACCGTTCCAGCCAGATGCTGCTGAGTATGGCCCCTGGAATCTGAGAGATTATCATTCAAGTCGACGGTGCATTAAATCTAATCGTTAAATTGCAGCTTTGAGCCACAGTCAGCCCACCGAGACCCTGAAATCACAGTCCCGCGAATCAATAGGATCTGTGACCAAATGCAACAATCCATCGGCCGCTTTGGTCTCGCTTCTCAATGTAGATCGTCCTGTCTGCAACGAAGACAAGAGAACGACGACCTACCCCAGCCAGAAAAACATCTCATCCCTACGGATCCCGGGCACACCTTGAGCCTCACGCAAGATGCTATGAGAAAAAGGGGGCTGCTATCTCCTCCGCACTCCGAAGATAGCCCTCATCCAGTCATTCAAGACGAGTTGAAATTCCCCGATGCTTTGATCAACACCTTGCAAGCTGCACGGTCCTTGCTCGAACTCGGCCATGGCAAGGTCACTCAGCTTTTTGCGATTTTCAGGGACGAGGTTTACCCCTTCTATCCTTGCATCAGCTTAGACTTGGGCCATGAAGCTGTGAACGTTGTCTTTTCATTGTTCAAGGATACTTCCCACGGAGTCATTATCAACGTGGATATGATCGATGTGGAGATCACAAAGGCGGTTGTGGCAATTGCCCTGCTGCTCAGAGATGACGCACATAGCCCTTTGGCCTCTGATCTTGAAGGCCAGTTAATATGGAGTGTGGATTCTTGTTTCGATCAAGAGAAGCCCCAGATCGAGGATATCATCTTGGCAATATTGTTGGTGAGCTGCCCAACCCATCTCCAGGCACACACGCCCCCTGCTAACCAAAAGGGGGACCCTGGGCTCCCACACAGTCAATCTATCTAGGCCTCAAGCATAGACCAGTCAAAGCTTGGCGAATAGCGGGGGTGGCTTCCAAATTGTGTCTCGAGCTCAGTCTCCATAGGGAGAGATTCTTTGATGATTCTCACCTGCTCCCACGGCGGATCACTGACTGGAAGCGTCTATTTGCTTGTGTTTATCGTCTGGACAGGCAATGCAGTTTCTATTCGGATCTACCGTGGATACTTCATGACAAAGAAATCAATGTGTCTGCACTTACAGTAGTATGGCTCTCCATCGGCACATTCAAACGCTTGCGGTCATAAACTCATGGCTAACACTTGATTTGACCTCGGTCTAGGAACCTCAAGAGTCTTATATATCAACCATGATTTCTTTGGACAGAGTCCTCTCCGAGACATGGACTGTTGTCAACGCTCTGTCACCTCGATCAAAAAACATTGAGGAGCGAGTTGAATTCCTCAACTTCCAAATACAAAAGTTGGTTGACAAGATACCAAAAGGGGACTTCATGAACCTAGAGCCAACCGTAACACCCCCACCATGGCTACAGGCCGGACTGAAACAGTTCTGCCGCCTTCGCGTGCACCACATCAAGATCCTCACACAAATAAGCGCATCCGGCTCAGTAAGGGATTCAATCTCGGACCCAACCTCAAGAAATACTCTTGTCGCCGCAGCCGCGAAATCGGTCGATCTACACTTGGAAATGGTTGATGCTGGCGAAATCAGTCCACTCGTCTTGCCAACGATGATAAAATTGCTTCTGACGTCTCTATCTATCATGATGTTTGCCGTCTCACACTGTCCTGAGGAGTACGGATTGCTGTGTAGCAAGCCTTTCCAAACAGCTATACATGCCCTCAATGATGCGCGGAACTACGTCAAAGACCCAGGTCTGAATATTTCGGGTGTCTTACATGTACTGGAGAAGATTGTGGAAACGAGCCAGAAGCGGTTGGCGCCGTCGATCAGTCGCAATGCAGAAATTTACACCAGTGTCGGTCAGGGAGGAACTTTTGAAGAGGGGAATGTTTTTGAGGAGCTTCCCACGCCGGACTCGGAATTCTTCTCTATTTTGGGAAGTATGGCAGCAACGGATATACTACATATGGATAGTATCTTTGGCTAGTCGCCGCGGAATGGATACAGCATGGCCACACCTTTCCTGCTCAGGTGTCTTTGCCGTGAATTCTCTCTATGTGTCTATGGTCGAGCATAACGGCCCAGGAATATTTCTTCTTCATCTTTTGTACCATGTTCAGGTCACCGATAGGTTTCCTTTCCATTCAGGACCAGTCTCCTTCATCTTCAACGGGCTCGCCACTCTCCGAAGCGTCCAGAAGCTCCTTGACAGTCCACGGCTTGTACGTGTAGCCAGGTACAAAGTTCGTGTTCTTATATGGCGTACCCTTGAGAAGGTGCTCCGCACATGCGCCGTAATTCTCATATGCGTACTGCTCTGAGTCATGGCGTACCAGCCAGTCTCCAACCATTTTGCCCATTATCTCCGGGTTCTTGGTGACGGTATCCCAGTCGGTGTTGTGGTATACCTCGCGATTTTTGAATCCCATTTTCTGCGCGCAAGAGACTCGCTCAAACCTGTTATCAACGTATGCCTTGTCAGCCCCTGTAACGTCTGTTCTTCTTCCCCGCCTATTCAAAATTGGGCAGGGAACTATGGCTCTTTGACGGTCACATACCTCAAGTGGTTATGCACTTTTGTTGCCAGAGACACGTCCTTCTTCCCAGCAATATGCAAGCACGCTGCCAGGGAATACGCATCCTCCATGGCCATAGTCCCGCCACTAGCCGAGGTCGGCAGAAATGGATGTGCGGCGTCACCGATCTGGACGACGCGGCCGCCAGGTGACGCCCATCGCGGTTGAGGGTTACGCCACATAAGCTTCCAGTCAAGAACGGTGTGGTTGGGTGTCGCCTTGATAAGCTCGGTCACGAACGGCTCCCAGCCCTCCACAGCCTTGAGGGCCTTGTCGATCGATGTAGTCTTCGCCCAGTCTTCTTCGGCATCACTGCCATCCTCCTACGTGAGATTAGTATGCAACCGCAAAGCACAAGCTTTGGCACGAGAGGATACATACCCTGCGAGTGAGCAGCCAACAAATATCTTTCGCAGATTTGCAAGTAACGATGTGTGCCCCCGGTCCGGCGTGTAGGAATGCACGGTCTTCAAATCCTTCAAGCTCTGCCGCTAGGACTGGGTTTTCGAGGGCCGGTGCGACGGGGAATGTGACACGATAAAGCACGAAGCCTGAGCTAATGGGGGGTTCTTTGCTGCCAATGACCAATGCCCATGATTTGGAGCCAACTCCATCGGCCGCTACCACTACGTCAGCCGTGAGACGGCGCCCATCAGACAGGACCACACCACCATGGTCGTCTGTTTCGAAGAATTCTGAAGCTGCCGCGGAGAACTCGATCGGGATGCCGAGCTGATCGGCGTACTCGTAGAGCACGTTATGCAGTTTCGATCGGTAGATGGCCAGAGATGGGTCGTCTGGGTTACCGATGGGGAAGGATCCGATCAGAGTCCCGTCGAACTTTTTCATAGTGACCACCGGGGCAACTGCCTCTTGCCTCGCACGTTCCATGAAGCCCGGCCATTTCTTCGGCGTCTGGAGGGCAGGGCTTGTAATCACAATCATTTCACCTACATCAAGCGTTAGTCCGCCACTCAATCAGCCGGTATGTACAACATCGTTGCGGTTGTCCATCTTCTGGTGATTTTGTATTAAGTGCGAAGGAGTCGAAGACGATGCTTACCCGCAGTCTCCCCACGGAGTCGTCGTTCTATAACCTGGACATTGTGACCCTTCCGGTGAGCCTCAATAGCGAAGGTTAAACCCGCAATGCCACCCCCGACAACAAGAATGGTGATTCCGGTGTCTTGTTCTCGTTCCATGGTTGAATTTGCCAGGGCCGACACTTGACTCGTCGAAGAAAAGGTGGTCGTTTAACTTAGATCCTTGCTGGTATTTAAAGGTTCTATGTTGTTCGTGTGTTGGATTGTACCTTAATAGTTAGGCGCTAGCCAATGCCCGTCCCGGACTCGGGATCGAAGATTGTTGCGTTACCCGCTGACTCAGCGGTTTTGGTTCATCTGACTGGTTAAAAGGTGTTAATGTTGGGGGGGGGGGAAGGGTAACTAACTTCAACTAGCTGAAGTAGTTACATACCCGATGTCAGTCATTTAGGTTACTACATTTGAGGTAAAGCTCGTACTAGCTTGTGAGGCGAACAGAACATCTCTTTCAGATATGGAGGAAAAAGGGAAATAATTCAAAACTTTGGGTTTGGGACCCCATGAGTATATTGCAACGAGTACTAGTTACTGTATGTCCGCGTGCGACTGAGAACTCGGATGAGAATCTAAATGTCTCCACTGTGATCCGGAGCTTACCTACATAAATGCCGCTGTGGGGAACCCAAGCAGTCGTACCCAGCTGAAAAAGAGCTAGGAAGGCACCCTCAGCAGACGAAGGTCCGTACCGCCACAGGCTTCCTGTCTTAATAAGCGGTATTTCGGAATTTACGCGCTCTCTGAATCCACAGATTGGGTCATACAAGGGATGGGAACGAAGATCTTCACCGAATATACACCGAACTAGTACCAAGTTATCATAAATATGGGGGTTTGGAAAATCATAAGCCAGTTAATGATGTTGACAAACGGCTGATAAATCAGGTACCAGAGCTGCTCACTACCATCCCGAGGTTCAAGTCAACCAATAGATATTTATCTATCCGCAGAAACTTTCAACGCTCCATGCCATAACTTCCGTTTTTCTTCCATTTCTACACACAGAGCTTCTGCAAAAATACGTGAAGTTGTTGGAGGACGAAAGATCAGGGAAAAGAAGGTTGGTTGGTTCGTTAGGAGAGAGAAGGAGAGAGAGAGAACTTCAAGTAGACATTGACTTGGGACGCCCATAGCATATATTGGTGCCTGATTTATGCCTGATTTATGCCTGATTTGGCCTGATTTTACTAACGTAATCGGAAAGCGGCGCACGCAACCGACCCCAAAACACCATATTAAATGCGATAAATCAACAAAAGAAAGGGTCTTTGATAGAAGAAATCAGTGTTACTGAGCGCTGTAGACAGTCTTCATTTCTAGATGTCGGGGATCCACACCCCGCCGCGGGGCCTCGTCAGCCTCTTTAAGCCTGAGATGCCGGTACCGGTGTTTATTCCCCGACTTTTCCTGCACGGAACAACCTTAACACCAACAGCCGTCCTTTCATACCGAACCAGTCTCTCTTCATTGAATCCAATTCACCATGGCCAAAGCAGAGAAAGACCTGCGATCCATGCTCGCCAACGGCCTCGATCCCAAAACCCTCTCCTGGTACGAGTCGGACCTGCAGGAGATCCCTGAACCGGCCAAGACTCTTTTGGAGAAATACAGCAAGATCCCATCCGACCAGGTGGTGCACCATGTCAACAACATGGTAAGTATCTGACCTTTCAGAACCGTGTAGTATATACTGATTCAATCTACGTATAGAGAGACCGCGCTTTCGCCGTGGTGAGTCAAAATAGCCCAAGATGCCAGGCTCTATGCTAAACCGCAATAGTTCCCATATCCTTGCATTGGGTCATTCCGATTCTTAGATTTGAGCATCCCCCAATCACCCGTTTACCCCGAGGTTCTCCAGCGACTAAAGGCGGGTGAGAAACTCCTGGACGTGGGTTGCGCTATTGGACAAGAGCTGCGCCAACTAGTAAGTCAACGAAGCCGTTGAGTCGACCTTTCTAACTTTCGTCAGGTCTTCGACGGCGTTCCCTCGGAGAACCTCTACAGCTCAGACCTCCGTGAGGATTTCTACCAAATAGGCTACGACTTGTTCGCAGACCGCGGCACACTCAAATCACAATTCTTTCAGGCTGATATCTTCGATGACAACTCAGCTCTAGTGCAGAACTTGACTGGGAAAGTCAACATCATTAACGCGGCCTCGTTCTTCCATCTCTTCAGCTGGGACAGACAAATCACTATTGCTAAGCGGCTTGTCAGCTTGCTAGCTGCACAGCCCGGATCACTGGTTATTGGGCGACAGGCTGGACATGCTGATCCCGTTGACCCGGATGATGAGGAAAATGCGCCTAAGCACTATCGCCATAATCCTGATACGTGGAGGAGGCTCTGGGAGCAGGTTGGCAGGGAGACTGGGTCGAAGTGGGAGGTCGAGGCTTCGATTGAGCAGTGGAAAGGTCTTGATAATGTTTTCAAGAAGTATCATGATGGTGCGGACACGTACAAGATGAGGTTTGTTGTGAGGAGGGTTTGAAAAACCTTTTGTGGATTTGATAGACTCTCGTGGACATAAGAAAAAGCTCGAGCGTTTCCAAGCTACATATCATATCAAGCCGTCCCCTTGGCTCTGATTCTCATTCCCAAATATCCGGTTCAACGTCGATGGCAACGCACTCAGTATTTGCTCCGCGTCATTCCACTGCGGATTAGATGCAAACGTCTGCTCACTGTTTAAAATACCAGAATCATACGCAACCGAAGATAACCCTGCCTGCATCTGCGTCACATTCGAGGATTTCGATCCCGAAGGAAACGATGTCGGATCATTGAATAGCCAGGGCGGATTTGCTAGAGACATGATTTCCTGATCAAATATCGTCCACGGGACATCCGCCACGGGGCCGGGGAATGTTAATGTGGAGCTTGTATCTGGTGGCGTATGCATTGCTTGCATGCTGGATTTGAGGCTCTGTGATAAGACGGGGTGGATGCTGGCTGCTGATTGATGGCTTCTTTCTAAGCCGTGGAGGTGGGCTTGAATTAAGTGAAGGTCTGTTGAATCATTAGAGTGATGATTCCCCAGTGGGATTGGGGAGTTTCCTACCGTCTTGGTGCGTCATGCCATCTTCAACGCCGCGCAGGAGGAGAATGGCCGCCCAGGTGATCATCTATACTATTAGCATTCAGTCAGGCCCAGAACATAGAAAACCCACTATTAAATCCCAAT
Source organism: Penicillium silybi (assembly GCA_027569585.1). Lineage (NCBI taxonomy): Eukaryota > Fungi > Ascomycota > Eurotiomycetes > Eurotiales > Aspergillaceae > Penicillium > Penicillium silybi. Next base: position 297,128 of record JAPDFI010000023.1, read on the forward strand.
TGGACCAGATACTAGCATCATCCTGCCTCAATTTTAAGACCGCCCGTGCCGACACCAGCACCTCATATCTCTCAACCGGACTAATATTCGCCGAGCCGAGATCAAACCCTCGCGCCGGATGGTAGATAGATAGAACATAGAGTTTATGCAAATGATACTGCAGCAAGATTGAAATCCCTTGACGGTCCGATGGAGACGGCTGAGAGGCACCGTTGTATCGAACCAGCCAGTCATCGAGCTTACGAGCCCAAAGTCGTATGACCTCGGAATCATGATCTGTGAAGGAGGTCCGAGATATGGCGGCTTTGTCAGAGACTTCGGAGTTGATCGAACACCAGATTGTAGGCAGGCCTCTACCGACGAAGTGGCTTAGACCGTAATGCATCATTTCCGCGAGTTCCTGGAAGGCGTTTCCTTTGTGGGTCTCTGAGCCCTGGATGCCTGGTGTTGGGGGCTGGCGGGGAATAAATGGATAGGACATGTGCATCGAGGCGTGTTCGATGTCAATGACCTGTAGATATTAGCAAATCTAAAATTTTGACGGCCAGTACGTGAATTTACTTGAAGGCCAGAAAATGCTCCCCGCCAGTCTGGTGTGGAGGCATCCAACTCAGCAGGACAGTTGTCAAGCCAAAGGCGATATGCCATGGCAATCCACGAGCCAGTCGCGTCGATATACGCTTCAGAGCTCAAGCTTGCCATAATCAGGCCAAGGATGTTGTGAAATGCTTTGTATTTTTTGAGCTGCGGGGAATCCTGCTCTTCTGGGCGGCTTGCTCCAAATTGATAGCCCGTTTTCATTGACGGGGTGACCAACTCGGCTATTGCACTACACGTAGCTGCAAAGTAACCTGATCCCAATGCTCCCAGTTCGGAGGATGGGTGATGGAGAGCTGAAATGTAAAGAACCGAGCCAAGTAATAAGGGCGTTGGCGAAGCGAATGCATCACGGTCTTTCAGGAAGTGAAGAAGAGGCAAATTATTCAGGAAGCTTTATCAATGTCAGAAGGCCTTTCAGAAATAATCCTAAATACCATCCTCATAGGTGATCCGGGAGCGAATACTCACGAGCTCCATAGCCGTTTGACAATCGGTCGAGACCAGATACTCTCATCTGGAGTCGGCCGAGTAATCGACCTCAAATGAGCAACCGCATTCCAGACTCCTCGCAGTGGAACAGTATCTTCCTCATCTGCACTCAGGTCACGAGGCGCAGGAGTTTCATCTGCTACATCGCTGATTCCCAGCGCAGCTTCAATCCTGTCTAAGCGATCCAGAACAGCCTGGTGATCACGCGTCGTCCGTCGGGAGTTACTCAGCTCATGAGTTTCATCAACCAACTCGTGTATAGCAGACGCCTTGCAGACGTCAGTATGGGACAGGACACTTGCAAATCGAACATGCATACGTACATTGGCGCGAGGCTTGAACACACATGCTGTCCGTGTATTTCGACACCGGCGACATGGAGGTGCCCCTGATACCTCACATCTCATCTAAAAGAAGTTAGTCGATTTTCCATCGGAATGCGTGCTTATCGTGCATGTGCATGTGCATGCCTTTAATCGCCGACAATTGACTAGGTTTACCGCTTAGCTTCAGGTTCCCAGAAAGCGTCCTGTGAGTACTCACCGCAAGCCTTGGTCGGCTTGGGACCCAGCATCATGTCCTGTTTATTCGTCCCAGGATGGCGCAGATGGTTACATTGGAGAGAAAATGAAGCAGGCGCTTCTTATCTTGGCCCACGTGAGTCGGGGACACGGGCCCACTTCTATCCGGGGTTGGTAAGTGATTGTACGGAGCGTGCAAAGATCTATAAGGTATAGATATGCCCTAATTGTAACTAGATGCATCTACGTCTGTCCTAAATACCTAGACTGTCCGCACGATTTTAGTCCGCTCTGCGTAGGCTGAAAGTTCAGAGCGGTTCCGATAATCGTAGGTAGGAAGTGTGCCTCGAAGGCTCACATTCCCGTTCGTTCTTGCGCTTGTATCCTCCGGTAAACGGAAGGATACCACATCTACCAACCAATGGAGGCAACTGGTTGGCACACATGAGAACAGCTCTGGTGCTCGAAAGCACGGTAGATCTTGAAGCGCGTTGTAGAAGACACGAAAAAGGGAAGAACAAAAAGAATAGAGACCGGAGATCAATGCTGGATAGTATACATATATATATGTACAGGGGAATTCATAGACCCGGGGTCATATCACAGATGCAGTGGGTAAAAGTACACGGGCAAATGAACAGGGTATAAAGCGAAGCACCTCCCTTAATTTGGGATGACTTATTCGGAGGCGGCACTCTCGTCGCCCATGGACAGCTTTCGCACATCCCAGTCGGCGCCGGCCCAGTCTTTCTTCTCACCCAGTACGCAGGTTGCCTTCTGCGAGCCGTTGACCAGGAAACGATCAGCGACCTCGTTAACTTCCTTGGCGGTCACGTCCAGAACCTGCTCTCTCCAGCGCTGGTCCATCTCGTGAGTGACACCGCTCAAGAAGTAGCGAGAGCCTTCTTCGTCCACACTCATGGGTGCGTCAAGGCCCTGGAAGATACCGAGCTTGGCTTCTTCAATCTCCCGCTCAGACCAGGCACGGTCTCTGGCGAAGACGCCGCTGTTCTGGAAGACCTTCAAAGTGTTCATCGGGTTGGGATCACGGTAGCTCATGAATGTGAAGATGCCCTTGAGGGGACCGTTGCTGGCTCCCGCGCCGTAAGCACCGCCCTTTTCGCGGATTTCAGGGTGCAGGTAGTTGTGGGTCAGAAGCTGGGACAGCACCGTGAGTGGGGCGCTAGAGGGATCGACGAAAGGCACCGTCTGTGTAGCCTGACCAGAATAGTAGACCTTGTAAGGAAGGTCGTAGAAGGCCCTCTCGATCGACTTGAATGGGGATGCAGCAGCAAGTCCTGTTGGCGAGCGGACCTGGGGCAGGCCGGCCATCCACTTCTGCAGAACTGACTCGTTGCGCGCAGCGCTCTCGGGCTCGCAGACCATGCGAACACGGAGGTTGGAGGATTTGGAGATAGCAAAGGACTGAATGAGACGAAGCTTCTCAATCAATTCCTGGAGACGCTCAGGGGAGGTCTCTGCATCCCGCAAAAGGTTGGCGGTGGCTTGCAACTGCTCTAGACCAGACTGCTGCTCTTGGATCCAGAAGGCGCGAGAGAGGCTCGCCGCCGCAGCATTGACAGCATAGCGGTGACCGGTTCCCGCGACACTGTCCAGGGCTCCGTTGGTGGTCAATCGCAAAAGCTCTTGGATCATGGCCGGTGCAGCAGGGCTTGAGAAGTCAGTCTCCATGACGAGGGCTGACAACATCTCCAGCATCTCGGGGATGTTCTGGTCCAATGCAAACCCAGAGAAGTTCATCCCTTCCTTGAATCGGTCCAAGTGGGTCGGTGAGGAAACGAGGAAAGACGAAGTGGAAATGCCTCCAGTCTTCAGCTTGATGAGATCCTCCCATTCCTCCATGGTCTTGTTGGCGGTACCCAGGCGCATGACACAGTCATTGAACAGAGGCATCAAAAGTCGAAGGTCGTCGGGCAGGTCCTCAAAAGCGTTCACGGCCTGGAAGTAGGTCAAACCGTTGGTTGGGGCTTCCCTCCAAACGACGTCAACATCGTCAACCTTTGATTCGCGCACAGGCTTGCGCTCCTTCTCTCTGGAGATGTCCTTCACTCGCAATGTGGGAAGGCAGCTCAAGTCCGCGTTATGTGCGTCCTCTTGCACCTTGAGCAATTGGAGCTCCTCGTCACTCAGTTTCGCAATAGCGTTCTCCACAGAGCCGTGCTCCTCGATGAACTGCGCAAGTTTGGTTTCCCTGCGCACGGCCTCCATCTTATCTAAATCCTTGTTGAACGTAGGAGTGCCAACCATTGTGAACGTCAGGCATTGATCATTCAGAAGGTACTTCTCCACAAGAGACTCGAGGTATCCAGGCTTCTCATATCTCCTCTTGAACTCCTCGATAACGTCATTCCATGCCAGCTCCTTCATCGGGTTGGATCCGTTGAACCAGGAAGAAATGGTCTTCTCCATAACTCCAATGCCGAAGTTCGCAGTCTTATGACGCAGCGAAAGCTCCAGCTGGTGAAGGAAGCCACGTACTTTCTCCTCACTAAATCCAGCCGAGACAGACTCGCGGAAAGCGTTCTGGACAACGGATTTGACTGTGGGAGCTTCCGCTTCGCTGATGCCGGTGACACCAACCGAGAAGACCGGTACCTTTCCGGAAGCATCGAGACCAGTGTTTGGAGTAAAGGAAGAACCAAGGCCGCTTTCAATCAGAGCCCGGTACATGGGAGAGCCATACCCATCAAGGAACAGAGAAGAGACGATTCCGACAGAGAAAGTTTCCACAACATCGGTGGAGTCACCCATGTACCAAGATGTAGAGGTCTTGTGCTGCTTGTCCTCGCTGGCAAATGTGTCGATAGGACCAGGAACTGTGACATTCAGAGGCCCACCGCTGAGATCCAGAGGCAATTTCACATCGGTATCAACCTGGCTCTTGGTGAATCCATCCAACACCGCTCCAACCTGTTCCAAATGACGTTCGAGTGGCATATCTCCATATGTCAGAATCTTGGAGTTGCTGGGGTGATAGTTGCGCTTCGAAAAGTCGGACAGCTGCTTGTGAGTGAGATCCGTGATGTACTCGGGGTCGCCTCCTGAGTTGTTCAGGGCCGGAATGATGCTCTCCTTGAACTTTATGTAGTAAAGGTAGTTGGCATCCGAAATCTGACCCTTCATCTCGTTGTAGACAACACCCTTGAAAACGATGTCATCCAGCTTGGCCTTCTGCTCAGGTTGACCGGGAGTTGCCAGCAAAGCCCGCGGATCCTCAGGACCCAGCCGCCATCCTTCTTGTCGGAAGTCCTCCTCCTTGAGAAGTGGATGCAAAGTGGCATCGAGGTAGACGGACAGAAGATTTTGGAAGTCTTGCGAGTTGGTAGTGGCGAATGGGTAGGTAGTGTGGTCGGAGGAGGTAAAGGCGTTCATAAAATTCGAGAGGGAGCGCGGCAGCATCTTAAAGAAAGGATCGCGAATGGGATACCTATGAACAGAGATGTTAGTTGCGCAATGATTGATATTGGTAGAGTAGTGCTCACTTCTCGCTGCCACACAGGGTGGTGTGCTCTAGAATATGAGGCACACCTGTCGCATCAGGTGGGTTCGTCTTGAAACCGATGCCGAATACATTGTTCTTGTCGTCCCTCGCCACATGCAAGTAGTCCGCGTTGGTCTTGTCGTGAGTCAACCGCACCGCTGTCAAGTGCAGCTCCGGAACATGCTTCTTTTCGCGAACGGTGAAACCGTGGAGCTTCTCGCCAACTCCAGGGAAGCTGTCGATGTTGGTAACGGTCGAAGCCGCTCTTGCCAGAGTCCGTGTCCGTGGGATCGCAGAGCTCAGCGAGAGACGACTGCATGCCGCTTGTCGCAAAGCAGGGACTCGGCCTTTGCCCAAGCCCATTGTGGAGCGTAACATCGTGTCAGAAGGTTATGTGAGGTCAAGAATGGTACATCGCAAGCTGTCAACCCAACTCGCACAAGAACCAAAGCTGTAAATGAGCGAACTGCTGTTCGGAGCGTTCGGAGAAGAAGCCAGCAGAAAGATCGGACCGAGAACACCGCTTATGTCATCGGCGCTCTCCCCTCGTGACTGTAGCAGAAGGAACTTGCGGACAAGTGGAACTCCGCTTCGATCAGATCCACTGCCCTGCGACACTACAGAGTTCGAATCAAAGCTTGAGTCTACTCTCGAGTCTGATTCTGTGGTTGAGATTTGGGGGCCGGCTGGTTCGATGACTAAGGACCCCCTCGTCGAGTTCTTGCATCGAAGGAACTGTACGAAGTTGCACCCGCCTGTTCAGGAAGCGTACTCTCCATCGACCCCAGAGGTGATCTCCTTGTTGAGCCCGCCGAGCCTCTGGGATCACTATTCAGTCGCCCTCTGCCCGATTGAGTCCTGCCTGATTCGCACGGGACTGCCACTTCGACCGTCACAAATTTTCGACATCTGGCTGACCACGCGACCACCACGACCGCATACTGAGACGGAGCGAGACGTGTGAGACGTCGGAGACTTGTGCACCATGTCGTCAGCAACCATGGCGAAGAAGAACAAGGGGAAGAAAGCGGCCGATCCGAACGAAACATCGAAACTTCTGGCTGCCAAGATCTCGCAGCTGGAACAGGATGCGGCTGGCGAGAAAGATCAGGAACAGGAGATCGGTGCGTAAAGACCGGTGCTTGTCGTGAGGCGGTCACCCCGCATTCACGACAATGCATATGTACTACTTTGTATTCGTCCGAACCATGACCACTAACATGTGAATGAATATATAGAGCGTGAGGTGAAGAAAGCCACACGAGATCTCAATCAACTCCTGAACAACATCGAGTCCCCAATGACCCGCCTGGAAACCGTCCACAAGAAGTACACCGAGCTGTTGGCGGACATGAAAAAGCTGGACCGTGATTACGCCAAGAGCAAAAAACGAGCGGATCAATTGCAGAAGGACCAGGAGAAGGGAAAGTCGGAACTTAACAAGACGGTCACGATGAAGGATAAGCTGGAAAAACTGTGTCGCGAGTTGACAAAGGAAAACAAGAAAGTGAAGGTAAGGCAGGCGTTCAGGCAGGTCTCACAGGAAACGGCAGAGCTAATCTTAATCTGTTCAGGATGAGAATAAAAAGCTAGAAGACACAGAAAGCAAGGCTCGCCTCATCGTCAACGAACGTCTCGACTGCCTCTTGTACGACATTCAAGACGTCATGAATTCGAAAGGGAACCCTCGCAATGAGAAGGTGGATGTTGATCTGGATGAAGCGTATGCCCCACTCTCGCTCCCCGGAATCGCATTGCGCCTCGCTTGTGGATGCGCGCTTTGCTTTCGTCTCGTGTTTTGCTGACCCCGTTTTCCAGGCTCCGTGTGAAGCTGAAGACCATCAGTGAGCAGTTTGACATCCGTGAGCTGCACTACAAGGGTCTTCTCCGTAGCAAGGACTCCGAGATCCAAAGCCTGACATCCAAGTTCGAGGAACAACGCCGGATTGCTGAGAATGAGACTTCTCGGGGTCGTGCCTTGAGTGCACAGGTTTCGACTTTCTCTCACACCGAAGCAGAGCTGCGCAGTCAGCTCAACATCTACGTGGAGAAGTTCAAGCAGGTATGTCAAAGTGAGACTCTTGCTTTCAGTTGGTACTGACAAATTTTCAGGTTGAGGATACTCTGAACAACAGCAATGAGCTGTTCCTGACGTTCCGCAAGGAAATGGAGGAAATGTCCAAGAAGACCAAGCGCTTGGAGAAGGAAAATCACACCCTCAACCGCAAGCACGAGCAAACCAACCGGAACATTCTCGAAATGGCAGAAGAACGCACACGGAACCAGGAAGAACTGGAGAGATGGCGACGCAAGTGTCAACACCTCGAAGCCCTGTGCCGTCGAATGCAGGCTCAAGGACGTGGTGAAGGTCTAGCTGATGGCGATCATCTCGATAACGATGACGAGGGTACCGAGAGCGAGTACGACGATGACTACGAAGATGAAGAGGAATTGAGTGAAGATGGTGACCTCGACGACACCGACCGCGGCATTCCCCATGCCGCTGCACCTACTGAGCGACCTGTGTTTGGACCGCCTCCGCCTCCCAACCTGCTGGAGGCCCGGGCTTCTAAGAACGCCGTCCTCAATGGCTGCCACTAATTGACGTTTTCGACTTTTACCAACTTCATGCAATTCTGATTTGACCATGCAGCCATGGTGTCTCATCTGGCTCGCAGATTTCTCGTCGACTGCATGATGAACAGTGTGAATGCAACAGAGTCTCTGGCTACTCTTGGAGGAACATCTATCATGACATGGGATTGTTCAAATGTTACCAAGCGCGGTCTCTCCCTGGGATTCGGTTACTTTCGTCTTCAGCTTGCTTCATCATGGATTCGTTCAAGTTCAAATGATATTCTGTACAAGTACAACTGTGTCATATTAACAAAGGATATCCCCTTGTATCGCCGTCTCGGCCCAGTAAAGATTCCTTGTAGTCTACAGTTTGCTGGAGCCATTTACCTTGATGTAGGCATTGCCCGCCCTCAAGACATCCACGGCCTGCTGCACCATCTCCCTCACAATAACCCCGGCAGGCTTAATGTCCTTAACGGCGGCCGACACATCACCCATCAGGAAGGGCATATCAACATCCCTCTCATTCTCCAGATCATCCATCATCGGCACAACACCCTTCTCCGTCAACGCTTTAATATCAGCAGGCCGACTCTCCCACTCCTTGATATAGTCATTCGGCAGCATACGCAGTGGTCTCCCAGAGATGACCAGCGTGCGGTGCGTCTCACCAAACTTCGCACCTACAACAGCCTCCTTGTGCAGCCGACTCGCGCCACTCTCCTCCGAAGCCACAAACCGCGTCCCGACCCAAACACCCGACGCCCCAAGCATCAGCGACGCAGCAAGACTGCGCCCATCATTAACACCACCCGCAGCAACAACCTGGGCCGGCAGCCCCGTCAGGGGACTCTTATACTTCTTGGCCACATCCACAACAGCAGGGATGAGGACCGAGAAGGGAATCTCACCCGTATGACCACCACCCTCACCACCCTGGGCGCAAACAATATCCACGCCACGCTGGAACGCCTTCTCCGCATGCTTCGGCGCCCCGACCATATTCATAACAAGGAGCCCAGCCTCATGGAGCCGCTTGATAGTCTTCTCGGGCGGCACGCCAACAGCCGAGACGAACAGCTTCGCGCCATGCGAGATGGCCACTTCGACCAGCTCGTCCAGCTGGCCGTGCGTGTAGTCGTGATTTGTAGCCCGTGCTCCGTTCCCGACTTGCGGGAGGGCCAAGTCGACTCCGAAGGGTAGTGAGGGGTCTTTCAAGAGGGCTTTGAGCTCCGTCAGCATTTCGGATAGCTGTTGCGGTGTGTAACCCAGGCCGCCGACGGTGCCGAGGCCGCCTGCGTTGGAGACGGCGGCTGCTAGTTCAGCGCCGGAGGCGCGGGCCATGCCGGCTAAGAGGACTGGATGTTGGATTTTGAGGAGTGTGCAGAGGGGTGTTTGGAGAGACATGTTGGTGGCCTCGGAGTGAGGGTCTTGAAGGGATGCGATAGGTTGAATGTGTAATGGGTAGAATAGGCGATTGAATACCAGAGGAGTGGTCAATGGTTTTAGGAGGTGAGATGCTTATGAGAGCATTGATGAGCGCGACATGGTATCTATACTTCTGCAGGTCGATGTTGTAGAATGCGGGGAAGCTCTGTGCCGGACCGAGGCATCGTCACTCGGTCTTGGGCTTTATGAACGCCGCACATTTTATACACTGATCGACCACTTCGCCTGCTTCGGTAGCAATTGGCTAGCCTCTCAATGACGAGTTCAATCTTGGTGGAGCTGCGTTCCGTAACAGAATTTGCTAATTCGCCTTGTTTTCCCCATATAGCCGACTCGCTCTTCAGCACATGCAATAGCATTCCTTAATCATTACCTAGGCATCGATCAACCATCTAACAAGCGACTCTTTTGCTGCAAAATCTTGCGGGTGTTCGTTCTTTCTATTTGAATGCATTGGATACTGTAAAGTTGATCGCTTTTTTCCTGGTGGGAGAATCGAATCGAAAGCACAATATATACTTCTTTTGAGTCCACAACACCTCGATATTTCTAGCAGTGATTGAACTTTGCGCATACCGATTCTAACCTCCTCGAAATTATTGACCGAAATATTTGATTTACAACAAACGAACCTTGATCTACATGGACATCTTTGCATCTTCGTTTTTTGCGAATAGGCGGCCAGGACGGACTCGATTGAGGGAGTGATTTTTTAATCGGAGAAATCATCCATCGAGTGAATATAGCTTCCGGGTAGCATTCTTAAAAATCAGTCCTCACTTCAGAAAGATGTCTGAAATACTTTTCAGCTGTTCTTTGGCGGGTGCATAGAACTTGGCGACTGCCTTGAAGGGCCGAGTCCCAAAGCGGGAATGTAATTTAGACGCGCCTCGCGTGGGGCTTCGCGTCAAACAGCTGCGTCGGTCCGCAACTTCCACCCAACCCTTTCACAGCCCCATGATCGCCAAATCCGCTCTGCAAGATGGCTCCAGATGAAGAGTTTGGCTTCCTGCGGCCTCCCAGGTATGTAACTGACCTGCTACTTATTCCCTCGCCGGGCGAGTAGCCCGCGCTATTGCCCCAGTGGCCAAGCTCCAGCTGACACTTGAGCTCTTCTGTTTGGATCAGCAACGAGGAATATGAACCCGTCTACCGACGACCCTCATCGTACAACCCTCTGCACACCTTCCGACTGCCTATGGGCGGCGATCGGCACTACCAGCAGCAATATGGTGACATGTACTTTTTGCGCCTCGCTAAACTGAAACCCGCTGTCGAACAAGTTGCCGCGGAGGCATGGGATGGATTCAGCGTAAGGGAATACCGCTCGATGAGAGAATCTTGAAACCGGATTTTTCTGACACCGACGCGATCTAGATCGCGGGCGAAACTGCGCGGCGCGTGGACCGAGTACTCGATGTGCGACAGGGCGAGCTGTGCTGGGTGGCCGGCACGATCTACATGGACATGCCCTTGAAGCCGAATATTCTGGACGATCTGACAAAAGAGGTGGGTGTCGCCAGAATGATTGACTTGGACTTACTCTGACCCTCGCCAGAACTTCACGTCCGCACCTCCTCCACGGCGCACTTATGTCGATCCTTCGGACCCGTCAGCAACGCAGATCATGATGGAGGATGAATCAGGTCGTCTCCGTCTAACTGGTGCTTTTCTCTCATCTGTACATTTGGCCACGGGTGCGATCATCGCGGCTTTGGGAACCGAGAACTCGGATGGAGAATTCGACGTCATCGACATCAAACTTCCGGACTTGGCTCCACAGCCTCGAAGATGGGAGAGAGATGAGGCAGATACGAAACGGAATGGAAAGGACACGGCTTCAAAGGAAGGCGGCAAGATTGCGTTCGTCAGTGGACTAGGGATTACCGGGACATCGAGTGATACTCTCACCTTGGAACTGCTTACGGATTATATTCTGGGATACACTGGCTTTTCAGGAAACGAAGAGAACAGTGCGTCCGCCAATGCTTCAAAGATTACGCGTCTGGTCATCGCCGGCAACTCTCTCGGGGCCAGCGTCACCACAGAAGCAGCGTCAGCGGGTTCTGACGCGGCAGCCAAGAAGAAGCTTGCGCAGAAGAAGTACGGCTACGATGCCTCAGCATACAATGCGTCACCCATCACAGGACTCGACAATTTCCTGGCCGAGCTTCTCCCCAGCATTCCCGTGACACTCATGCCAGGCGACAAAGACCCAGCAAACTTCTCTCTTCCCCAGCAGGGGATCCACCGCGCCATGTTCCCGCAGTCCCGAGCGTACTGCGCACCCCCGCCATCCGGTGAAGACAAACAAGAACCAGGCTGGTTCGATAGCGTCACTAACCCATGGGAGGGCGACGTGGAAGGATGGCGTGTTTGGGGATGCAGCGGTCAAAACGTCGACGACGTGCTCCGGTACTTGGAGTTTCCTAGTGAAGATAGCAGCCTCGGAACGGAAAGAGATGACTCCGATGCCCGGCTACAGATCATGGACGCTATGCTGCGATGGCGGTGCGGCGTTCCCACCGCCCCTGACACAATCTGTACGCGTTATCAATTCTCTTCTTACCCCCTCGTAATGGACCAAATTCTAACAGGCCTTCCAGGGTCATACCCTTTCCAAACTGACGACCCGTTCATCTTCGAATCTTGCCCGCACATCTTCTTCGTGGGCAATCAACCAAGCTTCAAGACCGCTTTGGTCGAGGGTGATATCCCTCTTCGCCTTGACGGAGGCGATACCGAGATGGCGGATGGTCCCGGTAGTACTGCCGCTCGTGTACGTCTGATTTCCATTCCCAAGTTTAAGGACACGGGGGAATTGGTTCTGGTCGACACCGAGACTCTGGAGGTCGAAGTCATTCGATTTGGTACTTTTGCGGGACAGGAAGAGAAAAAGTGAATTGGGGATAAAAATAGCATTTACACTTCAGTGAGACTAATGACATGAAATATACCAAATTCTTGTATCCTTTGTCGAGAATGTCGGATGTTGGATCATCTGGTGTATAGCACAGCAAAGGCCAAAGAGGTCCGATGCCAAGCCCCACAGTTCAGCAGAATCGGCAGCGGAACATCGATTTCGTACCGTCGTGAATTCTCTACAGCACGAGACAAATAAGTCCTCGGGGTATTTCTAGTCAATTGCACAAGTCACAAATCATACACGCTCGCAAGCACATCAAGCCCAGTGATCCGAACATCGGAGACCATGCTACTCAACGCCGAGACCGGTTCGCACCCCCAATTCCCACGTCCCAAATCTATACACCCAACCCCCCAAACCAAGCCAATAAAAACATCTAACGCAGACCGTAACTACTTTAATCAGCCCTCTCGACCTCCAAAGTCCTCTTAGTCCCATACTCAACATGGCACGTCCCACGCTACCACGAATGGATGCAAGACGAGGTAAGCTCTTCACTCCACCAGCCAAAATAAACCAAATCCTTCAAAAGGCTACATACTAACCACCTTACCAGGAAATCCAAGAAGCAACAGCTTCAGAGCCCCTCTCCATTGAAGAAGAATACGCCATGCAGCGCAGCTGGCGCCAAGACGCAGACAAACTAACCTTCATCGTCTGCCACCCCGTCACATCCCTCAATCCGGAAAGTGACTCCCCATCAAACATGATCGGAGACATAAACCTCTTCCTCCGGATCGACGACGGTCCCGACGGGACCGCGCCGCCTGAAATCATCGGCGAGATAGAGCTCATGATCGCTGAGAAAATCAATCAGAGGCGTGGGCTTGGGAAGGCTGCGCTATTGGCGTTTATGAGGTATGTTGTTGAGCGGCAGGAGGGGATTGTGGCGGACTTTGTGGGTGGGCTCGATGGGGAGATGAAGAGGAAGGTGGAGGGTAAGGGGGTTGGGTGTTTGAGTGTTAAGATTGGGCAGGGTAATGAGGGGAGTCTTAAGTTGTTTGAGGGGTTGGGATTTGTGAGGGTTTCGGAGGAGCCGAGTTTCTTTGGGGAGTTTGAGTTGAGGAGGGGGGATTTGGGGGTTGAGGGGGTTGAGATTGATATGAGGAAAGCGGGTGTTGAGGGGTATAGAGAGGTGGTTTATGAGCGGAAGGAATAGAGGTGGATATAGAGACTTAGATATAGAGGGAAGTACTTTCGAGGCGAATGCATTTATTGATCAACTATGGAACAGGATTGCCTTGCCAACGACATGAATCAGAATCGAACTGCAACACCAGGGCGCAAAGGAACCAGTGCCATGCCTCAAGCCCAAAATTAGCTACTGAACAAAGCCGGGCCAGGCATCACATAGTTGGACAGAGTAGTATAGATGTTAACCAGAATGCCAGCATCGGTATCAGTATACAACTTCTCACCCAGCGTGCCTTCAGGAACATCACTGCCACCTCCAGTAACCCTCAGATTCAAACACTGAGGATAATTCTGCGCCCCGTCCTTGGTCCCCGCCGAATGCAACGCGATAATCTCATGCCGCATGACATAGTTCCCCGCCGCAATGCTCTCCGGAATAGTAACCGTCCAGCGGTTCCCAGCACCGATCAACTGATCCGTGGCCCAAGTCCCCGGCACACTGGACCCATCCACCAGACCGGTAGCGTCGATCTTGAAGAACTCGAGCTTGGTCTTGCCGACTGTGCTGCAGTCGCCGTCGCACGAGGCCAGGTACGTGATCACGGGCCCGTGGTGCGAGTCTGGCCACGGAGTCCACTGGATGTCGATGTCCGAGCCGGCGGAGACCGTTGCGGAGAGCGCGGCGTTGGTGCCGTTGCGGTGGCAGATGATGTTGGGGGATTGGTATTCCGTGCCGTCTTCGAAACCTAGGTCGGTGGCTGTTGTGGCCCAGCCGACGCTGTCAGGTGGGTTGGACTCGTAGGCGTATTGGTTCACGATGTAACCCGTGTAGCTGGAGGGGCTTGTTAGTATGTGACGGTTTGACGGGATGGGAAGGATGTACTTCTGGCCGTTGGCGACGATACTGGAGACGTAGCCGTGGCCTGCCACCATTGAGGTCGAGGCTAGGAGAGTGGAAACGGTTGCCAGCTTGGAGAAATACATTTTGTTAATCAGATCGAGTCGAGTCTGTAAAGATTGTTCGTGCTGGATAGTCATGAATGCTAGCTGGCTTTATAAGTTCTACACGACATCTAGATGAGCCGTGGTCCATTTTTCATTTCCTAATCTCTTTTTCAAGCTCCGTTCTGATACTGGGATAGTTTCATAGACATTATCCGGAGTCCTGGGAGGTGTCATGCTGAAGAGACCAAGCGTTTCACCTTTTTGTAGCTGTGGGTCCGTATCCACATCCTGTACTTCTGCAGCGCATCCCTGCGTCTAGTCCGGCACAAATGGGACGAAGAGGAGACACTCGAAAATGTTGCTGATGGCTTCTACCAGCAGGAAACTCGGGGTACTGAGACAAGGGCATGGATCATGTCCGTGACTGGAAATAGTGAGTTCCGTGACGATTCGGGGCATCGGGCCAACAGCATATACTTGCTGTCAAAATCTTAAGTTAGCCGGATGAATGAGACGATGCCAAGACATGCGCGACGTGCTAAGCACTGCAGGGCGATAGTTAGCTTTAAAAGTCCCGTGGCATGAAGAGAAATGATCGCCGCGGCTAATGTTAAGGGTTTTAATGATTCGAGGATATTTTGACACCTTGTTAAGCTTGATCACGCAGTCAAAATGTAAGGGCAATTAAGGTTCGACAGAATCTGACTGTCCTGGAGTATGCTACGCTTAGACATTCAAGTGTACTTTAATGATTGCATCTAGCTTAATGCCAAATTGACAAAATGACTCTGCGAAGATGTGGGATTTGGGAATGAGACAATGGTTGTTTCAGTCTCGCTTCATCAGATCCGGCTTTGTTCTCAGTACCTGTTCTACTTCTATAGACTATTGCCAGTTGTTTTGCCTATGTCATTGTTTCCCGTCCAGGCCCCAGACGGTTCGTGCCAAGAAAAACAGTTTATTCTATTCAATTCTATCAACCAAGGCAAAGCAAAAAGTCAAGAGAGGAAATTTCAAACAAGATGAAGGAGGTGACCTGCAGTAACCAAGACGATATACAATGTGGGCTCAATCTCAAGCTTGAGAACAGATACCTCTCCGAAACACAGCAGACGGCCCACAACCTGCAAACATGTACGCACAACAGTGCTCCATGGTATAAACAATGTTCACAAAGCCAGCCGAAATAGCCTTCGTCTTAGCCTCAGAATGCCACTTCAGGGCAGGATCATCGGGCAGAAGCCAGCGCGCTTCCGGACCATAACGAATAAGACGAACAGCCTCAGTAACTCCCAAAATATGCTTACATTTGCGAATAGCGCGCTCTTCATGGACATTCGTCCGAGCAGTGAACTCAAAGATGTCGATGTCGTTTCGCACAGCCTCATGATAGCAGGTTGAGATAAGACCCTCAACTAGGGAGTAGAGCAGCATACCAGACGCCTCTGCAGAAATCATGCCGAGGTTCGGAGCAGAGAGGAGCTCTTGTAGAATGGCTTCGCTTGCGTCGGAGCTCTTGGTTGCGGCGCGGTGAACTGGTGTGCAGCGGGGCTCGCTAGCCCGCGAGAGATTGACGTCGGCGCCGTGCCTCACGAGCCATTGGACGGAATCTAGCCTGTCAGCATCAACCGCAACGAAGAGAGGGGTGTGCGTGCACAATAGGGGCCCCTCGATTGAAATGGGCGAGTTCTCGAATAGGTAGTCTAGGAAACCAGGACCATTGAAAAGGCCGGCGTGCCATGAGCTCGATTCCGTAGTCAAAGTATCGCAAAGCCTGACACCTACCGAGTGGAGCTCGACTAACAGATCAGGCGTGGCGAACTTACACAGATCGAGCCTACCCTGGCGACTCAGTCCGTCGCGGATCAAAGTAGGCAGCCCAAGGCCAGGGAGAAGAGGTGCTATCAAGATAAATAGACGCTCGAAGAACTGCAGGTCTTGCCGCTGAGCCATTATATCCAGAGGGCTGATCTCTTCACAGTTATGGTTAGCTGGGGTTGCAAGGTGAATGATAGCTGGATTGAGCGGGTTTTCTTTACAAAACTCCTTGAGTATGCAGAACGAGTTCGAGCAGCAGGCGATGGCAACATAGCTCCAGCCTCCATCATTGCATCCGTGGACATGGTAGTTAGGACCCTTGGTAGCTTGGGAGAGCCGGTGGAAGCATACCACGCAATCGTCTCGGATGGTATCGGTGATGATGTCGTATCCATTCGACGGATTGTCGATAGGAGCGATATCCACAATCTCTTCGTAGCTTAATGGCACGAACGGGGTACTGTAGGGGTACCAGAAAGCAGAAATTTGATCAGCAAGATATGCTGATGGGATCGCGCGCTCAAGGTAGGTGTTCACTATCTCGCCGGCTAGTTCGTTGACACCAGCGAGACTGTGGAAAGCGCAGAGGCGCTCGTGGGATAGTCTCCCTTTTCTACTTCCCATCAAGAGTTCATCGAAGATGGTCCAGATGATATCAAGTGGAAGCGCGTTAAGATTGCCTAGTGGCCATGAAGGATGCACTGGAGGTGTACGGGAAGAGCTCACTGATGTTGAAGCCGTTGACTCGCTGGAAGGATCGCTCCAGGAGCTTTGGCTAGAGACTACAGATGGCATGGTGAGTTCGAATGATGATTTTTGGTGACCATCTTGAAGCTAAAGGGTGTTGCCTCTGCTTAAATGTCGAATATCGAGACATTTCGAGACGTGGACTCCGGACTGTTTTTTCCCCGGCAAAGAGCATTGTTTAAAGGGCAGTTGTTTGATCGAAATGGTCTCATACATATCAAAGACGAGTTGGTTACAGACTCGGATGTTGGTGCAGCAATAATGAAGGCAGGGATATCTGTGAACAAGTCTCAGATGGACCACAATGCTCATTGTACCGTTGGTTGTAGAGTGAGACCGAACCGCCCGCAAAACACAATGATCAGACAGCGTTAGTAAAAAGCTGTCTAGTTAGAGAGCTCCGTGCAACAAGTCATTGAGAGCTGTAACTTGTGGTTGGACTGAGCATCGTCCCACCATGACCTAGTTCGTTGCGGAGAACATGCTGGAATGGTGAAATGACTACAATGGCAGGAAAATAGAGCAGCATGGCCGGGGAATGGTTTTTTTATCCCGTAGAGATAAGGTACAGGAACCTCACTGAGGATACCGGTAAGAATTTGTTTCAACTGTTTTTTCATTGTAGACAGGAAGCTCCGACAAAGGCATTCCTCCGAGTGCGTGATGAAAATGCGAGTCGTCTGACCGGGATATCACGGTAGACGCGAAGACAGCCCGTCCCCGTGTCGGCCCGCAGAGAGATCGAGTCCATGTGTCCCTCCAACAGTTGGTCGTCAACCAATCGCGCCGCACTCCGATCCGTTCATTCCATTATCGAATTTACAGGGACTTCTTGGTACCCTTGGAGACGTCGACGACCTTCAGGGCTGTTGGAAAAGTGACTGTTAGTTCGGGTTCAGTCCATTCAATTGCGCACGTTGACCGAAATCCCCCGGGCACATTCTCCCTCCCACTCGAACCCGGGAGATCGCAGCGCATGCGGTTGTAATGACGTACAAGGAGGAAGGCTCTGCTTGAGCTTGTCGGCCTTGGCGGAGTCGGTCAGGGCCAGGGTGTAGATGAAGCGCTCGCAGCGGACCTTGAACTTGATCTGCTGGCTCTTGCGGTTGCGCTTGATCCGGGCGGCTAAAGGTATGTCAGTCTTCAAGCTTCCCGAGACCTCCAATTTCGATCCCCCTCAACGAAAACGGGCGATCACGTACACGAAGCGTCCTTGCGGCGGCAGATCTCAATGAACTGCTTGATATCGGAGATTTCGCGAGGCATGGTGACGGTATTGATGCGATAAGGTGACGGTGAAGGAAAGCTCGACGAGGAAGGAAGTTGTGTGGATCGGATTAGGGTTTGGGCTCCTGGAAGCCCTGAGGGTCACGTGGGTCGGGCTTGCGGGCGAAGGACTGTTGTTCTTGCCGGGGTTGCACTCCTCTCTTCTTCGTTCGTTGCGCCGAGGGTTACGAATGGTGCGTTGAAAGGATTGCGAACCGATACCTGTCTTCTCTCAAATGACGAGTTCCAACGCTTCTCGTTGAAGTTGTATGCCGGTCACCACGGGCATACTTTGTGTCGCGACTGCATCACTGGCGCCGGACCCGATATCAGTGGTGTCATCCTGTGCTCCGAACTCTCCAGTCTGCCTAGCTCATGGAGATTGTGTTGCGACGGCGACTTGGTAGTGAAGTGCAACCGGACTCGATATTTTCTCCAAACAGGCTACCCTGGATGGTTCGTGACGGTGCTGGGTGCCACGTACCCTTGTATCACGGCAACTACGACTGCAATCACGAAGATGACGGACGTTAGGAAGATGACCGCTTCCGTCGCCCCACAGTCCATCTCATCGGGACGAATGGCCGCCGAAGAGTAGACTTTATAGATACAAATGCTGTAGGGACAGAACGAGAGTAGCAAAGACGGTCAAAAACGAAGGATCCAAAGGAAGGATAAAAAGAAAGTATTGTGGTTGTAGGAAGTCTACATGATGCTCCATAATTATACTCTACGCTTCTACAAGGAGTTCGTGGAAGGTGCAGTTGAAGTCAATCTGCACGTCGCAAGGCAGCCGCGGAGTGGCGTCGGTGGCGGTGCAAGTTGTCCGAAGCTACCTGTCATGAACTCACTTCCCTGTTCATCGATTTTCCGAGCTCATTTGAGCTTTTATTCAATAAATCCATCGATACTTTCCTCTATACATCTCCATCGACTGCGAGTCAGGATGCCTACTCCACTCGATCGAGCTCTGAACTCCAAGGTACCCCATACTCGACCTACGAACACCCGTTCATGAAACTGATGTGATCTAGAATCTATTCCTCGGTACATATACCATTCAAATTTCCTAGCCAAATGCTCCAAAACTAATCTAATTAAATTCCAAATGCAGGGTTCGCAGGGATGGTCACTGCGGTGGCGGCCTGGTCAATCTGGGGCACCGATGTGTTTCCCGCAGAGTCAGACCCCACTGGAAGTAAGTTGACCTCTCTGTGAGGACCAGACGAATTCTAACCATGAAAGATCCCGAGGACTGGACAGCCGACGATATGAGACGATGGCTTCGGGCGGTATGTGCAATCCTCAATATCTGTCTCTCATCCGCAGCTCACATCTATCACAGCGAGGGCTCATGCCAAATGAGAATGCGTCGCGGGAAGAGCTGCTGGAGCGAGTGAAAGCAAATCTGCGCATCCCGCGCAAGTCGACTCCGGCAGCGTGATCAACATTGTCGCCGGGTGGGCGCTTCTCCATTTCTGAGGCGCAGTCGTGATATCCAATCTTTCGAGTTTGCTCCCAACGTTCTGTACACGGCGTTGTATTGTCTTCCGCGTCGAGTTGCAGTTGTCCGTTCAAGTTTTGCCGATATTCCATAACTTCACAATACATATGTTTTCTCCAAAGATATAAGGTGAAAGGGCCAATTCAGACCACCAGGCGGAAGTTCTGGCTCTGGATGAGCCAGCCCTTGCGGCGATGCCCGCGCTCCGTAGATGGGTTGGGCACCAGCACAAAGGTCTCGCTGAAGCCGCGCTGGGGCTGGTCACGACTCTCGCCGTATCGGACATATCCGCTAACCATGACGAGAATCGACATATCCTTGACGGTCATCTCGGAGGGCGGCTTGACGCCGGCGGGCGTGACGGTGGGGTATGCGCGATTGATGATCTGGCAGTCGTAGGACTGTGCTTCGTAATGGGCAGCAGGCATCTGGTTGATGAAGATGTCTTGGACAGCGGCACCGTCTGCGACTGGATTGCCGTTGAACAAGATCGAGGTCGGTGTGGTCATGTAGAAGGATCCGATGGCATCGCGGTTCTTTTCGAGGGCCGGGTAGAAGGAGTTGACGAGCTCGGTGGCAGCTGTAACAGGAAGCTGGTTAGCACTGCCAATGAGAGGAAGGTCCCAGCTAGCTGCGCGACGTACCGTCTGTGGACACTTTGGTCAGGGCATCGTCCTTTGCGACAGCCATTTCGGTTGGTGAAAAGTCGTGCGTGCAAACGGTAGAGACTGGTGCGAGGGTCTCTGGTGTCGGTGCGAACCCAGTTTTGAAAAAGTAATGATGAAACTCGGAGTAAATATAGATTGGATATGCAGCAGCCCCTAGGAAGTAACGTGAAGGCGGTTGATTCCGAGCGCAGAAGAAGAAAAATGGTGGGCGGAGGAGCTTGGACCAATTTGCGGATTCGCGATGCGGAATAACATGCGATGCTCTTTCCCTCTCCGACATCCACCCCCAATGGCTTCCAGGGCACCGTTAAGCACCCTTTCAAGGGTGACTCGGTTCATCAATGCTCAAAGGCCATGGAAATGTTCGGCTTGCAGGCATGGACACTCGGTCCCTCCCAGGCGCGGATTCGCAACGACTCCGGGGAAGTTCAAGAAGCCGTACTATGTGACCACCCCGATTTTCTACGTCAATGCCGGTGAGTTTCGCCCTGTGTCTGAATACGGATGTATATTTCTAACCATTGCATTCTATACCAGCCCCCCATGTCGGCCACCTGTACACGATGGTCATCGCCGATATCTTGAAGCGATGGCAGGTCTTACTCGGAAACAAGGACGCACAACTGTTGACCGGAACCGATGAGCACGGGATGAAGGTACAAGGACGAGATATACTGTTTTTGGATAATCTGGACTAACACCGATGGTCAGATTCAGCAAGCTGCCCTTGAAGCTGGGATGGATACTCAGGCCTTCTGCGACATGAACTGCCGAACCTTCGAGGCACGTATACCTAGTTGCACTTTGACTTGAAGGATAATCTAACACGACTTCGATCAATAGGCTCTAGCCAAGGCTGCAAACCTTGACAACGATCATTTTATCCGAACAACAGACCCGGCGCATCGAGAGGCAGTCCAGTATTTCTGGGTAGGTGCATAGCGCACCACCATCCGAACACGACTGACGAAGCGATAGGAAATGCTGAGCCACCGAGGTTATATCTACACCTCGAAGCATGAGGGATGGTACTCAGTCAGCGATGAGACATTCTACCCAGAATCGGGGGTGCAAAACTCGCTAGATCCTTCGACTGGCAGGAAGCGGATGGTAAGACCATCTCTCATCTTCATTATTTGACGCTTCTCACATGTGCCAGGTGTCGGTTGAAACAGGGAAAGAGGTCGAGTGGTCTTCAGAAACCAATTACCACTTCCGGCTGTCCGCCTTCAGGGATCGCCTTCTGGAGTTGTACAGTCGCCCGGACTCCTTCATTACGCCTTCGAAGTATGCGACGAACGTCATCAAGTCGGTTGAGTCCGGCTTGCAAGATCTGTCCATTTCTAGACCCGCCGAACGATTGACCTGGGGTATTCCGGTCCCCGGCGACGATACGCAAACCATCTATGTCTGGCTGGATGCGCTGGTCAATTATCTGACCAGAGCAGGATACCCTTTCCCTCCTGGGCAGGAGAAATCAACTATGTGGCCTGCTGATGTTCAAGTAGTCGGAAAGGATATCGTTCGGTAAGCGCACGCCATCTCCTACTAATCCCGACGCGCAGCTGATCATCCCTCAGTTTCCACTGCGTCTATTGGCCGGCCTTCCTGATGGCTCTAGACCTTCCTCTGCCTCGTAATGTGCTTGTGCACGGGCACTGGACCATGAACCGCGAGAAGATGTCCAAGTCGACCGGGAACGTGGTGAACCCCTTTTTCGCCATTGACCGGTTCGGTGTTGACGGCATGCGCTTTTTCTTGGCCTACCAGGGCGGTCTCGCGGATGACGCAGACTATGACAATGCCTTTATTATCCGCGATTACAAGAAATGGCTGCAGGGAGGCATCGGAAATCTCGCGCACCGCACAATCGGGTGTGCCAAGGGCAAGTTGGGGTCGTACATCCAGGACGCGACCTCTGGTAAGCTCGGGGCCGTAACGGCAGCTGATAGGGAGCACCAGGCGATGCTGGTCCTCGCCCCGACGAAGGTTGCCGAGCATATGACCGGGCTCAACCCGCGTGCCGCTCTGCAGGAAATTATGAGCGTAATCGAGAAGGTAAGGAGCTACGACCCTCCCCGCACGACGATAGCTGACCCCATTTTTTTCACATTCATCAGACCAACAAATACTTCCATGCAGCAGAGCCGTGGAAAACTCCCAATCCGGAATGGATCCTGTTTAACGTGGCTGAATCCCTGCGCATCGCCGCCATCTTGCTCCAGCCGTTCATGCCCGGCAAGTCACAAGAGCTTCTGGAACTTCTTCGCGTAGATACATCCAACCCTAGCAAGCGGGCATTCTCGGCCGCGATCTACGGCTGCGACATGGACTACGGGCAGGGCATTCGCAAAGGCATTCTTTTCCCTCCTCTCCTCACTGAGGAGTAAACTTGACTACAATGGACTCCACGCCCGTTTTCGATTTGATAAGAAGAATCCCCCATGGGCCAATCACGACCAGTGAGACCGGTTGCAATAGAGATTTGCATTGTCTCCGCCAGGTGCAACATCTCCAACGAGCAGATTTCCCGGGCCCTCCCCTCCACACGGAGACCGCTGAGGGGCCAGGATCTCCAGTCTGTTACGCACCGTCCCATGAGTCTGAGGTCATCGTGATTGGCGCTACCCACAAGGTTATCGGCGGGAAAAGATGGGCCAGAACCGTGGGTGGCCACGTCCGACTCCTGATAGCACTGCGGGAGATCGGGACGGGAAAGTCTCGCGTTTCCCGTCGGAAAACCGCTCCGTGCTCTTCGTATATCAAAACATGTCTTATTTGTATACTACAGGAGTTTTCAATGCTGAAAGTTATTCTAGTTCTTTATCGTTCGGGTCTCCTCGCCACTCTATTTTCGTCTTAATTTTATAACCAGCGATCCCCGTGTAACGGCGCCTCCAAAACGTCTTCCCATTTTGGAACCATCTTATCTTATACTTGCCAGATTGTCCAAGTCCTACGAAGCAACACCGATCGAAGAGGTCTGCTTCTTCCTACTGCCATGGGAAGCTACGAGCCTACGGTCTGCGAACACAAGCAGACATTCAAGACACCATGGATCGAAACTCCTCTGGTCGAGTCGGCCTGCCTTTCCCGGGCTGCTGGATGTAGGGTCTTCCTGAAGCTGGAGAATGTCCAGCCCAGTGGCTCCTTCAAGTCCCGTGCAATGGGCAACCAGATTCTTTCACATCTCTACAAACCGGAAAATGCTGGCCGCCCTGTCCACTTCTATGCCTCATCCGGTGGAAACGCTGGACTGGCAGCCGTCTGCGCTGCCCGAAGCCTGGGCTACCCATGCACAGTCGTGGTGCCCCTTTCCACAAAGCCCTTGATGGTGGACAAACTCATCGCAGCCGGCGCTGCGGATGTAATCCGCCATGGTGAGAACTTCTTCGAGGCCGGTTCCTATATGAAGGAGGTGATCATGAAGAAAAGCTTTGGAAACGACGAGAACGTGGCCAAGATTGCGCTCCACCCCTTCGACAACGAGCCCATCTGGCAAGGAAACAGCACTATCATCGACGAACTGGAGAAGCAGCTGCCTCCGGCCGCCAATGCCGAGGAAGAGGAAGTTTACCGCGGGCGGGCACTCCCTCTGGATGCCGTGCTGTGCAGTGTCGGCGGCGGCGGTCTACTCAACGGCCTGGTCATGGGCCTTGAGAAACGACGACCCCAGAAGCTTCAGAACGCCACTTCCACCACAAAGCCTATCAACCTGCTCGCCATCGAAACAGCCGGTACCGACTCCCTGGCCGCCGCCATCGCCAGTAACTCCCTCGTCTCCCTCCCCAAGATCACATCCCAAGCCACCTCTCTCGGTGCCATCCGGGTATCGGAAACCACCTTTCAATACGCCGTTGCACCTCCACCTGGCATCAAGGTGCACAGCGCCGTCCTCACGGACGCCGAAGCCGCACGAGGCTGTCTCCGTCTCGTCGACGACGAACGGCTCCTAGTCGAGCTGGCCTGCGGCGTCTGCGTTGAAGCGGCCATCGGCGACGCAGCCACCGCTACCCCTGCTTCGGCGAACGCCGTGGCCGGAGGCCAAAGCACCAAGAAGCGGAAGAGGGGTTCAAACGATACCGGTCACTGTGATGAGGGCTACGGGGATGACCGATTGTCGTCAACGGAGAACGAGACCGACCCTGAGCCGGAGCCGGAGGTCGACGATGTCGCCGTAGCCAACTCGCCGGCGTTCAAGTCGAAGATGAAACAGCTTATTCCCGACCTCAACGAGAACAGCCGGATTGTTATCGTTGTCTGTGGAGGATCTAATGTTACTATTGAGACTGCTTTCGAGTGGCGCAAGTTGCTGGCTGAGGGTTGGGTTTGATGGATGAGATGACGATGTCTTTCTTTTGCTGTTTCTTGCTCTTCATCATATACCTCTTCTAGTCTCTTTTGGTTTCCATCACGGCTGTTCTTCCTCGTCATGACTTTTTTGCTTGCATATCATTCTATCTCTTGCATACAGGCCAGCACTTGACTTTAGAAAGAAAGATTAATTGCAATTGATTTTCATCTTAGACATCGCAGCCAAAGTTCCACGTAGGGTAAACAAGATAGAAACCTAGTCCATGATCCTCAAGAACTGTCACACAACCTGGCCCAGCATCTTGATCCGATAATCCCAATAGTTCTTACGCACAGGATCATACTTTTCCTTCAACATAGTCAACATCCCAACCGCCTCCTTCGTCCTCCCCTCTGCATAAACATCCGCCAACCACTCAACAGCATGCGAACTCTTAACCTCACCCCCCTGCACAAACAACCCCACAAACTCCTCCCACTCGCCCAGCCCCCTACTCGCCGCCCGCAAAACCCCCCTAGCATACCACCACGGACTGCGATTCTCCGGCGCCCTAACAATAGCATTCTTCGCAAACTCAAGCTCCGAATCAACCAGCTCTTCATCCACAACGCCGCACACTCCCGCCTCACTGGGCTTCTTACCAATTGCCCCCGCAGATACCATTCCGCCATCTGGCTCGCCCGTGCGCGGGCCAAAGCGCAACATGTACCGATGGTTCCAGGCAGAGTTGTTGCGCACGTCGGCTTTGAGGAGCGCGTCCACGTCTTCGAGTTCCCGGGGTAGATCCCACAGTTCGAAGCGCCGGACCAGCCAGTGGCGGTATGTCCAGACGTGGTAGTTTTTGGAGTCCTGGGCGAACATCTGCATTAGGAAGTCTAGTTCTTTGGTGGGGAGTGTTGGGAAGTGTGTTTTTGAGGCCATGAGGACTTGGCGGTGGGACCTGGTCTCGGTTAGCTTTGAAGTTCCGGGATAGGAGTCCCATAAAGAAGGGAAAGTACCAGATCTGGTAGTTCTTTAGGTATTTCAGAGAGACGCCGTTTAGCCACTCCAGCTCTTCGAGGAGGTCTTTGTCCAGGGCGAAGAGGATCTTGGCGCGGTAGATCCTGGTTGCATGTTAGGAACCGCGAGTACAGGATTTGGTATGTGGCTTACCAGACGGTGTAGTGTGCAGGGTTCATGGAAATGACATCCTCTGTCAACTTCAATGCCCGCTCGGACATCTCGTTTGCTGCCATCACGGCCCGGAGGTACGACGTCGCCTCCAGGTACTCGTCCGGGTAGGCGATGGTGGCCAGCGGCATCGCTCCGGAGTTTGAGCCATCGTCCAGAGGAATTGGCGTGACATCCGCCCATTCCGGGTCGTTGGCGTACTTGTCTGCCATGGGGAGCTCAGCTCTGGATATTCAGAGCGGGGTGAACTTCTGGGTACGGGGGCACGGGACTAGATGCCAGGTAGCCCGAGGAACTTGCGATGATTGATATCCCGATACGAGAGCTATTTCATACAAGGAGAAGAGTGAATATGAGTTGGAAGATGGGATGCGACTTCAAAGTCGACGCGAAGGTGGGGTGCGTGGGGTGGCCTGAGGCGGAGACAAAGACGAGAACAATCGGATCGCTTTTCCATTCTTCTACACCATTTCACATCGTATACATAGCCCCAAATGCTATGTAGACTATTCCCAATTCCACGGCCTCTTCCTCTTTGCCACTCGTCCAAAGTTCTCCGCCTCATCCACCCACTGCGCAGCTTTCTCCCTGTACTCACTCCTTAGACACGGGATCAGTTCCTCGGCTGACCACCCGGGCAATGGATGTAGTTCATCGGGATTGGGATCTATATTCGAAAATACAAATTCAAAGTCTTCCGTCAACGGCAAATCAGTCAATAAGGCACAGCCGCAGGCCCAACGCTAAGCATCGTGCCACCTGCATTGATGATTCCAAAATTCCACGCCTGTGGACCATCTACGTAGCGGAATGTGTTCGGGTAGCTGTCCATGTCCCCGTGTTTGCTCATGAGGCTGTCGCTTGCAAATACTGCTTGTTGTGGAAATCGGAGGGCCTGGGCAAGGGGTGATGCAATGTGCTGGTGAAATGCGAAAGGAAGGGTCTTGGTATTTTTTCGATCGCTGAGGTTGTTGACTATATCCCATAGCATAGATACACCTCAGTCTCTGCGTAGCTATATGATGTCAGCGATCTCATCTACATTGGGAACCCTATTAGCCAAGAGCTTACCCAAAGTAGTTAATTCCTCCCTACTAGGGTGATGTTGGTTCTGGCTAATTCCCTCTTGATTAATCGCCTTCTGGTCATCGTACAGACCACTGATAGATTGCAAGAAGACGAATCTCCATCCGAGATCCTGAATAATATCTATCCCACCACAAGATCCATTGCGGTCAGTCAGATTCTCTTTCTGTTGGTTGAACGAGTCACAAACCTGTATGATGCATGGCTGATAGAACTTCGCGTTGATTTTATGACTTGACTTCATCTATGAAATCAACCGGAGTAGGGCCCACCCTGTAATAATTCATAACTGCCCATTTTTTGAAAGAGAGACTGCTACCAGTAAGCAGTAAGAATGCCATTCAAGCTATTCCTACCTATTTCAGGCTCAATCTGAGCCAGAGCTTCATTTAGCTTCTCGTCCTTGGCGCTAAGTTCGGCGCTGTGCTGGGAACTTTCCTCAGCGGCAGAGGCGGTCTTCTCCTGTAGCAGCTGAGTGGTGTTGGCGAGGACATGGCTTTGCTCAGCGAACTCTTACCTTTTGAGCTTTAGCTCCCGATGCAGAATCTTGCTGCGATTGTTGCAATCTTCGGTCTCCACTTTCTAGGTACGAAGTTGGCTGCGAAGACTGTTGTTCTCAGATACCAAATTAGCCTCGCGCTGGGCAAATTTTGCCTTAAGGATGTTCGTCGTTGGTGACCTTGTCAAGTTGGACCTAGGCGCTATCTCTTATGCTCACCCAGGGAATCAGATGGCTAGGTGAAGCCATCCAGCGAGTCACGTCTTAGGCTATCATAGATATATTCTAAAATATAGCTCTCACTATCGCTAAGGCGGAGGTGGTCTTTTCTAAGCGCTTTTTTATGCTTAGCTAGGTGCTTAGTACATCTGCCTAGCCTTGTGTGGCCTCCCCTACTCACAATAGAGATTTAGCAGGTTGTGAACAATGTTAAGCAGTGACACCACCACTCTCAGTAGATTACCCTCACTAAAATCTCACTTTTAATATCACTCAAATATCATTCAAATATCACTCAAATATCACTCAAATATCACTCAAATATCACTCAAATATCACTCAAATATCACTCAAATATCACTTAAATATATCCTACCGCTTAACTGACCTATACCCTATGAATTGCTTAAATTCTTCTACCGCTACTGTGATATGCTTTAAAGTCTCTTCAGAAAAGAATACAGACTGTATGTGTGCGAATATCTGACGTTCAGCTAGCCCTACATTAGCTTCAAATAAACTTTGGTACCATAGCTTGAATCTCGCCGCTTTGGAATCTACACTTGCTTTCTTTATTCCAGAACGAAGCAGCGGAAACAAAGACAACGAGCTTGGCTCTGGTTTCTATACAACGGAAAGCCTGGAGCATGCCTGTGAACACGCTAGGTATGGCGTGCAATCATGGTTTTTCGCGACCCAGATCTCCATACTACACAGGTGTGGCAACCAAACCTACAGGAATGGTCGTAGCTCGGTGGCTAGGACTGCGACTTGAAATTGCAAATGAAGCAGTGCCAGCAAAGTACGCCATGGCTGATTTTATCAAGGGCGCCATCAGAGCTACGACATCTCTTGCCAATATTCTCCCGGCACAATCCGACGACGAACAATTGGTCGCAGTAAGCTACCGGGGTTGTGAGGTTTTGTCTCAGTCCATAGATATGATTATCTTTGTGGACAGGACCTAGTGGTTGGTCAGTGATTCTGTGAATGCCTTTTGCTTGTATGATTATCATTATGGAGAGGCTTTAGGCTTCGCTTCCGAAAGCTCGCTTTTGGCTCAATTCAAATCCCTATTTCCACCTCAATGGAAGTGCTCACTGCTTAAACTACTTAGCGGTGTAGATCACACTGGGCAGCTTAATTAAACCGAGAATCCCCCTTTTGCACAGGTTAGTTAGTGGCGGGACTTCCGGCTTAGTGATCTGACTTTAAATTCTAATTTGCTGGCAACCTGGGCAGCCTGCTCATTGTGGGAGAACACCATCACTTCTTCAAATCAAGATTCATGCACCCATTTACCCATTTACACGCGGGTTTTCACAAATATGCCTCGACTTCAACATTTAGCCAATCCAGCATTCCATAGGCCTCCACGGGATCGGGTTTCGGTGCGATTATCTGCCCGCTCAGTCGATGCTCCACTTTTGCGGCGGACTGGTGCTTAAAAATTCGAGGTTCACGGCTTATAAATACAAATCCGGTATAAAGTGCGGGTATTAGCAGATCATTTAGGTAGAGGACCTCGGCATATCTCGTCGAATAATTTGTGCATCGTTCAGATCATTCCCTTTACCTTTTTCTATACGCCATTGGCCACAATCTGCTTTCATCCCTCGAAGCTTCAACATGTCTTCTACTCCGAGACTCGAGTGCGCTGATGTCGACCCCAGTCCCCTGGGGCAGCCTCTCCAATTTGCATTCTCCGGCCGCACGGCACCAAACCGCTTCCTGAAGGGAGCCATGAGCGAGCGTCTTGCTTCGTTCTCTTTCTCCGATCTCGATGCGCGTGGTGTCCCCTCCCCTGCATTGATCCAGGCCTACAAGAGCTGGGGCGAAGCCCAAATAGGGATCAATTTGACAGGCAACGTGATGATCGATCCCGGCCACCTGGAGGCAGCTGGAAACCCTGTGATCCCGCAGCATGCCCCGTTCTCCGGCGAGCGTTTTGAGCGTTTCCAGGAACTCGCAGCAGCTGGAAAGGCGAAGGGAATGCTCATTGTTGCCCAGGTTGGACACCCTGGTCGTCAAACTCCCCAGTATCTCCAGCCGAATCCTATTAGTGCTAGTGACGTGCAGGTCAAGGGTGATCCTATGGGTATGACATTCGGAAAGCCCCGTGCCGCGACGCAAGAAGACATTGCCAATATCATCGATGCCTTTGCTCATGCGGCTGAATACCTTGACAAGGCTGGATTTGATGGTATGCAGCTTCACGGTGCTCATGGCTATCTTCTTAGCCAGTTCTTGTCGCCTACTACCAACCTGCGAACTGATCAGTACGGTGGAGACTTGAAGAACCGGATGAGGTTGATCTTGGAGGTCAGGGATGAGATTGCCAAGAGAGTTCGCAAGGAGTTTGTGGTCGGTATCAAGATCAACAGTGTTGAGTTCCAAGAGAAGGGTTTCCAGCCTGATGAAGCCAAAGAGCTTTGCCAGGCTCTCGAGGAACATGCTTTCGACTTTGTTGAGCTGTCTGGTGGCACGTACGAGAACTGGCCATTGGCTAACCAGAAGCGGGAGTCGACAATAGAGCGTGAAGCAGTAAGTCTTGCTCTTATCGAGTTCAATGAAAACTATTCCTCGAGCATCGCTAACAGTACCTAGTTCTTCTTGCAATTCGCCAAGCTCATTGTTCCCGGGTTGACCAAAACCAAGACCTACGTGACAGGCGGTCTGAAGACTGTCGAGGGCATGGTCAAGGCGCTG
This sequence comes from Penicillium silybi, assembly GCA_027569585.1. Lineage (NCBI taxonomy): Eukaryota > Fungi > Ascomycota > Eurotiomycetes > Eurotiales > Aspergillaceae > Penicillium > Penicillium silybi. The sequence continues at coordinate 327,272 of JAPDFI010000023.1, forward strand.
GACACCGTTGACGGTGTCGGAATTGGTCGTGCGCTCTGCCAAGAGCCGAACCTTTGCGCGCATATCCTGTCCGGACAAGTCAAGGGAGCCATGCTTCAGAAGCTGGACATGCTGGACTTCGGTGCCACGGCTGGCGCGGCCGGTCTTCAAATCTCGCAGATGGGCAAGGGGTTGCAGCCCATCGACCTCTCTCTGGAAGCGAATGTGATGAAGCTCTTCGGTGCTTTGGGTGCGTGGGCTGCTAAGAGACAGGAGGATTTGGAGATGTATGAATTCCCTGTCCTGCCTGATTATAATATCCCCTACTCTACGGCGGTCCTGTGAGGTCTTTTGTGAAAAGAAGCTACAGTCTCGCTGGCTCGTACTGTCATGTTCGAAAATAGATTCCCCGCATTCAATGATTGATTCCCGAGCCTGAACTTGGAAACGTGCTAGCCCAAAGTTACTTACAATCTCAAAATCCCCAAATTGCATCGTCTCAATTGACGGTAATAAATGAGACTTGGTATAATTAATCAAACGGTAACCCTTCCAGGTGGCAAAGAACGGGATGCCAAATAAGACGCCTATGTAAATGTCTCGCCTCCATTCTCCAAGTACTCAGTCTCTTCGGGAGTCGGGACTCTGCCAAGAGGTGCGTTTCGATGGGGATACCGTCCAAATCGCTCAATGATAACCTTGTGCTTCTTCTCAAAGTCAAAGGTACTGGTCAAAAACATATCAAGTGCCTCCCGCTGGCCCGAAAGAACAGTAAAACATCTCTTCTCATCTTCATTGAGAGCCGACGCATCACCGCGAATGAAATCGTGCAGATCTCTCGCCGTTTCTTCATGCTCCCGAACAGCCTTCTCATGCACAGCAAGATTCTCCGAGTGCATCAGAGGCAAATGGAACCAGAACCGATATGAGAGTCGGTATCGGAGATGCGAATCCTGAGTCGGAATCCCAGCATCAATGGCGCGCAGGGCAATCTCCTCTGCGAGGGGGTCAAACCGGCCGAAGACCAACTTGGACTCGTCACCGCGGTAGCAGTTCCGAGTCACCTGGTCCAGGAGCAAGAGGGTGCTTAGCCATGTCAAAGGCGATGATGTATCCACTGCTTCTAATATATCTGTGGCCGATGCACCAGATGCAATGATTTCCTCCAAAGCTGGCTTGAATTGGGCGCTGGTTGTCTTGTGAGCTCTGGAGCGTGATGATCATAGACTGCCAAGGACTTACACGCATGCTTTGTCAAATTCCGAATCGCGCATGAACCAGCGTTTCATCTCGGACTGTCCCGGAAGGATTAATGCGTCCTGGCTGCTGAGGTGGTCGAACCAGAAGTTGCGGACATCCTTGAGGAGAGTAGGGGTTAGGGTCTGCTTCAGGTCGGATGATACGCTGCCCATGTTGGTCGGGGTGGGGTGAATTGTGCGAGAGAATGCCTTTGGTGATATTCTCTGCTGTAACCAGGGCCTTCTATGTACAGTTGCCCAAGGATAATGGGAGGCTATCCGCCTGATCTGAGGCAGCGCAATGGATCTGGACGCTAATGAATCCAGTGAGCAGACATTGAATGCACGAGACTGTCTCCAGCGTTAGCTTTCCCGTTATGCAGAGCAATATAGAATTGAGCATTTACAACCTTGCCGGTGCGCACCAGATGAGCCATGGTTGTGTGTTGTCCGAAGTCACGAGTTCGCCGACTGCGAAGCCTGAGAGCGCGACGCTGAGTCAGCTATACTTCCATCGCTGCAAATCGATATTCATTCAATTCTAAACTCATTTGGAGTATTTTCAAAATGGTAGATTTGATTATTTGTATTACTTATCGAAAATAATTGCATCGTAGTCCTGTGGCACATTATTGGCCAAACCTTAGTAGTCCACCATGACCAAAAAGGCAAAAGTTTCCCTGATTCTGGAGAGGCCGCTTTATCTCCCAAGATAAGCCTCTCCCCGCACGAAGACGTGTTTCCCAACCTTGCGCTTCGCCATGTCGGGCTTTGTCTCTCTTGACGTTTCCCTATCGGAGTACTCGTGATGCGAAGAGTCAAAAAATCTCGTAACGGCTGCGCGCGATGCAAAAGCAAAAGGGTCAGAGCTTCCCCGAGTCCGTCCGATGCATCTCTAACCCGTCACAGGTCAAATGCGGAGAGGAAAAGCCGCATTGCAGCCGCTGCACCCGTTTAGGTGTTCGATGTCCTGGTTATGTGCAATCTCTACGCTGGGTCACCAAGCATGAGCAGCCTAGTCCCCGCGCGTCTGATGGGAGTCCGATTGCCGAGAGGACTCCGATACCAAATGATTCGATAGAGGATGTGTCGCCGCCGGATAACGCTACTGCCGGTCCATCACATGATACTGAGTCTCAAGGGTTTGGGCTAGATGATGGCTCAAATACCCTCGATAATCTGTGGGATCTACGGGGTAATGCCTCTCTGCCGGAACTGGCTGATCTATGTCCGCCGTCTCCTATGTCGGGGGCGGGCTTCTCGCAACGAGACTCGCCATTTGAATTCCCAGCGTCTGGAGATACAGCGGCAGACATATCTCGGTTCTTGTCTTTGATCGGCCCCGTCGATGGCGAGGAAGAGCAGCAAGGCAGTGTGTATCGAGATTTTTCTCCCTCGGCCATCGTACGCAGTTATCCTCCCACATCACAGCGAGCTCCTCCTCGAGAGTTCATGTCCATCTCGCGGCCGTTGAACAACCCATCGTGGACACTCATCGAATACTATTTCAAGGAGGTCGCTGCGTTGTTCTCCAGCTACGACAGCCAGATGAATCCATTCCGTACCACCGTATCTCGTCTATGGGGCTCATCATTAGCCATGTGCCGTACAATGCAAAGCATGGCGGCCGCAACGCTCGTCAACGATTTCCCCCAATATGGGCCCATGGGCCGGAAGATGCGAGACGAGGCCGTGGACATTATCACCCGCGAGTCGACCATGGACGACAAGTCCCTGCTTGCCCTGCTCATGCTCGGTCAGACTGCAAGTTGGCATGACCCGAAAGACCTAGGCATATCCTTTTTCAATCTGCTCCGCAAGCAGCTCAAGTGCATCTCATCCTCAGATACCCCAGCATACGGTTTCGTCAAGAGCTGCAGTAACAACTACCGTTTCTTCGAAGAAGCTCTTATCTACTGGGAGATGCTCCTTTCGTTCGTGGCGGATAATGACATGGTATTTTCCGACACTCGCACCTCATCAGCAGACGAACAACTCGTCCTTCAACGAGTCCCGCATCCATGGACCGGCATTGCCAAAGATACCCAGTTCACCGTGCACGAGGTTGGCCGACTTGTCCGGCACGAGCGCAAACGCATCCGCTCGAGAAATTTCACCTCACAAAACGACATCGCTCGCGCACAGATGGCCATCGAAAAAGCCCGTGAATTAGAAGAGCGCCTGCTAGGCCTCGCGCATCCCAGCGAAGCAGAAATCGTCAGCCCAGGCGACGACGAAACCCCAGTATGGCACTTACTCACCATGGCGGAGGTCTACCGCTGTACAGGCCTGATGCAACTATACCGCGTCTTCCCAGACCTGCTACGCAACCGACTACCAAATCCCAGCACCACACACTTCTCAAAAACAGCTTCCCGCGACCCGTTCTTCCCCATCGATCTAGACAGCATGAACATGTCCACCGGATTCTGCGTCACCAGCCCCAGCACAGCAAATACGCAATCAAGCCAACACACCCACACCCACACCTCAGCATCACCGAACATATACACCTCCCAACCGGATGAACAGAACTCAGACATACTATATAACACCTGGCTTACCGAATTCGCCGTAACAACCATCTCCCGCCTGAAAACCATCCCCCTTGAGTCCCGCACCCGTTGTCTCCAACCCTTCCTCCTCGTCGCAGCCTGCAGCGAACTCCGTCTTCCATCTCCACCCGAGGAGGGTGGCAACCATGAACACAATGGCACAGAAACACCAACCGTGTCCATGGAAGCTATTGAAGTTTCGCAAACGCGGCGCTTCATCCTTGGTCGGTTGACTTCCTTTCTACATGTTCTTCCACCGAAGCCGATTAATGTTTGTTTGAGGCTTGTACGGGAGGTGTGGAGGAGAATGGATGCTGGGGAGACGGATGCGTATTGGATTGATATTATGATTGAGAAAGGGTGGGAGACTACGATGGGGTGACCTTGCTACCTGGGTATGGCGGTGTTATCTGGATTCGACGGTGTAACATAGGGACAGAGAAGTGCTATATGACGTGCCATGGTCAAGGTTGGCGAGATACCTGCCCGGCATTTCTTTTGGCTGTATATTTCTGTGCAGATACTGGATATACTTCTACTTCGACCTTTATATCAAAAGCGCCCAATTATCTAATGGAAATGGTATTATTTGTATCTCAGCAGTCCACCGCTATCCATCGACACACCAGCGCCAAACAGATATGCTCATGCCAAAGACCCGAAAGACTCGAAAAAAAACAGGGCCAAAGAAAGAAAAGAAGACTCAGCAGGTGTACAGCGGGCACACCTTATTTTTTTCAGACAAGGCTCACAAAATGAGGTGTATAATATATATGGGGGGTAAAGTGTACATAGAATGGGACGTGAAGGTAACGCGCGGTCCAAAGGGACAAGATCATTAAAGGCCAATCAGGGAGTCAAGAAAGCCAGCAACAAGCTGGAGAAAGAGAGTTGCTTCGGATGGTAGGGCCATCATTGAGCGGCGCGCTTCCAGAATTTCCAGCCTTCGCGCTTTTCGTGGAATCCAACACCCACGAGCCGCTCGATGCCCTCGGCGCCTTCGGCTTCTTCGAACTTTTGCTGGTCGATCTCCTCGCCGCCTTCCTCGTCGGAGCCGTTGCGGAGCACGGCTGGGTAGAGGACGCCGACGCCGTCGCCGCCGAGCGTGGTCTCGTACTTGGTGAAACCTTCCTCAGCCAGTTTCTTCTCTAATTCACGAATATCCTCCGGCTTGGTATCCGGTCGGAGGAGGGTGATTGCGCACCCACCACCGCCAGCACCGGTCAGCTTCGTCCAGCCAATGTCGGCGTAGTCGACGAGTTCGCGGATGCGCTCTAGACGGGGGTGTGAAACGCCCAGGGAAACGAGGAAGCCGTGGTTGATGCGGATCAGGGTGCCGAAATGGTCGAGGGTGTCTTCGTTGACTTCGAAATTGGGGCCCTCGATGAGTCGGCGCGCGGAGCACGTCACTTGGTCAATGGCGTCCAAAATCGATTCTGTCACAATGGGGTGGGCCTTCTTCAGCTTGCCGACCTTGGCTACCTCCGTCGAGGTCGACCGCGACTGCTGGGTGTCGACCAGGAGAAGAGGTAATTCGGGGAAATCGGGGAAGGGAATGACGGTTGGGTTTTTCGTAGGGTCTTCACGCTTAAAGATCACAGCCTTGCCGCCTGCGGCAACCGTGTTGTCCACCCCGCTGGGGTTTCCATGAATGCAGAGCTCGCCAACAAAGGCCCAGCGATTGATACGCTCAATCTGGGTTTCTGCCTCCTCCACGGGTTGATCAGGATGGGGGCCGGCAAGGGTGCGGATCTGGAGCAGAAGCGCGGAGCTCAGGCAGACGCAGACACTGGCGCTGCTGCCTAGGCCGGCGCCGGTGGGAATATTAGAGCGGAGGGTGTACACGGCGCCAGGGCTTTGCGGGGAACCGAGGGAGAGGAAGAGGTAGAGGAACGCGGAGGCGGAGCGGACGTGGTTCTTGCGCTGGTCTTCGGGGACGCCGTTGGAGACGCCCTCGAGGTGGGGCTCAATGGCTGCGACAAGGTCGGGGTCGAGGGATGTGACAAGGTCGTAGTAGAACTTCTTCTTGCCGGGCTGGTGGAACACTTCCCACGGGAGCGAGTCAATGCCCCACGTATGGCTAAGCCCTAAGTCGCGGAAGTTTAAAGTGATAGTGCGGTGTGATTTCGAGAGGGTGGTGACAAGGAGGTAGGACCGGAGGGAAATGGCCGCGGCCAAGGCTGCCTTGCCGTGAACGACGGCGTGTTCACCAAAGACAATGACCTTTCCCGGGGCTGACACCATAAAGGCCGGGGCCATGGGTGAGGAGGCTTTGCGAGCCATACCTGGTCGTGGTTTGATGCCGTTTAGTGGGTTGGAGCCTGTGGAGGAGGTCTCTGAGAATGAGAGGGAATCCGGGTCGGGGCTGTGGCCATTCGCGCGCGTGCGGTCAGGAAGTCCGTTGACTTGATCGGGCAGGAAATGAGCAACGGGGCGACGAGTATCAGAGGCCCTCGGGCTGCCATTCAATCGCTGCGCGGTGGCAGGGACAGACATGGCCTGATTGGAAATTCAGGGGTAGGAAGTGAGTGAGGCGGAGAAAGAGAAAAGGTGAGAAGGGGCAAACACTATAACAGCGCCAGCATATCGAACGCAGCCAACAAACAACGAACTTCCCTATTCAGTGATAGAACAATGGTTAAGAAACAGAAGAAAGATTGGCAATGCTAGTCTCTACGATGTATACCAGGGAACGCTTCTGATCCAATCAAAGTCCTGCAATTCCCATTGGTCATCGCCCTGTCTTTTTTGCCCAATTTTTAATTTCCCGTCGGTTGCGCCCTCCAAATCTACTTCTTTGGGTGTGGGGTGCACTTGTGGCGCAACGTTCGCTTAAAGACGGACTTGAGCGGGTTCGTGGTAATCTTTATGATGGTTTGATCATTCTATGGCCTTGTTCAGCTGGGTCTACCAGGTACCCAAGGACTTGATGCAGACTCGACCACAACTAGTTCGTCTGCCGCCCCGCTGATCTTCGTGAGGCTGCTTTGACATGCAGAAGCGACTCTTAGTCTAAGGTTCGGTTGGTCGATTGAGTTCTATAGCTTCTCTTTAGTGTCACTGCGGGCTATATTTACGTGCCAATTACCGGCGTGACGAGCGGAAGAAAGCGACTTAATCCAAGAATAAAAGAGCCAGAGTACTTGGACCCTTGGCATGTTTATTCGCTCTAGGTATTATAATCATTGACGCTATACAGAATATGCACATGGTCGTTAAAGGTTCATCGTCACGGTCATGCTATTGCTGTGGACCAGCAAACAAGGCGGCAAGCCCTGCCAAAGCACATCGAGATCACTCAAGTACGAGGCGCTATCTTCCTCACGGAGAGACGTCCCCTCCACCGGAGACGGCAGCGTGGTAAAGATAACGGCTGTTTCGCTACTCTGCTGAACCATCAACTCGTTCAAGATCAAATGCTGCGCTCGGCTGGGCAGGTCGTTGAAAGACAGCGGGACGGATGCAGAGGCTGGGAAGCCGGAAGCTTGGCTACTGTGGCCGCTGTGGCCGCCAGGGGAGGGTGGGGAGACGGCGGATGGACGTCGGGCGTAGATGGAGTCGAGTTTGTTCTGGAAGCGCGGGGGGCTGGCGTTCGCGGCGAACATGATTGATGGGCCGGCCCCTTCTTCGGTGTTGACTTTGGCTTCGGGGATGGGCGAGGAGGTGAAGCGGTTGCTGGAGGCAGAGCGGCTCATGCTTGGGCGAGGGCCGGGTGACTTGCTCTTTGGGGATGCGTTGTCGCCGGTGGTCATGATGGAGGGGATTGCCTGGCTTGGAATGGAGCCTTGGGGCGTGGAGGATCGCGACGTTGCCGTTGGTCGTGCTGATGGGCTAACCCCGGAGCTCCGGTCATCGCTCGTGATCCGCACAAGTGGTTGTGAAGGGGAAGAGAGTATGTTGCTCTGGGTGCGACTGATAGTCGTGTCTTCAGGGTTCTCATTCTCGGCTCCATCGTTCTCTGGGTCGCTTGTGTATGGTTCCAAGTCACTGTCGTATTCGCTGCTCTCGCTCGAGGAGCTGTCGCCATCGTAGTCGACAAACGCATCCAGCAGACGGTGGGTTTGCATACCCAGGTTGACACTTCCCAGCGCTCGGAAGCTAGAAAGCGATCTTCTGCGTCTGGAGGACTGGATTAATTTCCGCAGACCGACCACCCGCTGGTGGAACGACCGGTTTCCGCTGTCTTGGCTGCCTGGGCTTTGCATCGATGATCGATCCAGCTGCTGGGGTTCATCGGCTGCTGGCTCCTGATCATGGGATGCTTGCATTGGGTTACGGGCCTTGACGACTCCCTGCCACCATTCTTCGTCTCGGAGTACGGAGTGAACGGTCCCTTGGGCATCATCCATCTCCGAAGAGGTGTCGCCGTTGACAAGGATGCGGTATGCCTTCAAATCTCCGCATGCAAGCCAGAAAACGAGGACTTCCGCCTCAATTCGCAGCTTGTCCAGGAGAGCCTCAACTCGAGCTCTTTCATCTTCGACATCGGTTTCGTATTCGACAAACACGGCGACTCGTAATCGATAAGTCTTCTTCCACGAGGGCACGGTGTTGAGAATACAGCCCAGCTGAAGAATGAGAGTGTAAGTGTCGAAGTTGGTAGTTAACACATTATTCTTGCTCTCGGTGTCGGCTCCAATCTCGGCGGACATCTGAATCGGCCACAGATCTATGTACTTCTTCGTATTGCGACCATTAGGATCCGGTATCTCGAGGTCTGCAAATCCTTTGGCAACAGCGACATTGATCCGGAGCTTGAAGAGAAGATCTTCAAGAATTGTCACGTAGCTTTGACAGGTCATTCCCTTGTTTGCTTGATTGGAGTCATCGGGGCCGTCGGTCGAGCCAACGACCGACGACCGACGTCTCGACTTGGACTCTCTGCGATGACTGGAAAGAGAAAGGTTTTCCACCAGAGACTGATCTTTTCGGAACTGATCAATGATGACAATGTTTGGTCGCATGCCTCCTAGCCCGGAGTTCAAGACAATGTTCCGCATGCCCCATTCAGCGGAGGGGGAGATAGCAATGTTGACAAATGCTTTGATCTTGGAGTATTCAACAAGCTTTGTCCATGAGGTCTGTTGTCTGCGTGCCTCCGGAACAGCGGCCGAAAAGTCATCGGTCACAAGTACGTGGCCCAGCACAAACAGCGCTCCCTTTTTCAGCGAGTTACAGAAGGAGACCATCTTACACTGTCGGTCCAGGTCGCTCACAAAGAGCAAGATCTGAGGTCTCCAGAACTTGACGTGCTCCTGCCGCAGACGAAGAAGGTATTTTCGCACTTGATGGTAGATCAGACTTTGGCTGACATCGCCCCATGCCTTGGGTGGCGAGCTGTAGTGAATCAACAGGAAAAGCATGAGTAGGATTCCTATGCATCCAGCGGCATAAAGGCCATCCACGAAAAACATGCTCACCCCGCTGACAAGTGTTCCTGCCAAGGCAGTCTGCCAATTGAAGTAGTGGAAGGAGGGTCGGAAGTTGGGCGCAGAGCCGATCTTCAGTAAGAAACAGGCCAGGTTCATGACCAAAAAGGTCATCAGGTAGCTCATCGTCACGAAAGATGCGATGCGATTGATATCGAACACCATTGTGACCTGCGCAAAGATGTAGGTCACAATAATGGCATAAATAGGATCGTCATTTTTCTTTGTACCTTGGCCGAAAAGACTGAAGCCAGGGAGCAAACTATCTCGAGCGATTGCCTGGAGAAGCTTCGCAGATCCAATCACTCCCATGAGCGCGGAAAAGAAACTAGTCGCAAATTCTCCGAGCAGAATAAGGGTTTCTGAAACGTTGACCTGTAGGTCGTTAGAATATACCATGAATACTTCCAGCAAGGGAACCTTACGACTTGAATGACGTTCACGTTCTTATAGAAAGATTCCCGGGTGATAGAAGCCGCCATAGCAAGAATGACCAGTGCGTACGTGATAAAGGTCAGACCCAGACCTCCCAGTGTGCCCTTGGGAATGGACCTGCTCGGGTTCTTCAGATCTCCCGACATGCTAGCGCCACTGGTAACGAATAAGCGAGGAAGTAATTGGCAATGATGTCTGCTCACTTACGCGAAGATTCCTCCAGTGGCAGGGAACAGAATTCCAAAAAGATCTTGGAAATTTTCCCTCCCCTTCAACTGACTTCCAGCAGCGCCCTTAGTAAGACGAGGTTTGAGATTCTCCATCAATGTCCGCACACTGAGGCCCGTAAACATCACTCCTTCTCTGGGTGAAGAGAACGGCTTCATGAAGAGGGCAGACAATGGTATACTAAATGTTGCCACGAGAAGAATGACCAGCAGACCATTACTCGCTCTCGAGAATATAGAGCTCCCTGCCAAGCAGATAGCTGTGCAGAAGACAAGAATGATAGTCCCCCATAGGTACTGCCACCAAAAGCCCTCTAGGAGGAAGTTGGCCATACTGCCAGAGAAGACTCCAAAGTTCTGAGTGAAGCAGTCAACCAGACCGACTGCGTTCATACCGGTGTTGAAGGCGGAGCCCAAGTAGAATACGATTCCAATGGACCCTCCAAACTCGGGACCCAGTGACCGGGAGATCAGATAGTATGCACCTCCGCCTCTAACCGTGCCGTTGGTCGCAATAGCGGAGAGAGACATGGTCGTCACCAGGTTGATCATGTAGGAAACAACGAGCAATCCTTGGTCATGTCAGCCACACTCCCTCGTCCGATCAGACAGTCTTCTCGAGGTAACTTTACCTAATATACCCAGGATCCCAGCCTGACCCAGAATAAACCCGAAGCGGATGAACATCAGGATACTAAGAACGTTCAGCGTCGTAGGGACAAACACGCCGGAAAAGGTGCCCAGCTTCTTTGACTCCTCTGTGAACCGGGTCCGATGTAAATGCCTGTCCTTCTTGTCGACGCTGGAATCACGTAGAGGTCCGGCCGACAAAGGCATATGCGGTGCCACTCCCTCATCGTTATCCTCCCGTCCCCGTTCATGGTGTATCTTCTTTCGCCACAATCGAGACAAGCCATTGAGCGAGCTCGAGGGTGAGGCACGGCGTCCGGAGCTCTCCTGGTTCACCACCTGACGGGACCAGCTGTTCGGCCAGTGGAGAAAGCGACCTCGGTCCACTGGGAACGATCCACTCTGCTCATTGGGATCGAGTCGCGAGACATCTTCTTGGGCAGTTCGAGTCGAGAAATTCGGGCGTCTCCGAGACATCGCAGGATCTCCGTTCTCGGCCGTCAAGGGCAACAACAACACCACGCGAGCATGAGAGAACGGCCACCGCCAGATCCGATGAATAGACGAAAAGGAAAGAAAGAGGAAAGGTCAGACAGCTGTAAGAAAAAAGAAATAAAAATAAAAACAAGAGAGTCCAAGTTGCCAACTGCGTCACCGCGCGTCCGATCAAAATGACGTGGGGAAAGAATCAAACAGTGCAAAACTCTCATCGCCTTCGTCTCTCCTTGTCTTCCCGAACCCCGAGTTCAGCCAACGCCTTTTTGAGCTCTGCTGGCCTCGATCCTGCTTTTCTCATGCCCTTTGATCCTTTGATCTCTGATCCTGGATCCCCTCCTGAGACCATAGAGTCACCATGGCAGACAACGGTGAGGGTTCGTCGTTGAACCCGCCTCGCTCAATGCCTATTTCCACTTCCTCCAATCGTTCCACGTCTCCTGCGCCAGATGATGGGAACAGACAAGCCTCGATTGCCCGACTTGCCTCTCCTGTTCCTACATCACCCTTGGGGGCCTCTCTTTCGTCTCGTCCTGGTGTTCCTACCAGCAGGCCTATGACTACCGCGACCACCTCCGAACAGAATTTCCGCTATGTGGATGATCCATCCTCGCTGCCCGGTCCCGGTCAGTCTATGATTGCATCTCAGCTGCAAGAAAGCCTTGGTCGCTCCCCCCCGAGGTTCGGTAACCCCTCCCGAATGGCTGGCTCCCCCGCTTTGCATTCCACTCTCGAGAACCGACCGGTGGCTTCACAGTACGGCTCGATTGATACCAAGAACGGCAATGGCCTTGACCAGATCCCATATGAAGACCCGGAAGTTGTGAAAAGACATCTCGTCCTCCCGCAGAACGGTGGGGGACATCGCGATACTGGCTCGGAGCTTGGGACCAGCGTCGGTGACGATGAGTTTTCGAGTTTGCAGCTACAGGGAGGTGATATCACCCGCCAGGTTTACCGCTGGGCGGAGGATGCAGATTCGGGTCGCTATGCCCGCAGCAAGAGCTTCAGTGTCAGTCGACCTACCCCCGAGGCAGACACGGAAGATATCCACACGATCCAGGTACCGGGTGGATTCCGGAGAGATTTCCTGCGGAGAACGGCTGGAAGCCCCCACCGTGGAAGCCAAGCTGGATCACTTTCAGGAGCACCGCCAGCGCAGCCTCAGCTGCCTACAACCAGCTTTTTGGAGTTCTTGACGCTTTACGGTCACTTTGCTGGTGAAGAACTGGAAGAGGACGACGAGGTCTTGGGTCCGGATGAATACTTTTCATCCGATGTCTACGACGAGACTGATGAGCGCAGAGAGTCTCGGGAGGATGCGGCGCTGCTTCAGGGAGAAGGAGTTGGTCGCAGGAAACGCAAGCATAAGCAGCGCGCACCCGCGGGAAACACTACCACAACCGGTGCTGTCATGTTGCTATTGAAGTCCTTCGTGGGTACTGGTATCCTTTTCTTGCCCCGAGCCTTCTTGAATGGAGGCATGCTGTTCAGCAGCATGGTGCTTCTTGGAGTTTCGCTTTTGAGTTATTACGCTTTCATCCTGCTCGTCAACACTCGCATGAAGATCGACGGCTCTTTTGGTGATATTGGTGGTATTTTGTTTGGAAAGCACATGCGACGCATCATTCTCGGATCGATTGTGTTGAGTCAGTTGGGATTCGTGTCGGCATACATTGTTTTCGTCTCGCAGAACCTACAGGCATTTGTGTTGGCAGTGAGCAAGTGCAAGTCCTTCATCGACATCAAACTCATGGTGTTGATGCAGCTGGTCATCTTCTTACCGCTCTCGCTGATCCGCGACATCAGCAAGCTTGGGTTCACCGCTCTCATTGCGGATGTTTTCATCCTTCTGGGTCTGCTGTACATCTATTACTACGATGCTAATACCCTGATCGGCAATGGTGGCGTCTCAGACATCATTTCCTTCAACCCGGCCACTTGGTCCATGTTCATTGGAACCGCCATCTTCACCTATGAGGGTATCGGTCTAATCATCCCCATCCAGGAGTCGATGAAGCAACCCCATCGTTTCCCCGGTGTGCTTGCCGGAGTTATGGTCATCATTACCTTGATTTTCCTGTCCGCAGGTGGACTGAGCTACGCAGCCTACGGATCGTCCACAAAGACCGTCATCCTCCTGAACATGCCTCAGGACGATAAATTCGTCAACATGGTTCAGCTCCTGTACTCGATCGCCATCCTCCTCAGTACACCCCTGCAGCTCTTCCCCGCCATTCGTATCATGGAGAACGAGCTTTTCACTCGCAGTGGCAAATACAACCCGTATATCAAATGGAAGAAGAACGCTTTCCGCTTCTTCCTGGTGATTGTCTGCGCACTTGTCGCCTGGTGCGGCGCCGATAATCTGGACAAGTTCGTTTCGCTGGTCGGAAGCTTTGCTTGTGTTCCTCTGATCTACGTGTACCCGGTAAGTTTTCATCTGTCCTTCCTCCGATTGTCACATACTAATCCGATTGACGCAGCCCCTTCTTCACCTCCGTGCTTGTGCCCAAACCAGGCGCCAAGTAATCGCCGACATTACCCTCGCCACCTTCGGTGTCATTTGCTGTATCTATACGACCGCGCTGACCCTCCAAAACTGGGTGGGCGGTAGCGAGGCTCCTGCTAGTCCGGGATACTGTGATTCCCACTAATCGCACCTTCCTAGCAATTGCACATTTGGTGTGATTGAGACCTGTTTCAAAATTGTGGCATAGCATATGATTGTATTCCTGTTCTCTTCTTTTGCGCATGGGCGGAAAATCGCTCAAACTGGTGTTCATGGTTTCTGCTGTTGGCCAGTGTATTTGACGGGCTTTCTTTTGGGTCGTGTGGCCCTCTGTATAGATAGGCCATCTATTCTGTGGTTTTTATGGGATAACATTCGCCATTTATATTTTTGCATGGTATATCAGGCGCGCATGTCTATGAGCATCCTACTAGCTCGAGCCACTACGGGCTTAGAGAACATTTTGAACAACATCTTGAAAAATGAACTTCGCTCCGAAGCATTTAATCCAAAATAGTCTATGTACAGTGACCGAGAAACGCACATCACATCAGCCACTATGTCCGCGTATCTCGCCGGTCGAAAGCATCCCCTGTCCCCTGCCGCAATTCCTCGGGCAGGTTCCTCTCTATACACTTCTATTTTCCCCTCCCCGGGCCAAAAAATGACCAGTCACTCTGGCACGAAACAGAATAGGTGCATAGAGGCAATGCTGCGGAGGTACAAAACTTGCAAGCAAAAGACGAAAAAGTACAAAGGTCGCGCTTAAGCGCCGGCCTCGGCGGCCTGCTTGCCCTTCTTGGCCTGCTCGGCGAGCTTGGCTTCCCGGCCACCCCAGCTAGATAGGAAACGACGGTCAGTTTGGTGGTCAGGGTCATGGGAGAGGGGAGGGCGTGTATGAAGGAGGATATAAGATTCAAGAGAGACGTACTTCCAGTAGGCGAGGTAGCGGTATCCCTGGGTAGTCTGGGCGCCGAAGTTGGTCAAGTGGCAGGCGAAGAGCAGGTAGTTCGGGGGAGTCACGGCGAGGGCGTAGCGCATGAATGTAGCAGCGTAGACGGTCAGAGCGGCGGTCATAGTGCCAGAGATACTGTGAGCGGAGGCGGGTTAGGGTAACGTTCACTTGTAGAGCTCGCGTTATGCAGACAAGGGCCGTGGTGAGCAATTTCATAGCACATGTGTCGAACGTACATCTCAGGGTCCTTCTGCGTGTCCATCACAGCCGCAATGGGGATACCGAAGTTGGAGACAGGGCCCCAGAAGTCTACATGATAATTGTCAGAAAACCGTGTTGCAAGCAAGGCCCAAGCTCAAGGCCAAGAAGAAGAGGACATTCCATCACGCAGGACAGACAACCATCCTCTCCTCCTCTCTTTCGAGTACAAGTCTCATGGCCGATCTCGGTCTCGTGTCCGGGAAGTGCGGCGGGAAACTCGGGGTGGGTTCAGAACGTACGGGTCGAGCAGATGTAGTCCGCAACCTTGTTGGAGCGGATCTTGGCGTTAATAGCCTTGATAGCAGCAGCCATGATGAGTTGCTGGCAAAGAGGTTTGATGTTCCAAGGTTGGGGTTGGGGTCCGCGGGTGATGAATTAGTCGACTCAACCGGCGTTGACCGCAGGTCACGTGATCGTTCGCAGCTTGCTAGTTGGTATTTTCGTTTGCCCATGTATGTTTGCATATTGCATTATTGAGTTAGGAATATCTGTTGAGGTGTTGTCTAAAAGGGCTTCTGGGACCTTGTGGGCTCGAACACGAAATTGGTGAAATATAATGCCACCCTGCCAGCCAGCAACGACAATATATATCATCTGTAGAAACGGTCACAGATAAGCCTTAAAAACACCTCTACATGTCAAAGACTTTGCTGGAAACAGATATGTAATGCATTTTTGCGACAAGGGGGTCGTAGGAGCTAGCTAGCATTATTTTGGTAACTGAATGCGAATCTCAAAAGGATTTCACGGCTTTTCCAATCCTTGACACGACCTCCATCCGCATGCGCCGCAACGCCTGGCCCGATAGACTGGGTTGTTTTAACCCGTACGCTGCTTCCTCTCCCGAAATAAGGTCCGTTGGTTCCACCTAGCATCGAACCGTCGCTATTCCTCTTTCCAGGTGAAAACAGATCGCTGATGATATGAAGCGTGGAATCCCCTTCAATGTACACCTATCCAATCATCGGCCGCCAAAACCTGGCGGCGGGTATCCTCGTCCCTGACCCGGAGGCTGGAATCCGGGAGGGGGCTGGAAAGAGCCGGCTATAGGAAGAATTTGTTAGAATTGTCGCAAATTTTGTCCGGGGGAAGGGTAGAGCTTACGAGGACCACCTGCAGGAGCAAAGCCAGGAGGGGGAGCGAAACCAGCTGCGTCGCGAGGGAGTCAGTATTCTGCAAGTCACCGGATATCAGAGATCACTTACGAGGTCCACCGGGGGGTCCTCCACGACCGCCGAATCCGGGGGGCGGGAAACCACCGGGAGGGAAACCACCCATGGGAGGAGGGGGCCCGCCAACACCAGCAGCAGGACCACCGAGTCCAACGGGCAGGCCACGGCCAGCGGGCTTGCTGATACCAGGGCCGGCGGCGAGAGTCGCGGCAGCGCCAGCACCGCTCGGACCGGCTGCGCCGAGTCGCGCAGAGGGGTCGGCAGGAGGCGGCCCATCAACGGAGCAGGAAACAACCTGAGTACCGCGCACGATGGTGAGACCGAGAGTTCGCTTCTCCTCCGCTTCGACTTGGGTGTTGGCGGCACCGGGTGCGGCCTTTGACTTTCGCTTGGTACGGCGGAATTCTTCTGTGTCTGCGAGGACGAGATTCATGTGCTGTAGAACAAAATGAAAGTCAGCCCCAGGATTATTCAAGAGAGGCAGAACAGACGGACCTTATCAAATGCCAGCATCTGGCCGGTCATCTGTCGACCATCATTGAGCGTCACCCGCATCCGGTAGTTGATCTGAACACGTGTTAGATGGGATTGTTCTAAAATTTAGAAGCCTTCTAATCGAACTCACGAGGTTTTGCTAGAAGAGAGAAGTTAGCGACAGCCATTGAGCACACGAGTTGGGATGCACAGAGGGACCGATACTCACCATCTTGCCCTGCTTGTTGGCAGCCATCTTGCCTGAAATGCGCGCACGAATGCGACTTGAGCCCAAAAAGTAGTAAGACAGCGACGAGGCTCTCTTGACAGGAAGAAATCGAGCGAGACGCGGGATCCTTTACACGAGCTTAGCTTTGGGTTGCTGGACTCAAGTTCTGGATAGAGGATGACTCAGCAACTTTATCGCTTTAGGTAAGCGCCAAGCCTCTCGCTTCCGATTCCCGTGACTTCGGTCCCGTGACCCGAAGCCCACACAAACCACTTTTTGTGCGTTGCAGATTCCTTCGATCTCGTCGACAACCACCTCCACGCCCACACACCAACGCCATGGTATGTTACCAACCCAACACTTTCCCTCAATCGCATCGCACAGTCTAACGGACATGCAGTCGGACGCCAAGGACAAGAGCGCAAACCCCATGCGCGAGCTGCGCATCCAGAAGCTCGTGCTGAACATCTCCGTCGGCGAGTCTGGTGACAGACTTACTCGTGCCGCCAAGGTGCTCGAGCAGCTTTCTGGTCAGACCCCCGTCTACTCCAAGGCCCGCTACACCGTCCGTACCTTCGGTATCCGCCGTAACGAGAAGATCGCCGTCCACGTTACCGTCCGTGGCCCCAAGGCTGAGGAGATTCTCGAGCGTGGCCTCAAGGTCAAGGAGTACGAGCTCCGCCGCCGTAACTTCTCCGAGACCGGCAACTTCGGCTTCGGTATCTCCGAGCACATCGATCTGGGCATCAAGTACGACCCCGGCATTGGTATCTACGGCATGGACTTCTACTGCTGCATGTGAGTGCACCACCAACTGGCTCCTCAATAGAGAGAGCTCAGCACCCCGTCCAAACGGGAACAAGTCTGACAATTTTTCTATAGGACCCGCCCCGGTGAGCGTGTTGCCAAGCGCCGCCGCTGCAAGGCCCCCATCGGTGTCAACCACAAGATCAACGAGAACGAGACCATCAAGTGGTTCAAGAACCGCTTCGACGGCATCGTTCGGTAAATGTCCCAAGACATGTGAGGATGATGGGGGACGGTTGAACCTTGTGATTTACGATGCATCGAAGGGAGCCAAAAATTTCTCCGAAACAAAAACACGGCCCAGGACGCTCCTGTTCCCTGCGTCGGATATGGTGTTCTGAAACCTTTTCTATTTTTCTACCACGGCAACCAGGATAGGCGTGTTAGAGACATGAATCCACTACCTTGAACCAAATCTGCTCTCTCCTTTTCACAATGAAGGCTGCACGCGAGGTGTTGTTTCCCGCATAACCATTGTTGAAAAGGGCTGGCTGGCACTGGATTGATGTCCGTGTCTGGCCGCGGCTCACTTGACTTGGTCTCGGACCTCGTTGAAGAGTCGGGTCTCTTTTCCTCACAGCTTGCTGTGGTGGAAAAGGGTACCGCTTTCTGGCCTCTCTCTTGTCGTTGCTGTCTACACCTGGTGCCCTCTCTCCGTAGCAGTAGATCGTAGTCTGTATTGTTGTCTGTAGTGTTGTACTCTTTGAATATGCATTCCCTGCCGTCGTCCCATTACCATTCCACTCGGCTATCTCATTATTCTCACAGACACTAAACTTCTGCAGTTCCATCGGCGTCCCGGCCGATCGATCATCTCAAGCGAGCTTGCACTTGACCGAGCGCCCCGGTCGGTTGCCGAAGAACATTATCGGTATGCCAATCCAACCAAGAAACAATACACAATCATGTCCCGCTTTCCACAGCCTGATGAAAGCCATACCTATCTTTCATACAACTTTCGCATTGGCACTATCAATCCACAAATCATATATAATTTCTCAAATGTATCTCCAAGGTTCTAGACATTTTTTAAATCGTCATCCATGTCGAAGGCATCGCCATATCCTCTGTCGGGTGCAGGATCGAAATATGTGCGGAATGGCAGCCTGTGCGAATCAACCGGCAACCGAGTATTCTTACCGACACCTTTCTAACCCACTCCCGATATCTGAACACCTCGCACTGAGCAAAATTCGCTCATACGCCAATCTCGCTGCTCTTACTATTACCGCCGCTATCCATCCTCTCCTTTTCGTTCACCTTGAACCCCCCAGCACTCGTTACAGGCGAGCGTCTTGTTCTCTACGTCTCCGGAGCAGACGCTATCAGCTTCGTGGTCGCCTTTGATGCACCACCACTACTGAATTCTAAGCAGTAATAAATACGGATCTTACATCATCTAGACTCACACTACGTGCGGCCTCGCAGTAGATGCATAGGAATATACGGAGGTCCCGAATAGTGGACCTACACAGGTCCCATTACCCAGGTAGTTGGAACACTTCAGCGATCTACTATCCCAACAACGTCCGTTTCATTTAATCCAATCAACCAATCCCGCATTGACTACCACAAACCAAACACAGACCTCGAAAAGCAAAAAGATAAAAAACAGTAGAGTAACCTCAAAGAAACCACAGCCCTACTTCCCACGAGTATACCCATCCCACAACTTCGAAAAGAAACCACCCTTCTCCCGCTGCTCATTCCAACTAGCCCGACGCCCAGCCATAGAAGCATCCGAGCTGTCGCGCTTCTGCGTCTGCAAATTGGAGAACAGTCCCGCACCAGAGCCACCGCTGGAGCGACGGCGCTCGCTAACGGTCGGCGGGCTCTGGGGCTCGGCGTTTGCGTTTGCGTTCTGGGAGGATGTCGAGGTGTCGGAGCCTCTCTTTTATCTTGTTAGATGATGCCGTTATAAAATATAGGTTCGGGACTTACTCGACGGTTGTTCAGGTTGGCCGCCATCTCTGGTGTCAGGGCCCAGGATGCTCGGGAGGCGGGAGCTTTGGCGCCGCCGGGCCCCAAGGGATTGGCGTGCTCGTATCTGTCGCCGGGCTCGCCCCTCCAGTAGCGGCGGTTGTCCTTGTCGGTCATGTTGGAGATTTCGAAGAGGAGAAAGTCCGTGGTTGTGGGGTTCTAGTCTCTGGGACTATGGGCTGATGTGGGAGGAGGTTAGTGGGGGCAGTAAAGAAGGTGTGAATGTGAACGAGATAGGAATTAGGGTAGGAGACATGATGAGGTTGGGATGGCTGAGTCAAAGACGTCATTGAGCCGGGGTTCGGTATGCGGATGTGAGATTCATGGGGCTGATGTGATGTGTAATACACGTTCATAGTTTTGGAGAGATGTGATGGTGTACCTAGGAGAAGACATACCAGATGCTAGTTCGGATTATCGGATTTCTTCGATAATAATAGACGGTGCAT
Organism: Penicillium silybi; assembly: GCA_027569585.1. Lineage (NCBI taxonomy): Eukaryota > Fungi > Ascomycota > Eurotiomycetes > Eurotiales > Aspergillaceae > Penicillium > Penicillium silybi. The sequence continues at coordinate 347,099 of JAPDFI010000023.1, forward strand.
GGGAGGGGAAGCTCGGCTTTATATGGCCGACGAGCCAGGGTTACGGGGTGTCGCGTGTTACTCGATTCCTCGTTCTGCGGTATGACTGGCTACTCTGGCGGATTTGGCTGACTTTCTATGATCAACGTATACGTTGATTGGTGATGAATGCTGGGCTGTGATTAGTTGTGATGTTATTATCTGTGTGGCCTGGTGGCTAAGCTAAGAGTCCACCAGACCACGCAATTGATGCATTTGATTCGAGGTGAGACTCAAAAGGTACCTGTCTTCTCGGCGGAGTTTCTATAGTATATGATGTAGCTTTGTGTCGATGCACTGCGGTGCAACTTGACGTAAGAAGGAAATGCGGGGAAAGCTATCCCGTTAGTGGCGGGTCGATGTACCCGGTACTTCGGTTAGCGCCAAAATGTGCGCATAGAATAAGTACTGTGCACCCCACATCCAGGTCGATCGAGTCTCATCCAAACTTGCTGCATCATTATCTACAGGGATTTTGGGGATTTGATAGCCCCCGAAGTCACAGACTCCTGCTATAAAACATAATTCGCCACCAATGGCCGCAAAGAGCAATGTACCGAGTCTATCCGACAATAGATGAGTCAAGTCACTGCCCAAAGAAAGACATCTATCTACATCGAGTCTTAATCTACTCAACCAAACACACCATCCAAGCTACACCCATCAAAGCCTCGCCTTCTCATCCACATCCCTCAACTTCTTCCAAACCCTAACACCCTCATCCCACAACGGATCCCCCCTAACCTCCACACTCCCATCAGCCTTAAGCACGCGCACACCCTTCCCATTCGTCCCCCATCCAAAATCACCCCCACCGTTCACAAATCTAGCCAACGGTCCCACCAATGCCTCCCACGTACACTTCTTCTCCTTCTCCGTCAGTGCATCCCCATTCCCCCAAAACCACAACGGATAATCACTCGAATGCGTAACCCCCCACTCCGCCGGAATGCCCTTCACACACTCCGCCCTAAACTCAATCCTATACCTATGAATCAGCCTCGACGCATCCACTCCTGCCGTATTATCCGTCAACGCGTGGATCAGGCCCCGCTGCATGTGGTACACTTGCATATCGGCGTAGATCCGGCCCCAGGCGTCCGTGTCCCAGTCCTTAACCCCGGAAGGGAGTTTGCCGTCGGGGTAGTGGAGTGGGAGGAGGGCGTCGACAATGCGCTGGGGGTAGTCGGCGATTAGGCGGGTGCGGAGGGCGGAGAGTGTGTTGGATTTTGGTGGGAACCAGGTTGCGTAGAGGAAGCGTTCGTCGGAGCATTCGCCAAGGATGAGGCGGATGTTGCGGGAGAGGAGCTTTTTGGCAAAGGTGCCGTTGTCTAGAGATTGGAAGAGGGTTGGGAGGACGAAGGAGCCGTCTGTTGTTGGGCGGAATTGGTGGATTTGGATTTGTTTTGCGGCGTCGAGGAGTTGTTTTGCCGGTAGGGAGCGGAGACGGGCGAGTTTTTCGTTTGGGGAGAGCGATTGAGGGATTGAGAGGGCTGCGAGGAGCTGGTCGAATTGGGCTTGGGTATCGAGCGGCTGTTTTGGCTGTACGGCTGGGGAGTTGGAGTATATCACTGCCTGGCGGACAATGGCTTGGTTGTCTGGTTGGCGGAGGTCGTAGGCGAGTTGGTGGAAGACGGAGTTTGCGCCTAAGTCATCGTTAGTATGTGCCTGTGAATCGACGGGTTTCATCCTTACCTGCAGAATACCCCGAGATGCTGATATTCCCAGGATTTCCACCGAACAAACCGATATTCTCCTTCGTCCACTCCAAAGCCAGTCTCTGGTCCCAGAACCCATGGTTTCCAACAGTCTCGCCCACATCAGCAGCATCCTGCTCAAGCTCCGCCGAATACAAGAATCCGAACAGATTGACCCGGTATGCAGGCATAACAACGACAGCCCTGAAATCAGTCTCGCCGAGCAACGCCGCCGCATTGAAGCCATTAGGCGAGCCGAACTGAAGCCATCCACCATCTATTCTCATCAGCCTTTATCCAGCCGTCAATCGAAGGCCACTTACGGATGAAAATCACAACGGGCCAGCCACCCCGCGGTGGTGTCCCCGTTGGTACCCATACATTACACTGGAAGCAATCCTCGGACCAGGCTTCGGGTTTCTCTGGCGACAGGTCCAAGAAGCCGGGCTGCGGACATAATCCCGCTCCGCCATCACATACCCCAGGTGCATCCTTGCTGCCGTAGCTGAAGGATGACGGAAGCTTGCGGGCACGGCGCCAGCGTTCCACCGGTGGGAGAGCGTAGCGCACGCCGCCGAAGTAGTGGCATAGTTCCGAGTCGGCAAAGATGGTTGCGCCTTGAATGACCCCGCGGTGCGCGAGGGAGAGGATGTATGGGTGGTGGGTAGTTTCCATCTTGATTGAGTAGTTGGGTGTAATCTATAGCAGAGAGATGGAGCGTCGCTGGGGTAATTCCTGGACTCTGTTTTGCGTAGAATTGAGGACCAGGACAGCGCTCTGCTTTTATCGGTTATCAGAGGGCATTCCGCGGAATGCAGCGCAAGCCTCTTCTCGGATGGTGTAGCCGAGATAAAGGCAGTGGATCAGCTTATTGGTGATGCAGACGAGCGGATCGGCAATTTGGTTTTGGGCTTTGCGGGGAGTCGATAATGATCCGAGTCGGTAACTAAATCTGGTGCCGAGATAACAGCTAAAGGACATCTTCTGTTAGGAGCTCAAGCATTTCAAGCTTTACTCTACCGCCTAAATAGTTATAAAAGCTTGGTATACCAGCACTTGCTTTTCACGCATGCAGATACTACACTGTCAATCTCAAATGAGTACTACTACATTCCGGGCTCTGATAACTACTTCAACGGATTGAATAAGCTAAAAGGAAATACCATTCCTGTATAAATGAATCCAATAACCATAAAAAACCAAAGTCCCAGTGGGAAACCAACGCTAGACTATCATTCATATCTTTGCGCATCAAGGTCGTGCGCGTCTTATACACAGAAGCCAATCCCATCTGCGAATTTTTTACGCCTTGCCAATCCTGCAAATCAGGTCTTGGCCGTCGACAGAATCGCCTTCCTTGACCTGGAGGCCGGAAACCTTGCCGCTGTGAGGAGCAGAGATGACCATTTCCTAGAAAAGTTAGTTTTCGCCCCGTGACTAAGGATTGAACGTGTCTTACCATCTTCATAGCGCTCAGCACCGCGATAGGGTCACCCTTCTTCACCTCGTGGCCGTCGTGTACACGAATCTCAACGACGACACCGCTCATGGGCGCGCCAACCTGGCTACTGTCGGCGGCGTCGGCCTTGGGGCGAGCAATGTTATCGACGGAAGCCTTCTTGTCGTCGACGCTGACCTGGCGGACTTCACCGTTGACCTCGTAGAAGACCTCCCGCTGGCCGGTCTGCTCGGAGAGCGGGCCGATGGCCAGAAGCTTCAGGATCAGGACCTTGCCCTTCTCCAGCTCGACGTTGAACTCCTCGCCGATCTCGGGCCTGGCCAGGAAGAAGCGAGTGGGCAGCACGGACAGGTCGCCGTACTTCTGCACGAACTTGCGGTAGTCCTCGAACACCTTGGGGTACATGGCGTAGCTGGCCACGTCGCATTCGGTCACGGTGCCGAACTTCTCCCGGAGCTGGTTCTTGATTCCGACCAGATCAAGAGGCTCCAGGAACAGACCAGGGCGCTTCTCAAGCTTGCGGCGGTCACGGAGGGCCTTGGAGCGCAGGGGCTCGGGGAAGCCTCCGAAGGGCTGGCCCATTAGGCCCTCGAGGAACTCAAGGACGGAGCCGGGGAAGTCCAGCTCGCCCGCGCGCTCAATGACGTCCTCGTGGGTCAACTTGTTGGAGACCATGAACTGGGCCAGGTCACCGACAACCTTGGAGGTGGGAGTGACCTTGACGATATCGCCCAGAAGGTGGTTGGCCTGCTCGTAGGCCTTCTTGGTCTGGGCCCACTGCTGGCCCAGACCCAGCTGGCTGGCCTGGAAGATCAGATTGGTCAGCTGGCCACCGGGGATCTCGTGCTCGTAGACCTCGGGATCGGGGCCGGTCAGACCAGCCTCGAAGGGGGAGTAGAGCAGACGGAGCTGAGCCCAGTAGGAGTCCAGGGCGCGGACCTGAGCCGCGTCAAGCTGGGGGTCGTACTCGGTGCCGGCAAGCGAGGCCAGGATGGCACCGATGCTGGGCTGCGAGGTCATACCGGACAAGCTGTCGGTGGCGGCATCGACGGCGTCAGCGCCAGCCTGGGCACAGGCAATCATCGAAGCCACACCGGTACCGGCGGAGTCGTGGGTGTGGACGTGGATGGGAAGGTCGGGGTAGCGCTCACGGATGGTGCCGACCAGCAGGCGGGCAGCTTGGGGTTTCAGAACACCGGCCATATCCTTGATACCCAAAACGTGGGTGCCCAGCTTGACGATACGCTCAACCAGGGAGAGGTAGTACTCGAGGTTGTACTTCTTGGCGGGGTTCAGCATGTCACCGCTGTAGCAGATGGTGGCCTCGACCACACCGCCAGCCTGTTGAACGGCCTTCATGCCGACCTCGAGCTGGTCGACGTCGTTAAGAGCGTCGAAGACACGGAAGATGTCAACACCGTACTTCTTGGCCTGCTTACAGAAGTGGTAGATGGCGTTGTCGGGGAGGGAGGAGTAGGCCACACCGTTGGCGCCGCGCAGCAGCATCTGGAAGGGAATGTTGGGCACGGCCTTGCGGAGCTTGCGCAGACGGTCCCAGGGGTCCTCGTAGAGGAAGCGCATGGCGACGTCGAAGGTGGCTCCACCCCAGCACTCCAGACTGTAGGCGTTCTGGAGAGCGTGGCTGGTCTCGTGGGCAATGTTGAGCATGTCGATGGTACGCACACGAGTAGCGAGCAGCGACTGGTGGGCATCACGCCAGGTGGTGTCCATAAGGAGGCAGCCCTTGTTGGCGCGCACAGCCTTGGCGAAGGCCTCGGGGCCCTGGGAATCGAGAATCTGCTTCCAACCCTTCTGGCAGGGCTGGGAGACGTCGATGGTGTTGCCCGAGGCATCCTTGAGGACGGGTTTGATGATCTCGCCCTTGAACTTGGGCTCGCCGATCTGGCCCTTGATGCTGCTGCCGTTGACGGCAACGTCACCCAGGTAAGTGAGCAGCTTCTGGGCACGGTTCTGAGAGCTGACCAGAGCGAAGAGCTCAGGGGTGTCATCAATGAAGGTGGTCCAGCAGGTACCATCGATGAAGGTGGGGTGACTCAGCAGCGAAGCAAGGAAGGGAATGTTGGTCTTGACACCGCGGATACGGAACTCGACCAGGGCACGCAGCATCTTGCGGCGCGAGATCTCGTAGGTCGAGCCACGGCACGTGCACTTGACCAGCATAGAGTCATAGTGAGGGGTGATGATGGCACCGGCGAAACCGTTACCACCGTCCAGACGGACACCGTTACCACCGGCAGACCGGTAGACCTCGATCTTACCGGTGTCGGGGGAGAAGCCCTTCGAGGGGTCCTCGGTAGTGATACGGCACTGAATGGCGAAACCGCGAGTGGAGATGCGGTCCTGGGTCAGACCGAGCTGCTCCAGAGTAGCACCGGCGGCGATCTGGATCTGGGCAGCGACGATATCGATGCCGGTGATCTCCTCGGTGATGGTGTGCTCGACCTGGATACGAGGGTTGATCTCGATGAAGTAGTAGCGGTTCTGCTGGTCGACCAGGAACTCGGCGGTACCGGCGTTGCGGTACTTGACGGACTTGGCCAGCTTGACAGCATCGGCCAGAATCTTGTCGCGGGTCTCGACGGGGAGGTCCTTGGCGGGAGCAATCTCGACGACCTTCTGGTGGCGACGCTGAACGGAGCAGTCACGCTCGAACAGGTGGACGACGTTGCCCTGGTTGTCACCGAGCAGCTGGACCTCAATGTGCTTGGGCTTGTCGAGGAAGCGCTCGACGAAGACGGTGCCGTTGCCGAAGGCAGTGCGGGCCTCGGAGGTGGCACGCTCGAAGGAGTCGCGAAGGGAGGCCTGGTCGCGGACGACACGCATACCACGGCCACCACCACCGAAGGCGGCCTTGATGATGATGGGGAAGCCATACTCGTCGGTGAAGGACTTGACCTCTTCGTAGCGCTCGACGGGACCCTCCGTACCGGGAACAACCGGGACCTGGCACTTGATGGCCGCCCGACGGGCAGAGACCTTGTCACCCAGGGCATCGATGGTGTCGGCGGTCGGGCCCACGAAAACGATGCCCGCCTTCTCGACCTTTCGGGCAAAGTCGGCGTTTTCCGAGAGGAAACCGTAACCGGGGTGGATCAGGTGCACGCCGTGTTCCTGGGCGATCTTGATGATCTCGTCGCCGGCCAAGTAAGCACCGACGGGGGTGTACTGGCCGCGTTTGCCGATCATGTAAGCCTCGTCGGCTTTTTGACGGTGCATGGACAGGCGGTCCTCGTGGGAGAAGACGGCCACCGTCTGCAGGGACAGCTCGTGAGCCGTTCGGAAGATACGAATGGGGATTTCACCACGGTTGGCAACCAGGATCTTCTGGAAGTGCATGATGGTCGAGTTGGCACGCAGGCGCCGGTGAACGGAGTCCTGGTGGTGCTCCGCGTGGTCCTCAATGAACTCGACATCATCGATGGCATCCTCCGGCTGGCGGTGCGGGGCAGCCATGATGGAAGGCGGGGGTGGAGGAAAAAGTGAGAGAAGGGGTTGAGTTATACGGAATCTGGCGGAAGTCAGTCAATTCCATCCAATTCATCGATAATTGATGCCGTTCAATCGCATTCCAGAGTGACTCACCTAGAAGCACGAAGTTCTAAACTCCAGGCCGATCTCGGCAGAATGCAGCGCAATCGCTTGCACCAGGGATGGCTATTAGGTAGTGATCCCCGGATTGCAAAGAATTGGGAGGAAGAAAAAAGCTGAAAGCCGAGGGACCAAGGGAAAAAAAAAAGAAGGAAGGGGGGCCAAGATAAAGGAAGGAGGGGGGCAGATAGGATCACGAGGAGAGAGATCTGCAGCAGCTTTTCCGGGGGTCGCTGACTCCCGCAATGAGGTAACACTTCCTTTCTTCACCGGTACACCGTTCGACTCTATGGGTTGTCTACCAGAGTTTCAAGTTTTTTTCTCTTTTTTTTTTTTTTCCTCCCTGTTCCTGTGACCCGGCGGGGCTTTCTTATGTATTTCTATTATCCCTACCAACCTCAAGAGGTAATATTCCCCTCAATCTACCTTGGCGATTTCGGCGATATCTTCCCCCGATGATCTCATCGAGCCTTACATCCACATCGCGACGTGATCGGGTGGATTAGGCCCAGCACAACCTCGGGCCCTCGGGCCACCCAGCCTTCACGTTGGTCATTGCTGAACCCTAGTTTGACGGGAGTCCAAAGTCGGGCTTCCAGATTCCAGAGTCCAGAATCGCCTGCTCACCCGTCAGGACGGATATCGACGGGAAACCCTGAAGAGGGTCCGGGGAAGACTCGGAGAACTCTCGACATGTGCAGTTTCCAACTCCATACACCAATCACGACTGCCAATCGATCACGCCGTGCTGGCCGTCGTTGTGCCCTGAACGGTTCACCTCGGGGAAAGTCATTCCGACTCCCCCATACCCTTTCCCCATGCTTATACATAGGAATCCCATCTGTTCCGATTGTCACTCCGGGTTTGACTCATTCCAATCCTCTATGCCCCGTTACGGCCTTGCGGTCCTGCAATCCCGCCCGCCGATTTCCGTAGTCATGTGTGCCATTCCCTAGAGGAAGGGATCTCCTAGCGATCTCCTCATTTTGCTCCGAACTCCCTACGCCTGCCCAGCCGCCTCTCGGTGTCCCCATCCGACTGACGGTGAGGACCGCCTTGGGGATCAATGGGGGACACAATGGGAGTCACGTTTCGAATTCTGCACAATCCCCTTGCTCATCTCAACTTGGCACGCCGGTGATCTCCCGTTCTGGCATACTTTCCCAGTCAAACTCCCAAGCCAAGCGGGGCCAAGTAAATACCAAGAACCGCGGCACACAAGGTTGAGTGAGTTTTACATTTTACATGTAGACGCGATATCCCTGCGGTGCTCAAAAATGCGATTGGTTGCTGCAGCACCTGAACTTGCTAGAGTATCTACTAGACTTTGACCTGTTTGATGTACTTATACACCGGCCTTCTACAATAGGTCGAATGCCCGATGATAAGCAGGAAATCTCGCTCAATCATTGCCCGAGTTCTCTTATCTCACGACGACCGCAACGTCAACCCTCTCGTCCTGCATCCGCGTCAGCTTGGCCTGCTTTGAATTCCGGTTTTTCGCTATTTGCAGAGCTGGGGACGGGGCTGTTAACGGATAAATTCACTGCCACAGTTCTTCTAATGGCGTAGGCTCTGAGATCTGTTACACCCACGTAGCTACCCTTCTCCACGGGGTAAATATATCCCCGGACTCTCTTCTGTCCCATCTAGCTGGGCCGGGACTGCATAGAGCTAGTTACGTATTCTAATAGTCCGAGGTGCCTGCCTCATGACCTCCAAGGTTGAAGAATCCAGAGAGTACAAATTAGGCGATCGCAAAGCAAAGAACAAGACCCAAGATCGCAACATTCCGTCGACTCCGCCGGCCAAGACGCCCTGTCCTACGCTCGGAGCGATGCGAAACCCGCCCGCTGGGCATTCTCCTCCCTCGCAGTTCGGCGAACTATTTGCCTCCGTGCAAATAGTTGCGAATGATGTACCTTGGCGTCTTGGCAGCATAAGATTCTTCATGCGATCGTCCTTGGCAGTCTCAGAATTTATGCACCTAGATAGCTACGGGACCGGGGTGTAAAGTCGAGAACGCAATGCCATTAACTGTGAAACCACGGTTCAGGCCGGGCGAAAAAAGGATCAAAGCCTATCAAATACATTGGAGTAATAAAAGGAAAAAAAAAAGGTAGAAGTAGAGAACCAAATTAACGGGCATCAAGTCCCTCCACTGTGCGACCTGCCCGTCCCCGTTTCGTCTTTTGCTCGCACCAAGAGGTCATCACGTCGCTTTATGTTACACATAAGAAAAAGAAAACAGCAGAAGGAATCAAGGGATCTAGAATGCTCGGTAGCCGGTGGCCTGGGGCGTGATGCCGTTGGCTTGACCGTATGGCATGGGGCTGGCAGGCGGGGCGGGACCCTGGGTCAGCATCAGCCGCGAGCCTCCCAGGATGGGAGTGTTGTCCTCGGCCTGGTGCGTCTTCTCCTTGGATTTGCGCTCCTCGTTGTCCTTCTTCAGCATCTCGATCGTGCGGGTCTGCTCGCACAGGAAGTTGATCATGTACGGCATGGTGAAGTCGTGCAGACCCTTGCGCCATGAGATCTCCATGATCACGTCGGGGCGGATCAGGTCGTAGCAGGCATAGAGCATACCCACGTAGCACTCGCGGCTGCCAATGTCGACGAACTATTTTCATGTTAGCTGGATTATGGAAGAAGTAACGATAAGGAACACTTACGTAGCGGAGGAGGTCCTCCACCACCTCGGACTTGGTGGAGATGGCGGCCGTCTCGATGGCGTCCTTGTACAGCTTGTCCTGCTTGGACAGTGCGATCGACTTCTCCCAGCGCTTGTTGTTGCGGTAGATGCTGGCAGCAATCTGGCGGAAGAAGATAAGGTCGTGCTTCTCCAGGCGCTGGGCGAGATCCACGGCATCGAAGTTGTCGTAGTTGTCCACGGAGTCGCGCAGAGTCTTGTAGTCCTCCTCCTCGATCAGCAGCTCGTTGATAGCGTCGTTGACGGCCCGCTTGTTCTGGGTCTGAACGTTGAGCAGGAAGGGCTTGATCAGGGGAATGTTATCGGAGCTTTGGAAGATGCGCACGACACGGTTGACATCGATACGCGGGGTGAGGACCTGGAGCAGGTCGGTGATGAGAAGGGGCTGCTCCTGCAGGTAGAAGTTCAGGGAGCGGTAGTAGATCTCCAGGTTGGCAACCTTGACAACAATGTCCTTGAACGAGTGGTGCTCCCAGGCATCGGCAGCACGCTCCATCATGGCCAGAGCGGCGTTGTCCCACTCATCGTAGTGGCAGTACAAGAAGACCAGCTCGGGCCAGAGGTTAGCCTCCTCGCAGGCACGAATCATTTTGGGGATGTTGATGCGGGACCAGAAGAGCTTCAGGTGCTCCATCACACGATCGGGGTGGTACTTGGTCAAAGCAATGCCCAACTCGGTGAACATACCCATGTGAGCACGCTCCAGACCGAGACCGGCCTCCAGGACGGCGATCAGCTCGTCGAAGTAGCCGTTTCGCTCGTACTGGCGAACCAGGGCCTGCAACTCCTCGGCGTGGACAATGAGGTTAAGACCGCAAATCTGGGCAAGACGGAACTCCTTCTTGTCAACACAGGCCTCGTTAACCTGCTTCCAGACCTTGACGCTGTTGGCCTTGCGAGCACACTCAACGGCAGCCTGGTAGTCCTCAAGATGCACCAGGGTAGTCGCCAGCTTAGCCCAGTTGGAGATGCTGGTGTAGAAGATCTTGGCTGCCTGGTGGTAGCCCTCCTCGTAGGCCTTGTCACCAGAAGCCTCGATGTTGGCGACGTTGGTGGAGCGGAGGAAGTCCTCAAGCTCGGGAAGCTGATCCAGACGGGCAAAGCAGAAGGCGAGAGCAGTGTCAATAGCCGGCTCACGCAGGGTCTTACGGGCCATGCGGAGGAACTTGACGAGGTCCTCATCCTTACCGGCGTGAGTGGCTGTCTCAATGACTTCGTTGTAGTTGGAGGGGTCACCGGCACGGATGTACGACTCGATCGAGTCGGAGATACGGAGACCGTCGAGCTGGGCCTTGGCAACCTTGCTCCAAACCTCGGGCAGCTCAACGCGCTCAGCGAACTCCTGAGCGCGGTCGATGCTGACGATCTGCTCAACCAGAACGTTGACGGCAGCGAGGTAGTTGTTGACCTTCTTGTAGATCTCAAAGGCCTCCTCATACAGACCAACGCTGATACACATCTCGGCGATCTCATCAGCAGAGAACTCATTGAGCTGATGAATGTAGTCCATCAGACGACCCTTGTCGGCCTTGGCGGCAGTCAACATTAGCAGGTTCTGCAAGCTGGTGTTGTCGCTGAAGGGCGAGGGCTCCAGAATGATCTTCTCGAGCAGCTCGATAAGCTCACCGGGGAGGTCGGCATCGAGGAAGCACTTGACCGCCACAGAAACCTTGTCGGGCTCAGTCGACTCCGGGACAGCAGTAGCAATAACCTGGTCCACGAGGGAGCGGCGGTGGACATTGTTCTCGCTGAGAACGAAGTTCCAGATCTCGGGGTCGGCACGCTCAACGAGGTACCGGGCTTGGGCACGGTACATGGAGTTCTCGTTGGTGATGCTAATCAACTCCAGATCATTCTGGCCCTTGTGGTAGGCAATGTACGCCAGGTTGGGATCACGCTTCTCGCAGTACTTTCCGACAGTCAAGGTGTCGTACATGTCGTTCTCCTTGAGGAACTTCTCGGGGTTGTTGTTGCTATCGATGTAAATCTTCGCAAGAGCATTGTAGACGGCCTGCTGCTGGTTGCCACTAGCAAGAGTAGCCTCGAGGAAGGGTAGAAGCAGCTTGAGACGGTTGCGGCTCTCAACCTCGTTGACAAGCTCATCGATAGGGATCAAAGAGGGATCCACGCTGTTGAGGAGGCCCTTGATGATGTTTTCATCACAGTCGACATCAAGGAGACCACCGATCACAGCAGGGGCGCGGGAGGGGTTGACGCGCTGCACGTACACCTCAATAGACTTGAACTGCTGGTTCTGGTAGAGGTAAAGAACCAAGTCGTGGATGAAGTTGAAGCGGTCGCAAACGATGATGAGAGGGAGCTGCTCAGTCAGGTGGGCCTCCTTCAGGAAGTTCTTGACCTTCTCGGCGTTGTAGTAGTTGCTCTCACGGCAAATACGCTCGACCTCGGTAATCTGGTTCATCGCAGTGGCGGCCTCAATGTACTTGAAGTGCACCTCGGGGTCCTCACTGAGGTTGACGATGCTGCCAAGGTAGTAGTAAAGACCCTCGGCGGTACGGTACTTCTCGAAGAGATCGATGAGACGGTTGGCACCGAGCAGGTCAGAGAACTTGGTAGCGACTTGAACAACGGACTGCAGGTTCTGGCGAATATTCACCTCCAGCATAGTGTCCAGGCACTCAAGAGTCTGCTCCACAGACAGACGGCCGAAGTAGGCCATCAACCACTCGGGGCTCAGCTTGTCAGTGCGGACAATGTTGCGCTTGATCACGGACGGGTCATCAGTGTTCTCCAGGGCGCGCTGGATGAGACCGGCGTTCTCGCAAAGCTGCGAGATGCGAGGGCGATCGTAGTGAGTGAAGATCTCGTTGCCCAGAATGGCGTCCGCAACCTGCGGGGCGTTGACAAGATTCATCTCCAGAAGCCGGGTCTGCAGGGCACCCTGCTCAGGCTTGTTGTCCTTCAAGGCATCCAGCAGGAAGGAAGTGGCCTGCTGAATCATGTTCTGGGACAGGAACACATCCACAACCCGGTCGAGATCAACGAGGGCACCGGTCTCCTCGTTGGCAAGCTGAGTAGCGAACTCCGCACCCTTCTCGGGGTTCACCCGCACGATGTGCTGCAGAAGCTGGGTGTAGTCGGGCTGGTAACCCACTTGCTTGGAGTAAGCGAGGATCTTGTCGAACTGACCAGTCTCGGCAAATCCGGCAACAACCTTGTGGGGGATGTTGGCCTGAAGGTAGACGCTCAGGGCCAGAGGCATGTCGTATGGCCGAATGATGTCTCCGAGCTCCTCGGAGGACTCGAGCTTGTTCTCGCGCATCCACTTCTCTAGCAAGTGTTTGCGGTTCTGTTGCAACACAGGTCGGACGAGCTCCACACTCTCGTATCGGTTCAATGAGCCCTTGTCAAGCAGCATACCGAAGTACTGCAAGATGACCGACATCTGACCGGTCTGAGGGGCGTTCTTGAAACGGTTGATCGTCTCGGGGGTACGAAGGAATCCGCGGGGAGAGTTGGCAGCGACCTTGGCGGCCTCGGAGAAGTTGCCCGAGTTGATGAGAGTGTCGAATTGCTGCTGGTAAAGGTGGTCAGCCCCAGGGAGTCCGGCCCTGGAGGCAAGCTTGACGGCAAGACCCGACATGGCGGGGTTGTTCATCAAGTAGTCAATAATGGTGCTCTCGTCAACGCTGACGGACAGAACCTGACCCTTACGGTTGACACCAACCAGACCCGCTCCATCGTTATCCGCAGCAGTGGTGAAAATCGTCTCGCTGGAGATGCGGTTCATGAAAATGCAGGTACCGGTCTCGAGATCGTAGAGGTGGATGAAGCCGTACTTGGTGACGAGGTAAACCACGTCGTACTTGGAGGACACCTGCATCGCCACAGGGAAGTCATTGACGGCTTCCTGGGGGAAGTACACCTCCACGGCCTTCTTCTGGAATCGCGGGTTTGGCTCTTGGTGATCGATCTCGGCAATCTGCAGCTTGGCACCGGTCGGGGATCGAACGGCGAAGGTGAAAAGGTGGTGGGGGAGAGGCGAGCCCTCAACGTTAATGTCGGCAAAAGCAGCAGCATGGCCCTCAATGAACTGGGAGATCCCGCGCTCCTTGGAGTAGAGCTGCATCGATCCCGCCACGCGACCCTGCTGTTGACTGATACCGACCAAGACCATCCACTTCTCCTCGGAATTGACGCGGTAGTTGATAATTTGGCACCCCTAAAAATAGAGCACAAGTCAGTAAGCACATTGGGCAATCGCATGAAATCACACACGGAGCACACATACAGCAAGGTTGGGGAGTCGGTCAAACACCTTGACCGGGTTCTGCTGAGTGGCATCGTAGACGTCCCAGTGGTAGACGGAGGTGTCGGTGACCAGACCGAGAGACTTGTCGCTGAACCACTTCCAGTACGCAATATCCTCGTTCATCACGGCCGACTTCAGCTTTTGCTTCGCCTCGAGGTCGAAGATCTGAACTGTGCGGCCTTGGGCCTTGAGAGCAATGATGTTCTTGCTCCAGTGCATGATTGCACTGTCGGCGTTGATCGGCCGCCGCATGACCTCATTGTTGTTCTTCAAGTTAACAATGATGACTTGTGGCTTGTCATCCTCGTCGAGCTTCTGGCGAACGCAGACGTAGTGATCCGATTCGAGGGTCTGTTTACGCGATGGCGCTTCATTAGCCACGTCCTGATCACTGCTTGTTTTGGTCCGGGCGATTGATCACTCACACATTGGTTGAAGCCAATGGAGCTTGGCTAGAGAGCGGAGAAGACGTCAGTAAGGAGACTTGATAGCTTGGGGCAGTCTTCCGGGAGGGCCGGAGTATCCGTCGCGCATCGGGAGCTGATCGCGAAGCCGCTTTCCGGGAGAGGGCGAAAGGTGAGACATACCGATATGCCAACATTGGTCAACTTTAGAGAAGCGAGCCGTTAGTATTCAAGATCCAACGATGGGGCGCAAGTGAAGCGCGACGTACATTGACCAGTTCTGTGAACTTGATAGGCAGCGGTGCCATATTTACTTAGGCCGCAGCACGACCTTGACCACCCAAGGAAACGCCACGCAAGGAAAACCGAATTGGAAAGGAGAAAGAGTGATAAGAAAGGAATCAGGAAAGAAGGAGAAGATGGGGGGAGGAGAGTGAGGGGGATAGGGAATCTGAAGAAGCGGAAGTGACCTCAGGAGGTCCGCTGTTGTCGTTGCTGAGGTGTCGCTTATGGGGTGTCACGTGAGACAGGGGCACGGGGCTGCGTCATTGAACGAGAGCGACAGTATCGTCGTGCATAGATATCTCCGAGATGTGAGAGGGTGTCTCTTTCAGCTAAGATGGATTTTCATACGGAATTTGCCCGTGCATCTTTATCTGGAGAAAGAGTCCCTCATTGCTGTCATGTACTCTCACCCGAGTCTCGACTCTTCGAGTACTTCGTGTCTCCACCGCCGAAATCTCCCCTTCAACCCTTCCCATTCCACGCGGATAGAGCATTGACAATCCATTAACAAGACCTCTTTGAAATATCCTCAGAAACACCATTGTAGAAATGTCCGAGGAGATAATCTACATGATCAATACAAGACTCCGGCAGTTTAACATTACCGGGAAGCTGTTCCAAGGTTGGTACGACTGTCAACCACAGATCCACTAGACAGGTCTGCACATGCCACACGCTTCCTAGGTTCAAGTATTATAGAAGTTGAAATAGTATAAGATGGCTCAATTATATCCTCATGTACTATGATAGACCTGAATCCAATTCTCCTGCTTGCAACCTGGCATCGGGTGCCGCGTTGTGATAGGGGCGGGTGGGCCTTTTGGCCTTTTGGACCTGACCCTCTTGGCAGACATTCCACGCCTCAAGCCCTCAACCCCGCGCGTGGACACGCGAACTTGGTTCCACAAAACAGCCTGTGCATACTATCGAACGAGATAAGGCTTGACTGAACTCTGAATACTCCAAGGTACCCTTACAGGACAGCAAAAAGCGGGCAACATCACCCGGGCGCTCTGAGTCGCATCTTATTACCGCCACTCCCTCAGCCATTGAAAGGTCTCCGCACTCCTCGAGCCTGTTTTACGGACAATATCCGTGTTAACAGGGCCAGTGTCTTGCACAGACATCCGTTTTGAAATTTATTCCCTGTCGCTTGACACTCGCACCATTGGCTCATCAACACCGAGGTCCCGATCTCGCCCAACCGGCCATCTCTTCCCCAGGGCAGCCAAGGCCGAGAGTATGCCGGAGTCAGCCTCTCTCCACGCTAAGCCATCGTCCAAGAAGCGACATGCGGGATATATATCGTATGGCGTCCTGGTATTGGAGGGGCACGGATGGCCCAGACCTTGGCACCATCTTGGCCTGGCGGAGTGGCAACTCCCCGCGTGGTCTTTCGGGATATGTCTGCGATTATCGGCACTTCGGTATAGATCACGAAGATGATGCGGAAGCACGATGCGGGGTTGGACGGTTGTAGAGCTCGTATAAATAGGTAGAGAAAGCCGGGGTCATGATCCGAGCCGGAGTGTACAAGATTCACTCGAGTTCATTGTCTCTTCTCCGTAGACCGAATCCTCTACAGCTCCCCACAGATGACTTCAAACGAGCGGGCAGAGCCCATCGCCAAGGGCATCCTGCCTACCGCTGTTCAGTCCTTCAAAGATCTCTTCATCTGGAAGCAGCGCGTTGAAGTCATCAATGAGTTTGGCGAATCTCACGCAGAGTGGCAGTCTCCAGAGCCGCTCAAGAATCCAATCAGTCTGATGGCCCAGCTCTCTGCTCGAGACTGGCTTTTTTTCCTGGTCGGACTAGCAGCATGGACTGCTGATGCCTTTGACTTCCACGCCCTCTCTATTCAAACCAAGAAACTTTCCGACTACTATGACCGATCCAAGACAGATGTGACCACTGCCATCACTCTCACTCTGCTCCTCAGAAGCGTTGGTGCTGCTCTCTTTGGACTGGCCGGAGACAAATATGGTCGTAAATGGCCAATGGTGGTGAATATGATTGTTCTTGGGGTGCTGCAAATTGCCACCATCTACAGTCGTACTTTCCAGCAGTTCTTGGCGGTGCGCAGTCTTTTTGGTCTGTTTATGGGAGGAGTGTATGGAAACGCTATCGCCATGGCGTTGGAGCATTGCCCGTAAGTGTTTGATATTGCGATGAAATATACTCAAACTGATGTGTCCTTTACTAAGTGTCAATGCTCGTGGCCTCATGTCCGGAATCCTACAGCAAGGGTACTCCCTGGGATATGTGTTTGCAGCCTGCGCCAATCTCGGTGTAGGTGGCTCAACAGAGAGCTGGAAAACGGTGTTTTGGATTGCAGGTAAGCAAGCAATTGTCAACGATGCTGCCCCATATTGACATTATTTTAGCCGGTATCTCCATTGGCGTTGGTCTTCTGCGCATTGCGTTCCCAGAATCGAAGCAGTTCCTCGAGGCCAAGAAAGCCGGCAAGCGAAATGCAAACGCGGTCCACTTTTGGAAGGAGACCCGATCCATGCTGGCCAAGGAGTGGCGCCTGTGTGTTTATTGTGTCATTCTCATGACCTGGGTGAGTTCGAAACCGCGCCCGATTCCCATACCATGTAATGCGGTCTAACAGAAATACTCTACCTAGTTCAACTTCTACTCTCACACATCCCAAGATTCCTACACCACATTCATGCTCACCCAGAAAGAGCTCGACAACTCCGGTGCCTCACGGGCCTCGATCCTCATGAAGACCGGAGCCTGCGTGGGTGGGACAATCATTGGCTACTTGTCTCAATTTGTAGGCCGCCGGCGTGCCATCGTTGTCGCTGCTCTGATGTCTGCAATTATCATCCCCGCATGGATCCTCCCAGAGGGGGAACGCGCTTTGAGTGCCACCGGATTTTTCATCCAATTCTTTATTCAGGGAGCGTGGGGTGTGATTCCAATTCATCTGAACGAGTTGTCTCCTCCGGCATTCCGATCCTCTTTCCCAGGTCTCACCTATCAACTTGGGAACATGATAAGCTCGCCCTCTGCCCAGATTGTGAACGCTATTGCTGAATCTACTTGGGTAACTACAGCATCAGGCGATCGTGCGTCGGCTTATGGGCCCGTTATGGGCATTGCCACCGCCATCATTGCTCTTGGTATCATGTTTACCACTGCCCTTGGGCCCGAGAAGCGCGGTCGTCGCTTTGAGACTGCTGTCGCTGGCGTGGAGGACTTGGCTCCCACCAAGAGCCTGGATTTGGAGGCCGGTGGCGATGATAAGGCAATGGATGAGATGGTGGAGATGGCTGATCAGAAGAAGTAAGCGGATGGGAACCGTGCTTGCACAAAAAGGAGACTAGATGACATGAAGCGGAACCGATCTACATAGCACACCTAGTGTGATGTCGATCGTACCGTGGTCTATTTTCGTTGGTATACACTTAGCCTGTCCGTTCCCTTTGCAACTTCATAAGACCGAGCCGGTGTAGCATATAGTATTCTGCGGAAATCGCCATTCTCGAGATGCTCGGTAGCTTCCTCTTTACCGTCATCACCCACCTTTCCTTGCACTACACCGTCTCCCCCTTGAGACAGCAAATTCCAATGAACTCCCTTGAGCCCCCAAGGCGGCCCGGGAAGGTTAAGGTCTTTGTATAACGGGAACTCAAGGCAGATAAGAAGACCGCCGGGCTTGATGATACGGGCCATACTCCTTGCCCAATCCTTACGTTGTTCTGGGTGGAGAGCACATAGAAACTGAGAAACGGTGTTAACGGTCCCGAGTGCAGAGATCAGCGGAATTTTGGCTCACCGTATAGTCATACGCGATATCAAACATGATTGAGTCATCTGTATCTCCTTTGAAGTCCCATTCGGTGGAAAAGAAGTCCCCTTTCAGAAAGGTCGCAGAACCAGGCGAATCTGGTCGATGCTGTTCGGTTGCGAAATGATAGGCAGACGGGCTTTTCATTTCAGCCAATGTGTAAGCCTGAGCCTCTTTGACAGCCGTTTCCGAGATTTCTAGTCCGTATGCATCGAATCCATGTAGTGCAAGCATCACCACGTCATATCCTCGTCCACAGCCCTGTTGCCTCGGCAGTTAGCGGCAGAGATATGGGGGTGGGACTCTGAAATCATAACAAGAGGCAACTTTACCGGAACGATGGCTTTCTTTCTTGCACCATCGAGAGTAAAAGGGCTTAGGAGATCGCTCTTCTGCTCGACAATATCCACCAAGGCTGGTGATGCCTTGCCCCGGTCCCATAGACCACTTTCACCCGAGTCCCATAGGCTAGACCAGCCTGCCCCATGATCATGAATCGATCTCAGTTATAGTTAGCATGTTATTGCGATCCGATGAAAGGCATCCGAAGCGTTCAAGATAACTCGACATAGCACGAAGCCGCTCACCGATTTTTGAACGTTTTAAGCAGACGGCCCCCTTCCCTCTCTCCTTGGGTATTTGGTTGAGACATGCAAGATGAAACAGCCTCGAGGCTTCGAAATGCGCTCGGATTTCCTGATTGAAGATGGTGGAAGTTTAAACAAGGCCGAGCCTTTCAATGGCCAATCACGTGACCGAATACAGCGGAACCGTGAGCGTTGACTCAAAAAGGTTTAGAACCCGAGGAAATAGTATTGAAGAATACAAAAGAATCAGAGCATATGAGAGCAAGCCATTTTGGTTGGTGATCCAGGTAGATACAGATTACGAGATTTTACTTTCAGCCCACAGCTGCCTTCCAGACTTGGATATCTCAAGGCGTGGGGTATCCGTTTTGGCTGCAGTTGAAGTCTCAACGGTCATGCGACCTCTAATTTTTTTTTTCTTTTTCAAGTAAAATGTAAATGCTGCGAGATATGTATCCACTCAGACTGATCGACCTGCTCGGCCATTGCTGTGCGGAGTTAATGCAACATCCGTGCTAATGTCCGAAGCTCTTGAAGACTGTCTCCATTGCCTCAAGTCTCTGACGGAATAGCGAACCCGAGGGATCTGACTTTACTCAAACAGGAAGTGAATCTCCCATTGGCCAGACTGTCTCACTCCCCTCACTAGAGCTGATTTCGCCTGTCAAGATGAGGCAGTGAATTTCTCATTGGCTCCGTTGGGAGCTACTATACACAGGATGAGAACGTCATGGAGAAGTATCGATATCGGTATGAACGGAGACCACAAAGGAAATATAAAGAGGCCAATTTCCTGCTGAAAACTCTCAACTTGACATTCTCATCCATCCACTGCAAGTCGCATTCAATATCCAATAGCTTCAAGCAACCTCGTTCCAATACCCTCCACTCAGCTCTACCACAGACAACATGGCAGCTACAACCCATCCTCACTTCAACGCAAACACCGAGGGCCTTGAAGTCGTGAAGGCATTTGCTTCCCAAATTTGCGGCAAGTCGGTCATCATCACCGGCGTGAACCGCGGTGGGATTGGATTCTCGACCTCGCAAGCTCTTGTAAGCGCTGCCTAGACTTCTTGATATCTCACATCAACTAACAACCAAAAAGGCCTCTCAGTGTCCCGTAAACCTGATCATCGCTGGCCGCACCCTTTCGAAGATCCAAGAATGCATCGAAGCCCTCAAGGCGGAGTTCCCTGACGTAAAATACCACGCTCTGCAGATGGACCTCTCCAGCCAGGAATCTGTCCGCACTGCTGCAGCAGAGATCCTAGCCTGGGATGACGTGCCAGCTATTGACATACTTATCAACAGCGCCGGTGTCATGGGCGTTCAGGGGCGAACATTGACCGAGGATGGAATCGAGATGCACTTCGCGACAAACCATATCGGTCATTGGCTATTCGCCTGCCTGACCATGCCAAAGATGATCGAGGCTGCAAAGCACAATCCGAAGGGTGCCACACGAATTGTGAATGTGAGCTCTGGATCACCCAGAGCATCAAGCATGCGCTGGAGCGACATGAACTTCGACAAGAAGAACAGGGACCTGCCGAAAGAAGAGCAGCCCGTAGAAGAGTTTTTCAAGTTATGGGGCTATACGGATATCAGTGATGTCTCTTACATCCCTCTTGATGGCTACAACCGTAGCAAGGTCGCAAACGTTCTCTTCGGCATCGGTGCGAACAAGCGGCTGTACGACAAGTACGGAATCGTATCTCTCGCCGTGCACCCAGGAGTCATTCTCACAGAGCTCGGAAGAAACTTCCCCGCCGAAACTCTAGGCGCAGTCAAGAAAATGAATGACATTGGGGTCTTCAGCTACAAATCTCTGGGTGCAGGTGCTTCGACTAGCCTTGTCGCGGCACTGGATCCGAAACTGGGGAATGGGGTTGGAGAATCCAAGGACGGCAATGAGAACTGGGGGGCGTTTCTGGCTGATTGTCAGATCAGCGACCTGGCCAAGCCGCTCGCGGTGTCGAGCAAGGAGGCGGAGAAGCTGTGGGAGGTTTCTGAGAAGTTGGTCGGACAGAGCTTTGCATGGTGAACAGACAGACCGCTCATCACTGTTAGCGGTCTGCTGTTTGGCTGCAGTCGCTCTTCTAGCTTTGAAGGTATAGGTAGATAGCCACTTCGATGTAGAGGAATAACTTCTTGTGATATTCAGTGAAGACTGTGTACCCGATTCCATAACTCACGACCCAGTTGGTCATGTAGACTATTTATCCATGGATATTTGCAAACGGAGCCCCGGGCTTTATCCCAGGAGTCAAAGCCGAGCCGCTGCGTCGTGGCTCGGATTCTCGGAGCAAGCCAGTCGCCGTCGGCATCTGAGATCCAGATACCACCGATTACCATGAGCCAAAGAGCAAGTTCATCCTCTTCCTCAAGGACCTCGGCTTTAAGGACGTTCTTGAGACACAAGGGTATCAGATCATAGTTGATTATCCGGCGACGGTCATGTTGCAGGAACATGGTCATTGTAAAGATGATCAGTCCAATATGATTTGCAGCTTGTAGGTCACAACGTGTACTGGCATCGCCCAACGAGCAAAAGCCTAGTAGTCGGTAACATAATGATATCAACAAATCCAGAAAAATCATGTAGTCGACCGTTTTGTTGCCCAGATGGTTAAATAGCGAGGATATACTCATCGCGTCCAATAACGTATCACGAAGATATGGACGGAGCTGATTGAACAGAGTCGAGCAATCAGATGAATTGCGATCGAGATGCAGACCTTGTGCCCGCAGAATATTTCGAACGTGATGCATGCGATCGCGAAAGAAGACAGTCGGTCCTCCGTGTTGAAAAGCAAATATGATATCCGTCCTAGCATCAGGAAAATATTAGCAGCGTACATCAAGCGTTGATTAACCTCAATTATCATACTTGCAAATTTTCAATACAAGCGGGACATTCCCTTCAAGTTGACCGAGTCCTCCACGAAGTTCAATCATGCTTTGGAGACCCCGAACGTGGACTGCAGCAGCCGAATGTTGCTGCCTTATCTGCTCTTGATTGATGAGCGACATTACGATCGCTATGGAAGAATCCGACAACGCGCTGTCGCCTTCCAGTCTCTTCCTGACCTGGGCGAATGTCTGAGATAGGTGATATAGCGCTTTGGGGGAGCTCTCGCCGTCGCAATGAAAAATTTCATTGCTTGCCTGCATTAAAGCAAGGCTGCAGTGATAGGCTAACGAGCCAGTCAATAAAGGAAGCTTCATGTCAGCATCTGTAAACTTACTGGCCTCGCTCTCAAATAACGCCCGCAGCCACATGAATTTAGCATCGTGTAATGACACACCAAGCTTAACGGGATAAATTCTGTCGGTTGTAAAGATGAAGACTGGAATACTTTTAGCAGGATTTTGACCCACTGCTTAGTAGCTTCATTCTCACATTCATTGATGATTCCCAGCGAGTACGGCGTGACTTCCACAGGGAGGGAGAAAGTGAGGAACGCATTCCCGAAATCGATGGAAAACCTGTTGGGCGATACGAATTGCCAATCTGCATAACTGTATCTCTGTTTGGGATTTGCAAAGATACGTGAAGAATTACTGGCGACGGTCGGCCGACCCTGAGTGACCTGTAGATCTAACCTTGACCGGCGCTGGATCTTCTTCCCGGCATTCTTGCTCATCATCACATGACGACGCATGAGCTTCTTGGACTTCTCGTCATTTGGGATCCCATTGACGAAATGGAATGATTTCTCCATGATAATTTTTGCGTGCCTTTTTGCTGACGAGAAAGACGCACAGGGCTGTAAGTCTCAGTGGTAATATAGACCGGGGATCCGGAGTTAAGCGGACTGGTAGTTCCGAGCGCAATCACTACAACGGCTGGCTTAGGGGGCAAATGTCTTACATTGGTGTATTTTGGCTTTGAAAAGACTGAAATTATCAAGTTGTGCCGATTTTGGGCCTGAGTTTACAAATCGACCACCAAAAGCTCTTTAGTAATAACTAGTAACTACTGGTAGGTCATATAGTAATTTTATATAGTAATCCTAATATTTAGGGCCACCAACGCTTTCTGGTAATAGCTAGTAAATACTGGTAGGCCACATAGTAATTCCATGTAGTAATTCTAATATTTTAGGAATCAACCACCAAAAGCTCTTTGGTAATAACTAGTAACCACTGGTAGGTCATACAGTAATTCCGAACATTAAGCACAAACGGATCCTGAACTTGAAGGATGCACTATTCCTAGAATCTAGGCATCCGTGGACTTCGCCAGTTCTTTCCAAAAATCCAATTCCCGAAGGGTATCTTCACACTTCTTGCGAATAACCGCGACAGCATCAGACCCGATAGGAAGCTGAACAGGCCACTCCTTCCCAGCAGTGCCATTCTCCCCTTTCACGATATCAATGATACGCGCAACTCCCTTCACCGGGTCCCCGTTTTGGTTCCCATTCAGGCTTACAAAACCGCTTTCGACAGCCTCTGTCAATGGCTTGTAGTCGGCGATGGAAAGTTTGAACTGGGCAGTCTTTCGGTTGGTCTCGGCGAGGAGGTCAGTGCGGAAGGTTCCGGGCTCAACGAGAAGAGTCTTGATACCGATGGGAGCGAGTTCCTTCGATAGGGATTCGACGGCGTCTACATCGGTTAGCTAGTACTTTGTTGAAATCATTTCGTGGGACGTACAGTGAAGGGCAGCCTTCGAGGCACAGTATGCTCCGACGGTCGGGACACCGTCCCAAGCGACCATCGATCCGATGAACACGATTGTCCCAGATTTGTTGCCTCGCAAGTGGGGGAGGAAGGACCGGGTCGTGTTTAGGGTTCCGAAGACGTTGGTGTTGAACTGCGCGAACCACTCATCGTGGCTATAGTGACGGTGTCAACGCTGGAAACGGAAACTTGAAGATAGAAAGTACTTACCTGCTCTCTTCGACGGTTCCAAACTGTGTGTAACCGGCGTTGTTGACCAGCACGTCGATCATACCGTACGTCGAAATGGCCTCGTCGGCCTTGCGGTTGAGCTCCTCTTGAGAAGCTGTAACATCGAGCTGCATGGTCTCGGCACCAATATCTTTGAGATGGGTGATCCGGTCGACATTACGAGCTGTCGCAATCACCTTGTCACCCCGAGCGATAGCAGCTTTCACGAACTCGGTGCCGAAACCGGACGAGGTGCCAGTGATGAGCCAAACTTGGGAAGACATGGTATCTGTGGCTTGGTAGATATAAAGGAAGAATATTGTAACTTGTGAAGGTTTGATGGACTGGAGTTGAAATGAGAGATTCGGCAGGAAGCGAGCTTCTATTTAACTCTCGATGGTTTCAAAAGACACAAGTCCTCGTTTTCAAGTGGGTTGTCATTTAACTCCATTAACTCCACAACCCACGAAACCAGACCGGTGAGAGCCTGAGTAGAACGTTGAAGATACCTCCATATGCACGGAAATACTAACAGGATCAGGATTTAAAGTATGGAAACATAGTCCAAGGCTGTCTGTGATTGGCGATACACGGTCAAGTGGGTCTGAATGGCGTCCCGAATGGCTTCGGGATCGCGCTCAACCTTCGGAATGAACTGTGATTGGTCTAGAAAAGCTGCGAAACCGACCGTGGCATTTGGATTGCGATCGGACATAGCATTGACATTCAGCGGAGCATTTGAAAATGGCAATACCCTACTCATGCATTTCGTAGCTAGTGTATCGCTCATTTCCACACATCTCGGCGATGGCGGCACTTATGCATATCTGCCATGTAACGCCATCTTATTTCACTCAAATTTTCTTTTCCAAAGCAGGACAATCATCTTGATTCTTGAATGTGCTATCAAATGACATCTTCATACCTTAGCATGCCTTCAAGTTTGACAATTGACTGCTCAATGAGGCATGGTCGTCATGTGGAATGATGATCTACGTCATGACTTCACACGTGCCGTCTTTCACCCAAACGAGTTAAAATCTACGTTGCATCAGAACAACCTACGATTAGTTGATCAACATCATTTACAGACCACAGAATGTCTTGAAGATCAATGGTAGAGTGGGATTCTATTGGACGTCCCTGTTGACTGCGCCAATGGAGAAAGCCAATGCTGCCCTTGAAGCAATCTGATTCGCACCCCACAAAAATCAAGGTCCATGATGTCTTCTCTAAAACAGCCGGTTTGAGGACAATGAATGCGGCAAATCAGGCTTCAAGACTACGTCAGGCGCCTCTCCAGGAACACTTCGGTCCTTAGGCTCCGCAACCCATGCAAGAACTCTTTCGCCCTTCATACCCTTCAACGCCTTGGGCACTTAAATCCCGACACATCATGAGGCTATGTTGTGTGACTTACCTATGCCTTGGCTCAGCGATTGGCCTTGCGGATGTGATAAGCAATGAGAACAGTTCCGAGCCGGTGACCTTGACGGTTGCAAGGGAAGGAGGTAACAAATCGAGCCCTTTGCTGTATGGGGCGATGTTTGAGGTAATTCAATAATGCCTGCCACTTGAATGGAATTGAATCGCTAATATATGGGCTCTTTCAGGAAATGGATCATTCCGGTATGCTGGAAACCTTAAGAATCAGTGAATGAGCACTAACAACGGCATGTGAAGGTGATGGGGGCATCCACGGACAGCTGCTTCAGAACAACGGCTTCCAAGGCACAAGCTTGGGGATGACTGCGTACGCACCAGTCGGGGATGCGAATATCTCCCAGGACACGTCAAACCCCGTGAGCAAAGCGATCACGTCTTCGCTCAAGGTTTCAGTGCCCCACGGTGCAACCAAATACGTCGGCTTCGCAAACACCGGATACATCGGTATTCCAGTCATGAACCACTCATACAAAAGCTCATTCTGGATGAAGGGAGACTACTCAGGGATCGTCAACCTACAACTCATCGGATCACATAGCGGTGTGGTGTATGCCGATCACAATCTCACCGTCAAGAGCACCAAGTCGAGGTTCAATCACTTCGAAACCTCATTCAACTCCAGCGCATCTCCAGATGGAGATAATGAGTGGCATTTGACTATCGATGGGTCGAAAGCGGCTGGAAAATCATTGAACTTTGGCTTGATCCAGTTATTCCCACCAACGTATAATGGCAGAGAGAACGGATTACGACACGATTTGGCAACGGCTCTTGAGCATGTTAACCCATCCTTTCTTCGATTCCCGGGCGGGAATAACATCGAAGGCTTGGAGATTGACACGAGATGGAAGTGGAACACCACGATTGGTCCTGTGGTCGACCGGCCTGGGCGAGACAGCGACTGGTTCTACCCAAACACGGATGCGCTTGGCCTGGATGAGTACCTGTGGTGGTGCGAAGACATGAACATGACACCACTCCTGGCTGTCTGGGCTGGAAAGTCCTACGGCGGGATTGTGTCTGGGCCTGATCTTGAACCTTTCGTCGACGACATCATGAACGAAATGGAATACCTTTTAGGGAGTGGAGATACCAAATACGGAAAGATGCGCGTGAAGAACGGTCGCACGAAGCCCTGGAAGATTCCCTACGTGGAAATTGGCAACGAAGATGATCTCACTGGTGGATGCGACACCTATCCAGATCGATTCACGCAGATCTACAATGCCATACATGAAAAGTATCCCAACATCACGTTGGTTGCTTCAAACAGCAACTACTCGTGTCTGCCATCGCCACTGCCAAAGAACGTTATTATTGATCTACATTTATATCGCCAGCCAGACGACTTCGTCGCTCTGTTCAATCAATTCGACAATCAGCCCCGAAATCAGTCGGTCATGGTCGGTGAATACGGGTGTCGGAATACATCGAATGCCCTCGGTACCTACTGGTCCTTTATGCAGGGCAGCTGCAGCGAGGCTGTCTACATGATGGGCATGGAGAGAAACAGTGACATCGTGCAAATGGCAGCTTACGCGCCTCTCCTGGCACACTTCGGGTTTATATCGTGGTCGGTAAGTATTTCTCCCAGTAGAGATGACTCTATTTATCGATAATAACCCATACCGAAGCCTACCATGTACGGGTTCAACTCAAGTCCCGAGACGCTCACCCTCTCAACATCCTATTACGTGCAACAGATGTTCTCATGCAACAAGGGAGACACGGTCCTTCCAGTAAACTCGACGGCAGAGTTTGGTCCACTTTACTGGGCGGCTACGAAGACGGATTCGAAGTACTATATGAAGCTGGCAAACTACGGACCGGATCAGCAGAATGTCACTGTTAGCATTCCGGAGACTGAATCGGGAAGGCTGGAGATGCTGGCTGGTTCTCAGAACGAGGGCAATCAGCCTTACAATGTGACGGTTATGCCGGTTACCACGGAGTTGAAGAGCGATTATGGGAATTATTCAGTGACTATGGAACCCTGGGCTGTCGCAGTGTTGGCTGCGACGTGACGTTTGAGATTGAAGGCTACCCTTTTAATTTGAGATAGAAGAATGGCTCCTGAGTACAAATATAGAGTTCCTTCTTGACGGTCATGTTTGGTCCCCTTTGAAGGTTGCCTTGATGTCATTTCTAGTGCAAGGTCACTATTCGATGTGCTCTACTAAATACGGAATCAGATAGTAAAGCAACATAACCAACAGGAGTAGCATAAATAAGAGTATCGTCTACACAAAATGCTTATCTATATTCCATCTCCCAGGCATATCTGCTACTATACCCTCGCTCACGATGCTAGCACTTAACAGAGACACAGGAACTCCTGCTATAGGATTATAAATTCTCACTCTTAGCCATAAAGTAGAATATAGTCACTTATTAATGGGCTGTATCCCTTCGGCCCCCTTTTTTATCAAGCGCCCTAGCGATATTCATAGGGTGCCAGGTACCAGCAAATAGTAAGGAAAAAGAGTTGAACCTAATCGTGATAAATTTTTGTGCCCTTGCAGAACAAGGATCTTGAAGTAGAAAATTTTGAAGTCTTCCGGATTTACTAGGTTAGAATTGTCTTTCACAGAATTCTCCTGGTTTACTAAGTTAAACGCTTACTTGACTATTTAAGCTCTCTTCACTTTACCCTTACTTTAACTTTATCACATTCTGATGTGAGTGGCCTCTACGATGATGGCTTACTTCTGAAAATGGCCTAGTACTACACATTATGACGTCACGCAGGGACAGACGTGGGTAGGTGGGTCCGCCTAGAGGAAAAGGCTGTGGTGGGCTCAACAACCGTCAGGAACAAGTTGACATGGGCGATTTGCCACGCCAAGAGGACCTTAGTTAACGGAGGCAGAGTATGGAACAAGCTATGCAAGAGGACACTAAGGACCCCGGTCATTTTTATGGTGCCCCAACAGCACGGCATATATCTAACCTATTGGCGGCTATCAACAAGATTGAAACTCTCAATGGCTCTCAGGTCCTGACTCACCGAGCGCACGATGAGCGCAGACCAGAGGCCAGATTCTCACAGATCCCTCATTCCAGTCGAATCTGCGAGATCTTAGACGCCTTTGCCATCTTATGCGTTTCACGCAAAAAGCATGAGGTAATTGCCATCGCCGCGCGGCATGATAGAAGCAGAGGAATCATCAGGTTCATGATAGCTTCCAATTCCGATGTGCCTCGCGAAACCGAGAAACACTTCCGTGATATGTGGAAAAAGTTGCAGAGACTCGCAGAACGGTTCCGGGCATCGACGGGCCCACATAACAAAGATATCTCACCCACGAGCCCAATTACAGACACTCAGTTCAAGTCACTGGGTCATGAATTCATTCAAACGTGACTCGGCTTCGTGTGGCCGAGGTTGCAGAGCCGAGTTAACGGGAAATTCTCGCGATTCATAGAGGTCGTGCGAGAGTGCTCCAACCTCGGTCCAAATCACCCTTTCCACAAAGCCGCAGAGTCCATCCGAGACGTGGAATTTATCTTTACACGCCAAGGGGGCGCGCGAATCGGCCGGCCGAGAAATGCCGAGGAGTGGCAGTGGCTACGCGATTCCTTGGCTGATGCAAGGCGGGACATCAACGCGCTTCTCAGCAGCGAAGAGGCTTACAGAGATGTGAACAGGGCTAGAATCAAGCATTTCCCGGAGCTTGAGCGCTATCTGCGCAAGTTCAACTCCATCATCGACAGTATCGACATTCTTATCAGAGCCACAGTGTCAGTTAAGACCCGGCACCTTCTCTCTTGCAGATTCACCCTCGAGACTCTTCGTGAACAGTCCATGAAAGTCGCCAAGGTTCCAACCACCACCTCAGACTGGGAACGGGTGTTGCGGGAGGCGCTTGCCTACGTCAATGACCGCAACGATCACTATAAGGAAGGAATCTATGTTATGGACATGGATGGAATCAAAAAGGATACTTCTCAAATGGGTAAGACGACAATCTCAAAGGAGAACAGTGTTCATTGCGAGATCAAATTGCTTGTTTCGATTGAAAAACGCCAGTCAACACCGGGAAGCCCAAAAGCATTCCCCTACATTGGTGTCTCCAAACCGTCATGCCACGGCTGTGACTCCTTCATTCGAGCTTTCAACGCCGTGCACCGTACATCTTGGGTAACTAAGGGAGCCCATGGGAAGTCATACTACCCCTGGATGTTTCCGCCTGGCACACTCTATGAAGAGGCTGTTCGGACAAGGACTTACGCAAACCTCGCTTTCGACTGGGCGAAATCGTATCAGGGTTGTCGCCAACTATATATCTCTTTGGAGCCTGACTTCACGGCACAGTCTGCAGAGAGCACGAGTGATTTCATCACCGTGGGGCCAAATGCCGAATATATGGCAGAGTTTGAAAGGCTTTGCCTTCAGAGGGGTCCCCTTAAGCAGAAATGTCATTAGCTCTGAACCACAGAGCTTCGTAGAGACCTCAGATACTGCCATGCGGCTTTTGAATATGAAGGTTATGGAACAGAAAAGCAGCAATCATCCTTCACTGGCTTATCTAGATGATTTATCCTTGCTTTTAGCATTGACTTTTGATAATCCATAGCAAAATGAAACTTTCTATTTCTGTCTGTCATTTATATCATTTGCTAGCCATTCATTCGTTCCTTGCTGGTCATCAATCCAAATATACTCTTTTATTACCGGACCCTATAACGAAAAGATCAGACAAAGCTAAGACTAGGGGAGTGTATAGTGAGAGGTTATACTATATTGTACTAGGCCATTTTCAGAAGTAAGCTATTATGGTAGAAGAGGACACTTATATTAGAATATAATAAAAAGTTAAAGTAAGGGTAAAGTGAAGAGGGCTTAAATAGTTAAGTAAGAGTTTAACTTATAAGTTAAATATAAAGTTGAAATAAGGGTAAAGTAAAGTTAAAGTAAGGATAAAGAGAAGTTAAACTAAGGGTAAAGTAAGGGTAAAGTAAAGAGGGCTTAAATAGTTAAGTAAGAGCTTAACTTAGTAAACTAGGACAATTATATATATGATGATTCTGTGGCGGCCGCCCTATCAAGTCTGGAAATCGATTTTCAATGCATTACCAGACACCACTCCATTCCTAAGCCTGGCCGACTTGGTACACTCCAGGACGTGAGTCTCCCGGCCCTGGGTGGTAGCCCTAACTCTTTGGTTGACGACTTAGGTCCAAATCTCGATGTCTGCATCGCCAGAGTCAGAATTGGCGGAGGTTAGGACGACAAGCTGGGTTTGGTGATTTGAGTTGGAGTGCCACCAGCGGGCATCCGTCCGTAGCTGAGGGACGGACTCGGATATGCCAACCTCTAGCACAAGAGGGGGCCATGGTATGGGTGCCCCAACGTTCGGTGCCCTTCCAGGGAAAAATGCTGTGTCTCCCTCCTTGCTGCACACGCGACCAGCCGACCGTCCAGCCCCTCCAGCCAAAAATCATCGTTGGCGAAGCTCAACCCCATGTTACCAAGAGCCAGTTGGATCCAGGCATCGAACTGCCGAAGGAGTCTCTCATGGTAGTGGTACACCATGATCTTATAAAGGATTTGGTGCTTGTGGTGAAGAATCGTTGCGCGCACCCCTTTTGGAACTTCACCGTGTTCAACAAGCGCCGAAAAAAGATCGTTGGGGATCTGCCGCACCAGAAGGTATTGTGATCTGGGAGGGTCCTCTGACAACAGCTCGTCTTTGAGTATGTCGATATGATCACACAGCTGTTCGAGGGAGGAGGGTCGGTCGAGGATGTTGGCAGTTAAGAGGGTTGTGGGATCAAGCCCAAGGTCAAGAATCTCCGGGTTGGAGGAAGCGTGAGATTGAGGCGTGGATGTTTTTGGTGAAGTTGCTTTTGGACTGCACACAGACGTTGCAGCTTTTGAGGAGCTGCTGGACTCAGAGCTTTGGGCGTCACGGCCAGATCGAGGATTGGCCTGGGATGAATCGGCGTTGCCAGAGGACATAGTGGGATGGGAGGTGGGAATGAAGAGTTGGATGGGTGAGAAGTCTGAGAAGTTTGAGGGGGCGCGAAGGAGGGACGAGTTTCCATCTCGGTCGTGCCTTCCGCTTGTGCACGCGCTGCTTGATGACCCATGTTGGAAGAGCACATGATGGATATTTTAAAGGAGAGTCCAGAAGCAAAAGAAGAACAATGGATGCCAATAATGGCAACATCAGTATTTGCATATCGTTGCTTGCGCTTT
Organism: Penicillium silybi; assembly: GCA_027569585.1. Taxonomy (NCBI): domain Eukaryota; kingdom Fungi; phylum Ascomycota; class Eurotiomycetes; order Eurotiales; family Aspergillaceae; genus Penicillium; species Penicillium silybi. Next base: position 378,487 of record JAPDFI010000023.1, read on the forward strand.
CAATACGTACCTATATGCACCTGATGAGATCTTTGATCTCAAGGAGGAGGAGAAGCCTAGTGGCTACAAGGAAAGGAGGGAGCGAGGAATCTCTTGATTCTTGAGGCTATCTAAGGGAAGAAGAAAGAGAGAGGGCGCAGGGCAGAAAAACCGACAGGCTACTGCCGGTGAACGCCTCTTAACAGCACCCCCTATATCTCCACCCTAATGATGGGCCAGTCTCACCGCCATAGAGATGGATCAGGGTAGTTCATAGAGATCACGAATCGCACCTACAATGCTACACATAAGGCCCAGTCCCTTGCTAGAAAGCGATTCAACTTTGATCTCTAGCTAATTGATCACGACATTGTTGGGAATTCATCTTCACCACTCCCACATCTCCGGGTGAAGCCACCATTCTTCGGCTCCATGCATTTTAGCCAGTCCATACACGACATAATGGCTATCTAACCATTCGAATTCATCGGGAATTGGCCAGACCTGCCGGAAGCCTGAGATGCGACTATAGTCTGTTAGTATAAATCCGTATATTTCCACAAATATCCTAACGTACAGCATGCCCGTGGATTGATCATAAATGATCTTTGAGATACTAGCAAAACCTGGTTCTGTCCCACGGCTTAATATCTGTCTGTTCATCATAATCAGTATCTAGACATAACAATCTATATGTCAAGGGTTTACAATAGACTCACTCATATGTAGCCCGAAATTTCTCCCGGATCTCGTCACGCGCGGAGCGATCTAAGCTCCAGAAGAATCCCTCCGTCAGAGGCTTCCCCGGGACTTTCTCCCATACGACATATTGAATATAACCCCCAGGAACGAGATCGCGGTCCCCCTGAGCCTTTTCGGCGTGGCCAAGGAACTGAGGAACTCCGGGACAGCCTTTTAAGAGCTTGAACGATTCTAGCTCACCACGCACCGGGGGCGGAACGGCCTGTTGGGCTAGCGTATCGAGAGGGGCCTCCTCCGTGCCAGCGGTCGGGATCTGATAATAGAGGCGCATAAACGCTTCCCTATCTGGGTGGCCTTTTAGGTGGCATAAAAACTTGCCGACGGCCTGAGAAGGCCCAGTGCCCATCCTAATGTCATCCTCTGTCATGCAAGCTACCTCCTCCGATTGTTTCTCCGTGATAACCCACGTCCAGGAGACCTCTGGAATAGCGGAGACTTCTGTGTCTGCCGCGCGGGTCGTGTGGGCGGGGAACGGCGAGCGGGCGACGGAGGTCGAATGGGTGGAGGGCCTGAAGGGCAAACCGGGGATGCGTCTGGCTGAAGACTCTGTTGGCGCGATATCCGAAGGGACATCATCATAAGTGGTGACTATTGTGCCTATGAGGCGGGGGAGGAGAGGAAAATAGTAGCTACTCATTTTAGAGTGAAATTTGAGGATATTTGACGGAGTCGCGAATAGATCTTTGCTACGGCCCAGCCAACGGCATCGGCCAACAGAGCATTTGATATATCGAGTCCCACGGCTCACGATCCCACGGTTCCACAACCAAAAGTACGATCCACACCATCATAGCTTCTCGATAGCAAGAGCCTCAACAGAAGTCAGTCCGGACGTCGCGCGACTTGGTGTTTCTCAACTGGATTCTCACCCTGCTCACCACGAGTCGCGCGACGCTAAGGGGCTCACCTGGGGAATCAGTCCCAATAGGGCCACGATAAGAAGATCAGCATGGCCCATTTCCACGGTGGGTGGCGGGGATGGATGATTGCGGACTTAGGTTCAGGGACGCGCAGGGCGTTCAGGTGAAGAATAGAGGGCCTTCAGGGCACTTCAACGAACCAAAAAACAAAAGCAAAAAAGCAAAACATACAACAGCAGGGATTCGCTGGTGGTCACCCACCCAACTACTAACCTGCCGGCGTGTGGCTTAAGTACGGCTGAGCGGACGGGAAGCCCTGTTCTCCACACCCTATGGTCGTATGTGCTAGTTCTTTCATTCCATAGGTTTATAGATGTTGGTAGTTTATCTAATTCTATTTGAATAAACGGACCCGACATCCTAGATGGTATTGATGGTGCAGATGGCCACCCGTGGGTGATGGCGAGGACTATATTTCACACTCTAGCTCTCCCATCCATATCAGATTGACATGGTTTATATGAGGTTTTCTGGAAATAGACACTATTTACCGAATTTTTAAAGAATACGCAATCAAATACTTACTGGATACTGTAAAAAAACCACGAAAAATGCATAAGTTATACAGGCACGAGAAAGTTACGGGTAATAGCATATTTGTAATGTTTATATATCCATGGGTACCCGCAAAATACCCACGAATAGTAAAGTAATAGTCGCAGCCACCCGCTGCGGTTTGTGGTTATTGAATTGGTCGGCCTTGGTTCCTTAACCGCAGATTTACGGGTACGGTTAGGGGCACATATGGTTATCTATAGGTATATTGCAGACTAGGCCCATGAGCCAAGGATCGTCGGCCGGCTGGACTGAGGGACTTTCAACCATCAGCTCATGTTGTCGTGGACTAGCGGGGCATTGGGGGCGGCAGGATTGTAGGACGCCTTATTAGCTGTAGGCGATGTAGTATCGAAAGACGTCCCTGTTTAGAAGGTTACAAATCCGAAGGCGTAGCAAAGATCGGTGGCCTTAGGTAGAGTCCAGAGAAAGATATAAAAGGGTCCATGATACCGCCGCCAGAATACTTCTCAATCATCAACCTCAATCATCATCATTCATCTTTTTAAGTCTGTATCTATACCTTTCAATCTCCTAGATTATCAATTCCTAACCACCACCAAAATGGTCAAGATCGCTGCTGTTACCCTTGCTGCCGTCGGTGTCATTGCTCCCTTCGCCGCTGCAGCCAACTGCAAGACCGGCCTCAACTACTGCGGGTATAACCTACTCAACATTGGTAGGCGCTTGAACATCTCATTGAATCAGTCATACGTTAGGTCCTAACAAACAACACCAGGCAACTACTCCCTGCAAGTGAACCAAGCGCTCATCAATGCCAACCAGCCCACTGATGACGCCCATATCCACGAGTCTCTTTTCCAGTGCGATGGCGGCGCAAATGGCGATATTGTCTTCCGAGCCTACTGCACTAACGGCTGCATCAACGGTGGATCCGGCCAGAGCGACTCTTGCGCCTAATTCTCTCTCTGTATATAGATAACAGGAACAGTCGAGCCGGTGCTCTTCGGTCGGGCTATATTCAACATATGCCCCATCGAGGACTCATTGGGAGTTGAATTGCATTGTTTTGATTCTGATTTAACACTCTTATATTTCCTTCGTCCTGGACTTGTAATGTCGTATCTTTTAATAATAGTAGGACAATGCCAAACATTTTCTTGGCCAATCATTCAGGCTTAGCTATGCCGATCTGCCTTGGTTTTCCACATTTTTTACATGGTGTGATTCGCCAGATCGGACGTCAGAAGTGCCACTTCCGGACACTACTCCATAAACAGGTAATGTTTATGGAGACCCTGATCCGAGATGATCCTCGTCGTTTGGAATTGTTGTCACTAAAGCATTTGAGAATTGTCTGTAGGGCGTCTCATCTCAACCGTAAACCCAGTCAGAGACCTTGGCTTGTCTGCATCCTAGTTAAGGAACGGATCACATGCTCGCTTTCTCAAGTAATTCCATAATCATCTTCTTGTTGTCAGCTAAACTAGAAACCCCCCAATTACAACGGAGATGACGACCTATGGATGCAAGTCTGAGATTTAAATTTGTCACACTAGCCTAGCCTCATAATCAGCCATGCATAATTCACGGCGAAAACAGCATTCGGAACGATAGAGCAAGATATCCATGACTTCACCGGACAGGTTAGGCTACCAACTACCGATGCGATACCCCGCACAGCATTTCAGGCGTCCTGTGAACCCCTGTGTTAGGACGCTAGCCAGCAGGCGGCGGTTTCAGACAGAAGAACCTTGGGCCAATCGATTCTCCGAAAGAACTGCGCAGCACGATGCTCACCCACGCTCACGCAGCAAGCACACCGCCTACGAGCGACGCCGAAAATGGCTCACAATCACTACCTAGGTATGGAAAATGGCTACCGAGAGCCAGACCCCCCAGCAAAGCCATCCAGGAATCTATAGCCCAATCCACCATTGACCTCCTCGATATCGTGCCCGAGCTCAACATCCAATTTGGACTATGCAAGCACATGTGCTATAGGTAGCAACCGGTTTTGTATACATTAACAACATTACTCGTATCTGCATGATTTTACAAGAACATAAAAGTGGCCGTGGCCATCGCTGCGACCAAAGCCATGAAGCTCCGCACACCAGTAGACTCCTTTGTCACGAATCCGCTAGTAGCTCCGTTATGGTTCGCCGACCCGTTGACTGCCGTTGGGCTATCTCCCAGTCCAAGGGGCAGACCCTGGTAACCGAACGTCAGATTCTGGGCAATAGACTGATTGTAGCATTGTCCATTCGCGATATCCAAGTTGGTCAGATCATCTGGGTGCAGGAAGAACATGTACATTGACTGGTCCAGGTTCTTGAACCCGGACGTGTCGTATGGAAACTTGTCGCCCGGATCGGTTGCCGTGGTGTTGCGGAGGAAGATGCACTGGACTTGTCCAGGAAACTCGGTGGCCATTTCTGGGTAGTCGCGCATGACATCGCTGTTGCTGGTGTCTGCGATAAGGATGAACTTGCGCTCAGGGAAGGTTTCGAAGACCTTTTGTAACAGGAACTTGCGGATTGACAGGGTGGCTGAAACGTCGCTGAAGTTGAGAGGACGGGTGTCGAAGGAGCCGCCCGGGTAGTTGGTGTAGATGAATTGCATGTAGTTTCTCGTAACTTGCTCGGGGGTGGTGGTCTGAATGGCTATCAGTATTCTCAACGAGAAAGGGGAGCCGGAGGAGACTTACAAGGTAGTGGAAATGCATATTGGGGAGGCTGGTGGACCAGTTGCGGTAAATGTCTGGCATATTTTCCCAAGGAGTGAATGGACGGGCGAAAGAGTTGAGTAGTCCTTGCTCCGGTTCATAGATCTTGGTGACACGCAGGATATCGTCAATGTCGGAAACGACAGTAAGTCCGGTGGGAGGCACGAGATAGGCGGTGCTATTTCCGATAGTTGCGCCCTCAACATAAGTGTTGAGTCTCTGGATTGCCGAGGTCTCGTTTCCCGCAGTGAGACCATTGCTGTCGATGGGCACGAATGTGTCGAAATCGCCTTCGAGTGTTGTGTTGTAAGGCAGAGTGATGTCTTGCGTGCCACCCGTTGTGTCAGATGCTCCACCGCCGCCGGGCTGTCCGCTGGATCCCTGACTCGGTGCAGGCTCGAGATGGATAATGTTCACAGCAACATTTGGCTGCTGAACAACAAAAATCTCGGCAGTCAGGTTACGTGCCTGCTCTTGCTGGGATTCAGGAAGGTCCGAGATACTAGTGTCGACGAGAAAGACATCGGCAAGCTTGTTCAAGTCTGAGACCGAAGTGTTTGGCTGCTTGTAAACGTTTCCGTGGAAGCGAACGTTCCAGCCTGAGTTAGTCCAGTTGGCATAAGGGTCGATGTTCAACACATTTGTTGGCAATGCCGCCAAATCCGTGCTTTCCAAGCCGAGGGAGCTCACAACTGCGTCTCCAGTCGGGAAACCTTGGAAGAAGTTGGGGACTCCAGATGCGACCCACGAGGGTAGGTTAGACCCAAGCCCAGAGAGGATGCTGCCGACATCAGAGTCAATGTCGCTTAGGATGTCTCGGCCGACGACTGGAGAAGGATTACGCTCGACCGGGGAGGGTGTAATGATGGGGCCGGGCAGGGCCACAGGGTCGGCGAAAGCAGTTGGAGCGGGGGAAGCGGAGGCAATTGAGAGAAGAGACGCCTGTAAAAGGGCCTGGCGCGCAATCAAAGACGTTCTCATCCTGCCAAGATGATACGTCAAGCTCGGGTTCCGCGGCTCCCTGACGATTGCGCCTATCGAACAAAACGATGGCTCCGATGCCGAATTAAACGAACACCCAGCAGTTGCTCAGCAGCGATCGAACCTGCAGGAGTGTAGGAGAGGAGGGTACAATGGAGTCTCGGGAAGCGAAATTCTGCAATTGATCAGGGCGTGCAATATTGGAAGAGGTAATCGAAGCAAATTAAAAGGGCGGATGTAAACATGGAAACGACGTCACAACTCCACCGCCACAACGGCTCGCAAACCGCGCAAACCGGGTTGTTTCCAAGTCTGTGCGTAGGCGGTCGTGCCTACTGTACGGAGATTACCGAGACACCGGGGTCCGAGGTTCTAGGATCTATTTTTAATCTCAGCTCCAATGTGCGTCATTACCCTCACCCCGCGCGACGCTAAAGCGGCGCTCACCCATTTCTCGCCCGACGTGTTATACAATCCTATATCGATTATAATTATAGGCCATCGTTAAGCATATTCAAGTACATACGACCATAGGGTGTGGAGAACAGGGCTTCCCGTCCGCTCAGCCGTACTTAAGCCACACGCCGGCAGGTTAGTAGTTGGGTGGGTGACCACCAGCGAATCCCTGCTGTTGTATGTTTTTTGTTAAGCTTTTTTATTTTTTATTTTTTTCAAAAATCAGCGAACATTCGAGGTCCTCGCTTTCAAGAATAGGTCCACACTACATGTTGGTCGACTTGCCCGATTGGGTAAACAAGAGCGCAACCAACTAGGTCCCATATGTGGGGAACATAAAAGAAGTCATTGGTCTTCACATAGATATTAGAGGAGTTACTGAAGTGTTGAAGCCATTTCCCCATCTGCTACAATTTGTCAGATTGACCCAGAAGCACGACTGCAAGATACACATACCAGACTATACGTCCCACAATCATCTGTGATCTTCCAAATGCAGCAGCTTGCAAAATAGCCCTGATGAGCATGAGCAACGCTCTGACGAAAGCATCTGTAAGATGAGATCATATCTGACTAGGAAATTTGCGAACAGGACATCTAATAATGAACCACCTTCCCTAATAACTCTAGTCAGACAGACTGAAAAAGAGATTATCAAGGAATTTCAGTCTGCTGAATGAGATCTAAAAGAATATATAGCCTAGCAGATCTAATAAGGTTAACTATAACTGGAATTATTGGCTGTAGTTTTATGTATTACTAATCAATATTTTAAAAGGTGACTAAATAAGATAAAATAACAGAAATTTTAGTTTATTAAGTAAAATATTAAATAATTTAATCTATAAATCTATAAATATAAGACAAAAAAGTGATATTTAAGTGATGTTTTAAGTCATATTAGAAGTGATACTAAAAGTGATATTTAAAGTGATGAAAGTCATATTGAAAGTCATATTAAATATAAGGATAATCTATTATACTCACTAAGAATCATACTCTAAAGGCTTGAAATAGCAAGTCACTTTTTATTTTTACCTATATTAGGCATAGGATGCTTAATAATTCATATCAGAATATGAATCCCACTGTAGTAATTAAATTGACATGCTGCTTAGGCTATGATGCAATGATGCAATCTAAATATGGCCAGGAATTCTTTGTAGGACACCAGGAAAAACGCCAATAATTGGATACTCTAGCATCTAAATTGCTTGAAAATCCCTAAAACCATGCCCTGTATGGCGCAAATTATCAAAGTAAGGCCCGAATTCCCGCACTTCACACGACCACAATCCCAGGACCCCATTCCGATGCCCAGGGATCAAAAAAGGATATCAAGGAGGCCGAGGGCTTCCTGCTGATTCGCCAATAAGGCGTTCACAACTGCGTCCAGTTCTGTCTTCAGTTCATTGATCGCCTCATGGACATCCGCTACTTTGTCACATCCTTCGTCATAGATGGTTGACGGCTCAGTCGTTTGGGTGAAGACTCGCTGCACAAGACCGACCTTCTTATGTAGGTCGCGCATCTTCTCAGTCAAAGCAGCCTTGGACTGCTCCAAACGGGCCTTCTCTGCATAGAGTTCAGCCCGTTTTGTCTCCCACTGCGTCCGCTGCTCCTCGGAGAAAGTACGCCGATGACTGGTGGGCGTAGGGGTAGGAATCGGTGTCTGGGGGAGCGTGCAGCGGGAGGCGTTATTACCCCAGTGGCAATTTCCACACTCCAAAGCCCCGGGCGCAGTAACACAGTGGGAAAAAGGGCCAAATTCCTTTTGGCAGGATAGGCAGGCTGTCGTTGCCTCGGTGCTCACAATTTGAATCAACGCCGCTTCCACATTGGCGAGTCTGGCACCAATCTTCGCGTTCATAGTGTTCGGCGTCCAGCGAACCCTCTCCCCCCACCGCACACTCAACTCGTTTTTGTTAGGTAGCTCAACGAGCGAGCGTAGTAAGTCGGACTTAAGCCGTCCGCCCTTTACGGCAACGGTCCAGGGAATCTGTTCGATGTACCGAGCCCAATCCCCGGCCGGCAGAAGCCGGGTGCCGATGTTCACGGCCGGGATCGGGGTGGGCTGGCTGAAGGTCTGAGAATCGGGGCCCGGCACAAAAGCCTGGGAGGAAAATGGCTCTCCTGTAGTGGAACCAGGGTCAGTTTGGGTGCTCTGGGCAGAACTGCATCATGTTATCAGCGGTGAGGTCTTATGCACAAGAGTCCAAGAACTTACGCCATAATAATGGACGAGACGAAAGAGGACGAGACGAGACGAAAGAGACGAAATATGATGAGACGAAATATGATGAGACGAAGGATGATGAGACGAAAGATGACGAGACGAAAGAGGGGGAGACGAAAGAGGACAAGATGAAAGAGGACGAGACGAAAGAGGACGAGACGAAAGAGGACGAGACGAAAGAGGACGAAACGAAAGAGGACAAGATGAATAGAGATGCGATGAATGGAGACGAGACGAATCAGATGAGACTAATGCGATAGATAGAGGAAGAAGGAAGAAGGAAGAATGGATGGAAGAGAGATAAAAAAGTGATCCCTCCTAAATTTCAAGTCAATCCTTATCCCACGTCGAATATCAACCCAGCTTCCTCACCTCTCTCATCGTCACCTCTCCTTTAAGAGTCTCTCCTATCCACTATTATTCTAGCTTCTATCTGATCCATCACCCTACCAAGGCAAGTCTTTTTACCTAAGTGATATGGATCTTCGACGCAGCAAGAGCTATTCCTGACAATTACTCGAAAACTATCAAATTGACCAAGATCAAAGGAAGAAGGAATGTCTGAGACCATTGCACCTCCGGGACTTCCCGTAGTGGTGCGGTGGAAAATTCTTCATGGCGGATGGAGAAGGTGGAATGCGGAGCGTGATGAGAATTTGCAGTCAAGAAGAAACTAGGCCAGAGTTAGATGGGGAGTCGCAAATCTACGTATCTTCGGGGCACTCAAAAGGTTAGGCAGTGCATACTCTCAACTGAATGATGGAGTAGATAATGCAGGTAGATGACACAGCTACACGCTCTCTCGCGATCGATTTAAGTTGCAGTGGTAGCTTCAAGTTCTACCGGACTTAATTCCCCTCTGTGGTCTCATTTAAAAGCCAGAGAAAACTTAATGCCTTTGGCAATATCAATGTTAGCCCTTTTCGTGTCGGGAAAATTTGAAATATCCACGTTCACATAGTACAAATGGAATATGGTATCCTTTTGAATGACTCGACATTTCTCTGCGACTCGAAGTAAGCTTCAGCTTGGGCTATAGGACATGTAACTTTCCGGCGTGCTAGTAGTTTGTCGCGCCCTTGACCAATATCGGCCGATGAACTCCGTTGGTAAAGCCACTCCTTATAAACACCTGGAAGACTTTATCCAGGCCTTCTCTGTCCTCCAAGAAAAGAAATCACCGCACTCTTTCATATTCTATTCATTCGCTCATTTTTATTTATCGACCTCAAATTTTTTTCTGAGATATTTCCTTTCATTTTATTGTTTTGGTGAACCTACTATTGATCACACTTTCAAGATGCGACTCTTCGATTCTGCGAAACTTGGGAGTTTGGAACCTTGCTAAAAATTAGCAAGATTGACTTCCTTCTTTCTTTCTATCAAACTGAAGTTCTCTCATCGGACGCTGCATCTAATGCAGCCTTTACCATCTCCTTCTCCCTCGTGATAAACAAACTATGATCCGCATCAAACTCCTTCACTTTAACCTCAACACCTTCCTCCCGCACTCTTGCAAGCATGATATCCTGATATGTTTTCGGCACCGCGTAGTCTTGGGTGGTGGAAATATAAGTCGTTGGAATGGTTTTCCAAGCGAAGCCCACCGTCGGCGTAGTAAACACTGACGAAGGGAAGCGGACCAGGGTTTCGAGAGCCTTGTCCACAGTAGCTTGATCCGCATTTCCACTGAAGAAGGCTAGACCAGGGTCCTTGATAGCTGTTGAGCCATCCTCGGCAGTGTCAATATACTGGTCCCAGACCTTGTCAAATCCCGCTTCTTGGACAACACCCCAAATGGTCGAGCCCGGGGCAAGGATGTAAGCGCATAGATACAGAAGATGAATTACTCCGCCCGGTTGGCCAGCTGTTCTGCGGCCTGCGAATGAAAGACCTTCCGCGGCGCCGGTTCCGACGGCTCCGCCATAGGAATGCATCACCATCAAGACGCGATCGCCACTGTTCACAAGGGTTTCAAGAGTCTTTCGTACACAGGACACATCATCTGCGTATGTACCGGCTCCATTCAAGGTCTTGTCGCAGGTTGGAAGTAGTGGGCAATGAACCTTGAAGCCCTGTGCTTGCAGAGCGTTGATGTAGCTTTGGTAGTTGGGAGGTGTGTGCCAAGCGCCATGGACGAGAAGGATTATAGGAAGTGTAGACATGTTTATATTATGCAGGACCACAGTCTCCCTGGTTCAGCAAAAGCAAAGGTCCTTGCTAGAGATGAGAAATGAAATAAGGCGGGGTTAACTAGGAACGAACCCCTGTTGCCCCACTCCAGAGCCAAGCCCGAGACATGCCATGGATCGTGTACATTGCTTATTCTTTGAGACGTACTGGTAAACTGAATTCAGAGAATAGACCAGACTGAAAAAAAAAAGGATTATTCAATTAGCTACAGAGCACGCATGCTTCCAAAACACCCAACATAACGCCACCCAAATCGACTCGAGTGCTTCATTTCAGTGGCGCCACCAGCTTAGTACCAGAGACTTGCCCTTGACGAAGCATATCAAGCCCAACGCTCAGCTTGTCAAATCCTCCCTCCATTTTCTTCAAAGGGGGAGTCCTCAGCTTCGTGGAGATATCCGGCAATGAGGCATAGAACCGACGGAACGCTTCATTGTCTGCAGGCTTCTTCGGGAACTTGGGCCCAAAAGGAGGCAGCCATTGGAACTCCGAATTGAAGACTGAGTATGCAAGCAGGAACTCGATCTTGACTCCGTCCGACTCCGTTTTCCCGCTGTCCAAAAGAGTCACCACCCATCCTCTGTTCTTCCGCACGACATTCACGCAGAAATCAGTCGAACTTCCTTCAGAGAAGCAATCCAGAGCTCTGTCGATATTGGGGTATGCATGGACGATGTCATCGGCAGCGGTTGGTGATTGATAATCGAAAACATCATCTGCGCCGTACTCCTTCACCAAGTCGTGCGAGCGTGGCGATGCAGTCACGATAACTTTCAGACCGGCAAGCTTGGCAAGTTGAATGGCGTAGAGCCCGGCGGAGGTGGCACCGGAGTAAATCAAAATAGGGGTCTCGCGCGACCCTTGTTCCTTGCCGCCATCAACCCAGGGAACTCCTAGGCGGGTATTCAACGCCAACATGGCAGTGGCGGCGGAAACACCGAAAGTGGTGGCTTCCTCGTCAGTCACCGATGACGGAACCTTCCAGGCCCAGTCACCGGGGATCTTGAGATATTCGGCGAAAGAGCCACGATCGGGGTACAGTCCACCATGGGTCACGCCAGCCGCACGGTCACCAACCGACCAGTTCCCGGGGGCTTTGGACCCGACTTTGGCGACCGTTCCTGAATAATCACAGCCAATGATGGCTCCCTTGGGGGAGAGGATGTCGACATGCTTGAAGTCGGTTGGGTTCAGCGCGACGCATCGTACCTGGACTAGGATTTCATTGTCGGAGATCTCGGGGACCGGAATGTTCTTGATAACGACACCATCTCCGGATGATTTGCTGAGTGCGTAATTGGCGAGTCGGGCGCAGATAGATCGGTTCCCAAGAAGGGCTTTCATGGACCCGGGGACTTGAGCAGCCATGACTTTTGAAAATTGTGGTATGGATGTGAAGGAGCAAAAAATGTGGCTTTCACATGCGATACTCCAGTTTATCGTATTTATATCCTGGTCTTATCGATCACATTGTTGACAACCTCGGCACGATATAGCAGCGTGGGCATACCGATCGATAAGTCTTCCCGTCCCGACGGCTCTTCTGTCTGCCCGACGGCCACCGTTGATCATCCCGAATTTGTCCTCCGGGCCGGATTTGTTGCCCGCAGCTAGATAATTCCCCGAAAACCTGTGCAAGGGTTCCGCCAACCAAAATCCATTGCAGTGATTCACGTGAAAAGACTGCAGCTGGCAGGGTTTTTGCGCATCTTTGACAGACCTTGCGTGGTGCTGGTCTTGGCGTGTCCAGGTCGATTCCGGTTCGCTTTAAATTGGGTTTGTCATTACGTCTTCGACTCTCGTCCTTGTAAAGTTTAACCCCTGCCTTTGGAATTCCTATATTTGCAAGCCTGATGTGGAGATTGTGAACCTTGGGTCAGTTTGGAGTAGTTATGCCGTGAAGAACCTGTTTATGATAGCTACCGTTTGCGGGGCTGGTAGGTGCTTGGGGTAGAACCGGATCATGTTCTGGAACTTCAGGTCGTTGCTGCGACTTCTCCCTTTTGACCCGGACTAGCTCTCTCTCTTTCTTGCAGCCGAATGTTGTCTACAGGATGAAGCGCTCTTCGAGGCCGCTCCTTGTTGTCTGGCTTTTGCTCTTCAATTATGTCCTTGCCTCCACCGAGCTAGACACTCGGGAATCGGTAGGAAGCGGACTAACACCGTGCGCAGTGAGTATGTCATACAGTTCACCCATCCACCACTGACACTTTTAAGGCCAAATGCTGGGAGCAGAGCTCTGCAGTCGTCAAATGTCCACTTACGGACAAGAAATGCCAATGCGACGATCAGAGCAATCTTGTTGCACTATCGGCCTGCGTAGTGAACAACTGCACCTTACAAGATGCTATTGGTAAGGATCACGTCGAGGTACCATGGTATTCCACCGCAGGACTAACTCCCGGGCAGGACTATCAAGGGGCTGGGCGAAAAGATGTGATAGACCCCACAACAACCATAATAACGCGATGAGAGCGGCGGCAATTGGGAGCGGCATTGCCGCATTCCTTATGGTTGGGCTTCGCATAGTGTCAAGACTATGCACTTTTCGATTCTGGTGGGATGACTGGTGCCACATCATCGCTGGGGTATCGTCGAAATTGTACTCGATGCTTTACTGTGATGGCTCCTGACGGTTACTTCCAGGTACTTGCCATACCACTTACCATATTCAGTACCCTCTGTATGTTCGTCGTCGTCGCCAGGAATCAAGTCACTGACCGAGCCACAGGCGTTGATTATGGCATGGGATACCATTTCTACGATATCAAATTCTCGTCGATGTCCGAAGCTCGAAGACTCTTTATCTGGTGTAAGCACATCTTTCAAAAGTATCCGAGCTAGGCTGACGATTCCTCCCGCAGATTATCTTTCCGAAATTTTCTATTGTCTCGAAATCTACTTTATCAAGATGTCCATCCTCTGGCTCTACATTCGAATATTCCCCTCGACCCATTCCCACTGGTACTTCATTACCACGATGGTCTTGTTAACGACGTCCGTCCTCATCCTCGTCCCAATGGTGATCTGGCAATGCGTTCCAATCCACGCCATCTGGGATCTTCACCGCAGCGACGCCCGATGCCTCAATGTCTCCCGCCTGGCCTATGCAAACGCAGCCGTGAACATCGCAACGGAGGTCGCAATCCTGGTTCTACCCATCCCTCTCCTCCAAATTCTTCGTGTCTCGAAATCGACGAAAGCCGCCCTGTACGCGATCTTTGGCGCCGGAATTCTGTACGTCCAGCGGAATCCCCAGACGAACCATTCTAACACCCCTTGAAGAGTAATAGCAATTGCATCCGCCCGCCTCCCAAGCCTCGCACACGTTGTACCGTTCCATGATCCCGCATATGCGAATCGCGGCGTATTCTACTGGACGTGTGCCGAAACATCTGTGGCCCATATCTGTGCTACGGCGTTGACTGTTCGGCCATTATATCTGAAAGTACGCGGAATGTACTCCTTGAGGAAAGACGGAGGATCGAATATTCCATGTACCGATATTCCTCGTGTCTGCTCAGACCCGAAGCCGGGGGGCGGTGTGACGGGGGACTATCAAGTGGACGCGAAGGAATCGCACCAGAATTCAGATAGCTCGGTCGCGAGCTCACCCGGAATGTGCTCACGCGAATTTACGCGTGTGGGCGATGACGTTTGAGGCGTTCAACGTCATGAATTTAGCGATATACCCGTGCTCAGAGTTATAGAAATAGAAATAAAAAGGTTGTCAGGATCGCAGAGCTGACTATGAGTGTCGGCCTTGAAGGGTTTGATGGCCAATCAAAAAGGCGAGAATGGGCCGAGGTCCGAATTTTCGACCGGAGAATCTCAGCTCGCAACGATCACCAAATCGGTCTCGGACCTGGCCTTTACCCGAATGGGAATACAATTCGTGGAAGCCTTTTTGCTTATATGGGACACCTCGGCTTACCCAGATACCTTATTCTTCTTACTCGGTTGAAGCTTAGAATCCGGCCGATGCTGACATAGGATCTCTTGTCACCCCCTCACAAGACTTGCTTCGTTGGCTCAACCGAGGCAGGTCACTCTTGAATTATAAAAGACGTGGGGAAAACATAGAATCACCGTATTCATCTCACATCATTCTACCACTCTATCACCATGGAAGAGACCTTTGACGTGGTCATCATCGGCGCTGGCATCTCTGGCCTCAACGCCGCATATCGTCTCCAGTCTCAGTTCCCAACCCTTCGATACACTATCCTAGAGTCTCGCAATAATCTCGGTGGTACGTGGGATCTCTTCAAATACCCCGGCATTCGCTCCGACTCGGACCTTTTTACCTTCGGATTTGTCTGGCACCCGTGGGAATCGGACAATCCGATCGCTCATGGCCCCTCGATTGTCAAGTACCTAAATGATGCTGCCGAAAAGTATGGGATCAAGGAGCGTATCAAGTTCCAGCACCATATGCTAGGTGCCGACTGGTCATCAACCGACAACAACTGGTCACTCAGCGTCGAGCACGAGGGTAAACCAAAGTCCATCTCTGCCCAGTTCCTGGTGTTTGGAACTGGTTACTACGACTACAACACGCCGCTGCAGGCCGAGATCCCAGGTATCGAACAGTTCCAAGGACAAGTCATCCATCCCCAGTTTTGGCCCGAGAATCTAGACTATTCCGACAAGAAAATCGTCATCATCGGCAGTGGTGCGACAGCCGTCACACTTCTTCCCAGCCTCGCAGAGAAAGCAAAAGAAGTCACGATGCTACAACGCAGTCCAACCTACATTCTCTCTATGCCAAACAGAGCATCGTCATGGCTAAGCTACATCATCCCAACCTCACTAAACCACCGACTCCAACGCGCCCGCTATCTCTACATAGCACGCTACTTCTACCTCTTCTGCCAAGCCTTCCCCAACTTCTCCCGCTGGCTCCTCGGCCAAGGAACCTCCCGCCAACTCCCAAGCCACATCCCCTTCGACCCCCACTTCAAACCCCGCTACAACCCCTGGGACCAACGCCTATGCGTCTGTCCCGACGGCGACTTCTTTAAGAGCCTCCATACCGGCCGCGCGTACGTAAGGACCGACACAATTTCCCAGGTCACAGCCTCCGGAATCGACCTCAACTCAGGCTCGAAGCTCGACGCAGACATCATCGTTACGGCAACGGGTCTCCGCCTTCAACTCGCCGGCGGCACCTCTCTAACCGTCGACGGGGAACCCCTGTCTGTTGCCGACAAGTACGCTTGGCACGGGATGATGCTGCAGGATCTGCCCAATGCCGCGTTCCTGCTGGGATACGTCAATGCGTCGTGGACGCTCGGAGCTGATGCCACGTCGCAGTTTGTTTGTCGTTTGCTGCAGACGATGCAGAATCGTGGTGTCAAGGCTGTTGTTCCGAGGTTGAATCCGGTTACTGACAAGGGGTTGCAGCCGAGGAGGCTTTTGTCATTGAATTCTACGTATATGCTCAAGGCAGAGAACAGTTTCCCCAAGTCGGCAGATCGGGGGCCTTGGGTTCCGAGGGATAATTACGTGGATGATATGAAGTTTGCTAAGAAGGGCTCCTTGGAAGGGCTGGAGTTTTTGGGTGAGAAGATTCCAATCTAATGAACTCCCTTCAATCTATTCGGGAGACGCTCATACGGCCTTGCAATTTCTACGCTCATCGTGTCCAATTTCCATACCCACGTCCTACTAGTTCCCATTAAGAAAAGATAAAACCTTCCAATGTCACTCCGTAAGCAAAGCACCAATCCAATCAGGGCACAGGTATCATGCAAACCATAAGAGCTTAACCACCAAGGCCGAAACTTACCTGCGGTTTGCCTCCAGTCTGGACTGGGACGGTTACACAAATCTGGCCTGTCGGGCAGCTTTGCCTAGAGTTACCCCAAAACAAGGCAAGCAGCTCAGATGGTCATACCATCGACGCATCTCGACCAGGTAGAACCCCGGAGCAAAGGTAACCGTGACTCTGGTGGTTGAACTGCAGATCCTGTTGGAGTTCCATGTAACTGGAGAACAGCGCACAGCACGATCTATCTGAAACATCTGCAGGAAAGGGCGCAATCATGATTCCAGGTGGACAGATGGGCTAGTTTATTGGATGGCTTTTATGAGACCTGCGTGAAGTCAAATTCCTAGACGGGCGTTCCTGGTCGAGATGAGATAGGGTTGGTTGCAATGATGGCGGGTGGTTGCAACCCGTGCGGGAAATAGGTGAGTTCTTTCATGCTACGCTGAGTTACATTTCCTTGCTGGATGCTTTCTGCACTTCTGAAACTGAGACTTGTGGCGTGGGCTGATTTTTGGGGCAGTAGACTCCCCCGATATAAATTGTAGCGGTGGAAGGATATCGAAATGCATTCGTTTTTGATCATATTTTACACTCGCTAGCTTTACACTCAAGTTGTACTGTCATCATGTTTGTCCCTTGCAAGCGGGCTCTGCTCCTGACTCTGGGAGTCGCATCCATGGCACTATCCGCTGCCATCGACAATGATGGTTTGCAGAGCCGAGATGGGAAAAATGCCGAGCTTACGCAGCCCTCCCCTAACTGTGAGTCTCCAACTCGCTCCGCTATGAGCACAACTTATATCAGCAAATAGGCAACCTCTTCTACCGAGTTCAAATCGGCGATACCTGCTGGGACATCATCAATGGCAACGGGAACACCTTCACCATGAAGCAGCTCCTGTGCTGGAATCCCGATATCAACCCCACCTGCTCGAATCTCATCCCCGGTCGTGACGTTTGCGTTGGTGTTGCCAATCCTATGTACTGCTAGGACTCGCCTGTGCGATATTGTGGCAGGGAAGATCTTCACTACGCATGTTGGCCACCTGCTAAAAGTTTGTAACACTCAAAATAATGGGCTGAAAGTATCCTCGATTGATCAGGCTTTCCTGAAAGCAGCTCTTAAAATAATATCTGAACTGAACTTCACACCGCTAGCCTCTCCAAGCCTTCTCCAAAAGTTCTCTCATTGTAATCGGTCGCACGTCCGGGAATCGATCATTCAGTCGATTCTCCTTCGGCAAGTCAAAGACACCGTTCACAGTCAGTCGACTGACCAGAGCAGTCGTCTCCTTGAGTTCTTCCTCGGGGTATTGGGTCCCCTTCGGCATAGGGGGGACGGTGACATTCCCAGACTGGATCTGATCGAGACCATCGTAGCTGACTTGGAACTTCCTGCCTGCTCATCTTGTTAGTCTCGTGCATCCATTAAAGGAAATAGAAAAAGGCGTGTCGACTAACCTGTAATCTCCTCCGCCATAGCCAAGATTTGATTATAGGTAACTTGGTCGCCCACAATCACGCTAAACTCCGGCCACTCGTCCAGATCGAGCGCTTTGACCAGGTACGTAGCCATGTCGTATGTGTAGGTCATGCAAATCGCGTCCGTCCCGTCACCGGGGATGGCTGCCGTGCCGCTGGCTATGTCGATGCCGAAAGTGTAGGGTTGGAGGTTGGTTTGGACATTCGGCATTCCCCAGTAGTCCATGAAGAAACCTGGAATCACCCTGGTGTACTTCAGAGAACTTGCTTTCAACCTATCGGCTGCATCGAGCCACCATTGTATACTGGGGTCCACAGGAAGCAGACTTCCATGAAGCGAAGGTGTCGTTAGATCAATTCGGTGTCGAGTCTTTTGGGAACTCACTCTGGTGTCTGAATAAATGAGAATTCACTCGGAACGAACCTCTCAGTCACTGATGATTTCTCGGCCGCGTCTATCAAATTAATTTGAGACTGGCTGGCTTCATCAGAGATAAGTCCGACGGCGGAGATAACAGTGTGCACGTTGTGACGTTCGAGTTCTTTTGTCATCGAGGCGATGTCAACGTAGTCGATCTGCACATGTTGGACTGTTTCGGGGCTATCATCCTGCTTCTGGATCTAAGAAGTGTTTAGCTTCTCCCTTGTTCGCATGATGTGAGAAGTACTGACGCTACGCGATAGCACGATAACCTGGAACTTGGCCTCTTGAACCAGCCTCTCAACAATGGTTTTCCCCACGCCTCCAGTGCCACCAGCCACCGCGACGACAGCCATGGAAATCACTTGAAGTAATTCACGTCCGAGTTAAGCAAGGATATAGGAGCCCGATCGAGTCCGGACGCCGAGTGAAGAGTGAAGTCGAGTCTCTGGTTCCAGCCCGCGTCGAGCCCCACACAACAACAGATTCGCTGGAGTCTTCTTCACCTGCACTGAAGCCACAAGGGCCATAATAATTGTCGCAAGCTCAACCCTAACTGAATCCGAAACTATTCTTAGATTTTAATATAGTCCACAGTATTCCCAATCGTTGACGCGTCAATTGTGAATGCCGACACCAGGTCGGGCTTTCGGGCTTCACTATCGGCGTCTCCAAACTACGGGCTATGACTAAGATCCCTGATGAAAAAGTATATAAAACCAGTTCCCGCTCGCCGCTCTCTCTCCACATCGAAGTCCGTCTTGTACACTCTATCCTTCCAAGCTTCCAAAATATCCATCAACTCCAATTGCCCATCATGTGTATGAAGGCTCAGTGCTCTACCTGCAGTATGTGCTAGAAGAACCTCTTGGCGCCCGCGATTGCTGATTTCAACAGACAAGGTTACTTGGTGGGGCTGCGGTAACCACATCCCTTCGGTGATGGATTCGGTGCCGGAGGGTGAACGGTGCTCTTGTTCGCCGCAGGTGGAGAAGGATGGAAAGAAGTATCCTCCTAAGGCTGCCAAGGCTGGATGACTGCAGGGATGTGTGATCTCCTAGCTGTATAATACTGGGTGGTGGTTTTATCGCAGATGTGGCGTTGTTGAAGAGTAGAGCGCATGGAGACAATCGAGTTCAAAACTGATCTTGGGCAAACGATCATGGCTTTCTGTCATTTTGAGTATATCCAGTACCAGTCCTCTAGATTTTGCCCATCAAGGGACGACGGGCCTCTATAATACCTACAATTGACCAAAAGTAATGTTCAGCACGTAGACGGCAGCCTCCAACTGAAGCGCCCAGCGATCTTAGACATGTTCAACATTGATACTGTCAATCTCTTTGTCACCAGCCGGATCCTCCGTTTGAATACGTCCGTAGGCTACTTTCTCGGAACGAAGCAGACAACCAGGTTGACTCCTCCGACCTGGTCCATAAGCTGCGCGCCCCATGCAAGAAGAACACGATGACCCGTCTTTACCTCATCATCGCTGAGAATCTTTCAGAATGACTGCTTATTGACAGAGCCCTCCAGCTCGATGGCAGACAAGATGGCCCGGCGTTCGGTGATGACGTACTCATGCTCCGGCTGCCGATCATAGACAGCGCACAGAACCTCCATGGCTTCCGTTTCTTGACCGTGGTTCATTAGCGAGTGAGGAGACCCGGGCAGACCGAAAACCAGGACAATAACAAAGAGAACGAAGACAATTTGCATGGCGATGGGAAGGTGTCAGGCAATGGGGCCGCCACAAAGGACATGCCGAAGCCTGTAGTACTGCGCCGACAATAACCACGTCCATGGCAAGACGGGGTCCCCGGCAGACCGGGAGAAGCTGGAATATCTCTTGGGCTCTAAGAGGAATATGCAGGGTACTGAGAGCAATCGAACAATCTTCGATCTCAAATATTCAACGCAAAACCTCAACAATCGCAAAATATGGTCTAACAAAAACCCAGAAATTACACGATCTCCACAAAAATCAGACCCAAAGCCAGCAGTACTGATCGCCAGTCATCTTTCGACCCTGGCTTCTTCAGTAAACAGACTGCCAAAATAACACCAATTGAACCTTGGGATAAGACCTTCTCAACTTGTCATTGACTCAGACTGGGCTTCTCTATCAAGAGTCTGATGGTATTCTGTAATTCACGGCCGAGCTGCTCATCTCGCGCTCTCGCCTCATTTCGTAGTCGGCCTGTCTGCTGTCTAATCATCTGGCGAACGGCACCGACTGCCTTCGCCCTCTCTTCTCCCGTCTTCCCCATAGCGGCAACAGCAGCGGAATAAAGCTCTTCAGGGATCTATCCAATTATGAGCAAGTATCAAGATCGTTCATTTTCTCCACGACTTACGGGCTTGCACTTGTGACGCACTTGAAGGCAGTAGCGGCAGGATCTAGATCCTTGGCGCATCTCGCAAACATGGTCAGGGTACTTTTCCAGGCGGAGGAAGCACCGCTGGCAGCCGTCGGTGGGGATCAGTTGGCTTGCTCGTGAACTTTCCGAGTGGGGATCCTCATTCGCCGTGGACACCCTTTTGCGTTGATTAGATCTCGTCACGGGCATGGTGAATTCGTAGAGCTGTGATAGTCCATGCACTAATGGACTTATATGCTTGACTACATTCGTCCTGGTAAGCTATTGTCTATTTATGAAGATTGGATGCTCTGTGTCTATAATTCATGATCGGAGTTGGACTAACAAAGGTGTATGAGCAAGTAAGACAGAGTCTGACATCTCCTATTATGGATAACTCCATTGTCAGCATTTCAAAAAGTACATTCAGTTCCTTTCTTCCGTCGACTTACATTTTGTCGCAGACTAGAAGGGTTCACTCTGCTGCTGTTTCGTCTTTTGTTACTCCCCAAGTAGTGCTCCCCACGTCTCGCGATGACCATGACTCCAAGCTCTCCAAGAACTTTTAAGAGGGCAATTGATCAATTGAACTGTTCTGAAGACAACACCCTGGTACCTTTGTGGTTTCAGAATGGAATTCAAGCAATATGGAAGATTTTTGTCGCAAGAATGCGAATGTCAACAGCCAACAATCCCCCAACTCTATTTTACGAATCGACCGCGAAAAGCTCTTTGATAATAACTAGTAACTACTAGTAGGTCATATAGTGGTTGTAATATTTGAGGAATCGACCACTAAGCTCTTTAGTAATATTTGAGGAATCAGCCACCAAGCACTAAGCTCTTGAGTAATATTTTGAGGAATCGACCACCAGAGGTAAAAGTCTAGTAAATATCTAGTAAATATCTAGTAAATATTTATAGGTTATATAGTAGTTCTAATATTTAATGAATTGGCCACCAGAGCTCTTTGGTAATAACTTGTAACTACTAGTAGGTCATATAGTAATTATAATGTTTAAGGAATCAACCACTAAGCTCTTTAGTAATATTCGAGGAATCGACCACCAAGCACTAAGCTCTTGAGTAATATTCGAGGAATCGATCACCAACCATCAAGCTCTAGTAATATTAATTCAAGGAATCGACC
This sequence comes from Penicillium silybi, assembly GCA_027569585.1. Classification (NCBI taxonomy): domain Eukaryota; kingdom Fungi; phylum Ascomycota; class Eurotiomycetes; order Eurotiales; family Aspergillaceae; genus Penicillium; species Penicillium silybi. Next base: position 400,443 of record JAPDFI010000023.1, read on the forward strand.
ACCAAAAGCTCTTTGGTAATAACTAGTAACTACTAGTAGGCCACATAGTAATTCCATATACCAATTCTAATATTTGACGAATCGACCATCAAAAGCTCTTTGGTAATAACTAGCAACTACTGGTAGGTCACATAGGAGTTCCAATATTTTAGAAATCGACCACCAAAAGCTCATCAGGTCGGATTTTCCTCCACTATTTTGACCTCATGAGCTTTTGGTAGTTACTACTGATAAATAAGGTGTTATTCCGTATCAAAGTTCTTGCCTAGATGTTTTCAAATTCATAAATTCATTGGATATTCTAAGACTATTGAATCTTTCCATGGTTGTAGGCATTCTGCCACGGATCAGCTGGTACCATTTTCCTTTCCAAGGGTCCAAGTAAAGGATATGCAGAGCCGACCCCCACAAGGCCCCAAATGTGGAAGATCTGATGGTGGCAAAAATTAAAACAGGGCTACAATCGACTGAAGAAGCTTAACTGAAGATAATCTTACGTCAGGTATTGATATCACGTGACACTGCTCATTACCAGCCATAGTGGCTGTGATGTGGCTGAGATTTGTCTCCCGCGACTCCCTCGTTCGCATTGCAGCCTCTCAGTCAATGGCCTCTACCGTCAATTGCCAATAAAAGCGCCGGCCCTAGTCGGAATTCTCCGCTTATCTGTAACAAGGGCCTATTGCCTATATTTTGCCTGCATCAACCGTGGTGCACACCAACCTTCAGCCGAGGTTCAAAACTGGAGACAGGCCCACCTGGCAGCGCACTTTGTTCAATTAGCAGCCGGCTGCTTCCTAAGTATTGGAAACCAGGCACTCGCAAAAGCTACAACTTTAAGAATTTGTCCAGACGACTGATCTTCGGGATCGGCCATCCAAAACCGTCAGCGCCGCCCGCCTACGGACGACTCTTCTCACTTCGATTCTCCGGTCATGTCTACCGTTCCGACTACTCCTGCAGCTGCAGCTGGCTCTGCAGCGCCTAAACTAGAGGGAAATACTCCTGCCACTCAAGGTGGACCCCAGACCAGCAACGGCGACACGCCACAGATCAACTGGGACTCTGAGATCCAACTCGTGTCATCATTGGCTAAGCTTCAAGAGCTTGAGCGAAAGGTCAGTACTGACATTCCATTGCGACTCTTTTATGGCTCAATCACTTTCGTGTGTCCATTTTCACTGTCACACTCCTTCACCATGTCTCCGGCCAAGCTGACGACCCCAGATCCATGTGCTGCGGCAGTCCGTGCCTGATGGGGTACTGGAGCCTCTTGTCCCCATCTCAAATTCCAAGGCATCACCCTTGAAGTCAGTTGCTGAGTCACCACCGCTGCTCCGAGGCGAGCTGGACCAGGCTGCGCGGAACCGGCTCAGCAATGTCGAGAATTTCCAATCTATCTGGCGCGGCCCAGAACTGCAGCCGATTTGGGCGCATGTTGAGGCTCGCATCAACGAGTCTAATGGCCAGCTGTTACAGCCGAGCGGGATCTGGGAGAAGGATTACGATGTTCTCCTGAAAGAGCTGCTCGAGGTCGAGAAGACGAAAGAAGAGGAGAGTCAACGAGAAGAGGAGGACGCCGAGCGTGCGAAGGCTCAATCCTCCGAAGGCGAATGGGAAACTGTCGTCGAGAGATTCATTCAACGGAGCATCCCCGGCATTCGTGTCGTCAAGGGCCAGAAGCCGTTCTCGCTAGGTGTTGCGCTCGCAAAGGCAGGGATGATCTTGCTGGTTGAAGGCGTGAAAGAAGCCGATGTACCGGGTGTATCCGACTGGCAAGTCAGGGCCAAAGCTCCCCCGGGCCGATCCCCGACCAAGCTGGAGAATTCTATAATGGATTGCTTGAATTCAAGGCCGCGGAAATGGGATCTTGCTTTCTTGCTGGTACGATATCACCGCCATGAAAAACATAAAGCCCTTATACTGATTCATACTTAGGACATGATCTCATCATACGCCGACATCAAGTCAACACCTTGCGTAAAATGCACCCGACTAACCAACAACGCCGCCCAACTGCCGACCATCCGCCGCGTTCAATCCCTCCAACCATCTCAGGGCGAACACCGCACATTCGCATTCGACACATTACATTCCGACTGCGCCTGATCTCGCTCCACCACACCGATTCCGACAAATGAAATTCCAAAAGAGTGACAATCCCCAATAATCCCACTATCGATCCTCATGCACACCATGGACGACATCGTGCCACATATTCGCCGGGTACTCATTCCCATGCTTATCCCAGTACCTCCTCGGCACAAAATGCACCTCCGGTCTCCCAAACTTCCCCCGACTCCTCCCTCCAGTGCAATACTCAACTCTACTCCAACTCCCGTAGTCCGGGACCTGGTACTTTCTTTGCCGGTAATCGTACCTCACGCCAGGACCCCGACGGGCCCATGGGAACGGGGTATCGTTTTCTTCTGTATCGCCCGGGCTGGCGACATCCTCAGTCCATCGGTGCCAGTTTGTTTTCGGCTTCTTCTTTCCCCCGATCACCCCGACGTAGATGTCGGGTCCCTTGTTTGTGAGAATGTCGCGGAGTCGCCAGTATCGGGGCCAGTGGGATGGTTTGCCTGGGCGTTGGTCTTTGGGCCAGATCCAGCCGAGAGTTGGAGGTTGACTCATGTTGGATCTCGGGGATGGGATTGTGGGATGTGCTGGTGCTGGTGCTCAGGGACAGAGGCGAAGTCAAGATTGAAGGTTCTTCGTGGGGGATTGGGGGGTTGGATATAGGGAGCAATCAACAAACTTTTTTAAGCTCTTATAGTCGATGCTAGTACAGCATGTTCCTTGATTGCTACCAACACCTTAGTCAGGTCTGTCTTTTTCTTTGATTGTCCCGGCCATCTACACTGAGTAGACATAGTTGAGTCGGATTCCAAATCGCGTTGTTACAGCGTGCTCGCTTGGTTTGTGTTTGTTGCTGGTTCTAGACATGGCGACAATGCCGGTATCTTCAGAAACGCACGACATCAAAGGACGTATGTCTTGTAGCAGTGGGCCTCTGAGACAGCTCTCTCCCAGGTCTGGCCGTCTGCGCACTGGGTAAGTTCTGCGGAACACAATGGCATCTACAAAGCAAATCTGCATCGGACGGTGAATATTGTCTAGCTTTTCGATGCAGTCGGAGGCAGACATCATTCACCCGGGTGCTTTGCATGAATGACATCCCAAGCAGAATTTCTATCTATCTGAAACAATGTTGCAGAAAAATCTTTTATTCAATATGTGCCGAGAATGCATAGATTAAAGGATGTAAGAGCGAAAATACAAAACTTCAAAGGCGAGCCCTTTCGCCGGCTCTGCCTTCATGCAGAGCAGCGGGAAATGCAAATTTATCAAAGGGAAAAAACGAAAAACAATGCACGGAAAAACATGACCACCCTGTATCCGCATATCAACAAACGCCGGTTTCTTGCTATTATCGTAACCCAGATTTCGCTTGGAAGAATTGCAACGCCGGTACAAATATATCCATGAGAATGTCGCTTTCCACAAAGTGGCTCGTCAGGTGGAGAGGATGCCTAGGCCGCCGACGAACCAGGTGAAGGAGGCGATCGTGATTAAGGCCATGCCGAGGGCGAATTTGATCCCTTGCCGCTGGATGTCGGAGATGGAGCCGCTGCAAGTGGCACAGCGGAATTCTGGGGGTGTTAGTCTCATGAACAATACGGGTTGAGGGTTGGGGTTTACTCACCACTCAGAGGAGTGTAGGGCTGAGGCGTGTACATGCCGAAGCTGTATCCGATATCGGAGCCCAGGTGACCTGCACTGGCACGATCACCGAGGGATTTGCTCGCATCATAGACGAAGAGCGTGTAGGTTGCCGTCAACAACGGGATGGTGGTGGATTTCCCGGTGTCCCAGATGTAGGTTCCGGTGGGCTTGACACTCATGTTTTGAGTGAGGGTGTAGATTTGGGAGTTGAGACTGCAGGAGGCAACGACATCGACGGCTGACGGGGTCACTGAGAGGGAAGTGTAGTTCCAGACAAAAGTGACCTCCTGTCCGATCTTATAGTAGGTTGTGGATGTCGCGGCCGGAGTGATCATTGAGATACCTCCCTCACCAGCAGCAGGGTTGATCGAGATCGAGGTGCTCGTGGTGGACTTCGTCTTCGTCTTCGTATCAGTGTTTGTGCCGGTGGTCTTGCCCGTAGTTGCTGTGTCCGTGGTGTCGGATGCAGAGGTACCCGTAGCGGTTGTCGCTGTATCGGTAGTCGCTGTGTCCGCGGCCGCGGTGTCGGTCGTGGTTGACGCTAAAACGGGGTCAGCTTGATCTTGAGACAATGAGAGCCACAATTCATACCTGCGCGCTTATCCAATCCATCACGGGCGTAGACTTCTCCGTAATGCCCCCATGGCCAAGCCGAGGCGACCGTGCCCAAGAGCAGCACCGTAAACAAAAATGTGAAGATGAAGGACCGCATGGCGAGTGTTTTGGGTGCAGATCTGGTTGTGGAGGAGAGCAGAGCAGGGACAGCAGAGGAAGAGAATCCCCTGGGCGGGTAAAAGAGCCGAATCAACAACCCCTTGCGGCAAGCGGCAGTGTGGAGTGGCTAGAGACAGTTGACAGGGAACAGCGAAGTCTAAAGGGGATTGTTGATTCCCCGACTTCGACAGAGCGTCTGGTGAGATCTAAAGTGCGAAGACAAGCGACCGAAATGGTGTGGAGAGCTGGAAAAATGCTATCGGGCTTGTGACCAGTCTGGACCCCGAGTGGTGTCGATCACCAGATTGTGTGGGTTCGGGAGGGTTCTGTGGAGTGCGGGTCTCCGAGCCGATGCACAACCACCAGAGCGAACAAGGGTAGTGAACGCGGTCAAGCGAGTGACGATAAAAGCGAGAGTGCAGTCGGAGAGAAGGCTGGAAGGTTGGAAGGTGGCACAGAAAGTGAGGGAAAAAGATGTTTGAGGTGTATCGCGGGGCTAAACCCAAACGGGCGGTGGCTGTCAAGGAAGCTGAGACATCGTCTATTTATAGGCGATCATAATGTAGAACCATCTTGTAAGGCTTCGTTCAACTATTTCTACTGAAGATTTGATATCCATAAGTCTCAAATAAACAATGGGCTGGATTGACATTGATCTAGCCGTGGTACATGCAACTCTAACCTTGGAAAGATTGAACTATCCAACCATCAATGAGACCAGGGAAGCACCCCTCTCTGTAGAGTCGTAGGTAAATCAGAAAATTTGAAAACCAATTGAATACAAAGTCCGATGGTGGGTGCGTCCAATTTCCTTCATATCTCCAGAGCAGATCGACGTGGGCTAAGTTTCCGAGTAATGACAGGCACCTGGACACCTGGGCGGTCTTTGGCTCAATGTAGACCTACATCGAACAGTCGCTTACTATACTTATCCATGGGGTACATCTTTCCTAAGTGCAACTCCAAAATCAAACAACAGGTCTTTTCGTATCAAGAATCATGAGAATCATTAAAACGCCGTCCCAACGTCTATATCAAGAACCCAGAATGTATATACACATGACAAAGCCGAATGTTAAACCTGCGTGACTGTCTCAACCCCTGCAGGGCTCTAGGAAGAAGTCCTAACAACAGCATTCAGCTGCACCTTCTGACACCCCGCCCTCAAACCAGCCTTAGAATTGGTGTTGACATATTCCAAAGCCGGCTTGCCTTCTCCATGGCAAACTAAGACAGAGTCAGCCTGCCCTTCCTTACAATTCAAGACAAAGAAAGAATCAAACTTACCCAACCAACCACCCCAGTTCTGTCCCTCAACAGACAAAGTGCCATTGCCTGCAACCTTGAAGCCCGAGCTCCCGGATGAAGGGCTCACGCTTACCTCCACCGGCTCCTCAGGATCAGAGCCAGAAACGAGGGCCATGGCATAAGGCGCGCCATTGGGGGCCTCGTAGCGCACAGTGCCGTTATTCACGAAGAAGCTAGCGGCGCCGGTCTTGTCGCCCAACACGGCGTTGCTGTTCAAGGGGCCGGTGGACTGGGTGGTGACGTAGAGGCCGTTGTTACTGCTGGAGCCGGCTGTGACGAGGTTGAAGAGTTTCTCGACGGGGATGGCGGAGGCCGCGGTTGCAAGAAGGAGGGTGGTGAGGAGCTTCATTTGATGGATGATGGATGATGGATGGTAGAGGTGGTCGGAAAGTTGAATTGGAGGCTGGAGTGGAAATGTAAGGGTGTCGGGAAGTGACGATGGCGTGACGCTGCTATTTATGCGAAGACAGAAGCTGCTGGGTTGCTGGATGTGGGGTTTGAATGGAGTAGGGCCACCCGGACAAACCAGGCGATCTGCGATCGCATCCTTGGATCGGTGTTGACTCCTTGCCGTTGGACGGGTTGTGCTTTGTGGTCGGCCTTGGCTGGCCTGATAGTCTAGGGTCCTGGCATATTTTGTAGCCCTGAATGTCCGGCCTTCAAGCTTCAATTGAGGGCAGTCATAGGATGTGGAGATATAGGGCTGCCCCCTGCAGCTGCAGCTCCCCAGGGCGGATACTCCATACCTGTTTCAGACGAGTGACAGTCCGTGGATTGCATGATTGTAGGTAGAACTAACAGGGCAGATCATCCGGGTCCTAGAATTGAATCGAGGGTTATGGAACGGATGATTGCAATCGGCCAGCAGCTTTCTCCACTGAGTCGATCCGGATGAGTCGGGAGAATGAATCGTGCGCCCAGTCGGCGCATCGACGCAGATCAGTCCGCCTCTCCCCGGCTTTGTGCTTATTCGATACGGGACTCGTGGCTACAGAATTTCAATTCTGTCATTCTCGGTAAAATCATATTGATATATTGATCGAAATCGAGTATTCTGTGCACTCGAATAAGCGATGATATCACGCTGTGTTGAGTTCTCCATATTTGTTCCATGGAAAGCCGCACTTGGCATCAAACCACCTGAATCCACGGTACCTGCAAATGGCCATCTGCTCCACACAGGCTGTTGAGGTATTTCTTCCGGGGAAATGCCCCGACATCGCCCGTTTCTCGACCCTGGAACTCTGTAACAAAGCCGTGCCTGGTGGACCACATGCACCGCGCCGGCGCATACGTCATGTGTATCTGCCCACCCAGGACTGGAAATTATGGACAGGGAACTCGAATTACATCAAGTTCAAAGGAAACCTGTGCTGGATTCTGAGACACGGTCGCCTTTGTTAAGTCCCAGTGGGTCCAGAGTGGCCGGTCGGCTCCTCCAGCCCTACAGCAATATTCGAGAAGACTTTCCCCATTGGCCGTGAAGAGATTATAGGCTAGCATCCTACATCGCCCCGATCGGTGTCTGCGCGCATTTGGCTGCTCTTCATTTCAGGCATCTCATGGCCTTATGTCATTAGTTTCATCTGTCATTATGGCTGTTATTATCGAGCTTTTACTGACAAAATCTAGCGCTGGTGCTTTGATTTTTGCGTCCGTTATCTCGATGCTGAATGCCGAGCTCCTGGCCCAGGGGAAAGATGCACTTCGATTCTTGAACACTTGGCCGTATGAGAACGCAGGCATGTCCAGTGATATTACTATACTACAGTAGTTCCGCTTTCATTGCTTATCGAACCCTAGTGCCAAGAAACACTAAACTACGTTTAGAAGAAGTCACAGATCCTTGGGGCTTAGCACTATCACTCCTGTCTCTTCAGTCCATTTATCGGACCACAACCAAACAGCTTGGCCCAAAAATAATCCACCAATGGCTGTATCAATGATACCTAGGTATTGGGAGTGTTATACTTAGATTAGCTACCTTAATTCCAGTTTAGAGAACCTTAACTAGACCTTGGTAGTGTTTGGGAGATGAGAGGACGCCCAGATAACATACCGCGATGTCCTTTTGGAACCCTGGATTGGGCCTGGAACGCGGCCCGAAAATCTTTTTGTGACGAATGCTAGTTATGACTATCATTTTCTTTCTTTTTCAAGCTAGCCCTACTTTATATCCGCAACCTAATTCAAAAATTCTTCACACATTTGAGCATTAGAAGGGTCTTTGCATTAGGATGAGTTGCAGTAAATCCTAAGAGCAGACTTGTATAACCTTTGCCGGTTTTGGCGAAAGTTTGCACTTTATGCTTATAGATTGAAGACTTTAATGGCGCAGTCGTATCTTATCTTTTTTTTTTTTTTTTTTTTTTTTTTTTTTTTTTTTTTTTTTTTTTTTTTTTTTTTTTTTTTTTGTGTTTTTTTTTTTTTTTTTTTTTTTTTTTTTTTTTTTTTTTTTTTTTTTTTTTTTTTTTTTTTTTTTTTTTTTTTTTTTTTTTTTTTTTTTTTTTTTTTTTTTTTTTTTTTTTTTTTTTTTTTTTTT